>BKCH01000659.1:0-48510 GCA_008635985.1 Ficus erecta | reverse complement strand
ACTTTAGACTAACAACATGATACCATAAGATGATACTAGAACCGACAATAAGCAGGAAGCTAAATAACAAAACCTCTTTTCTCATTAGAAAATTTTCTCCTGTTTTTTGCTTTCCTTGCTTTCTTTTTCTGTTTTGTGATGGAAGGGCCATGCTCGGTATCCAACAGAATTGCTGGAATTCCATTACCTGAATACATGCAACTAACCAGAGAAAGTTGTTCAGTGTTAATGGAACAGGCTGAAGGGGAATCGTAAGTAAATGAAGCAATAAATGAAACTGGGCAGGAGGCCTTGAAACCCCAACATCAAGAAAATACATATAAAATTGTGCATGCTTGTAGCTAAGGTTAATCACTGGAAATAAATTACATGGGAATACATTATATAGGTGATTAACTAACAAACCGAGAATAAAAACCAAATTTACAGTGAAGACAAAAAAAAATACCTTGATAATAAGCATTCCTTGTTTCCGTGGGCACTATCATTGGACTCACTGAGTTCGTCCGAATCCTCAATATTTCTGCGAAGAGTAACAGACACAGGATTCAATGCAGACACGTAATTGCAAGCAGTAAGTTTAACCCCTCAGAGATAACATCATGAGCCTGACCAACTAATATGTCATGATCCATAGATTCCTTGTGAACTTCATTTTGCAAAATCCGAGCATCCAAAGCATTTATAGCAGGACTAGCATCCATCTCAGTTAAATCAGTAACCATTTCATTTAAATTACAATTATCAGCGCAGATTGCTAGATGTTCCATTCCTTCTGGTGGATACCATGTAGAAGTCTGTGTTTTGTTATTATAAAGTAATTTCTCGAGTAGTATGAATCCCAAAACACCATCCAATCTCCAAAATCACCACTGCATTCATAGTTTTCAGTTCCATCAAGGACAAGTGTTATAGAAGAATCCGCAGCTGATTCAGGAACCTCCAGCTGCTCGGTGCCATTGCCTTCATAAATATTTCCACATGCTGCTTCATGCAAAGCAGAAGATGAAGCTTCTAAAAGGATACACTCCTTTATTACATCACCTTGTTCTGTCAAGCAGCTTCCTGAGGAAAGTCCAGTGTCAGAGCTAGTTCGATTTATTGCAATTCCTATGTCGTCTTTGATCTCAACATTGCCGTTCTCAGAGACGGAATCTTGTTCATCGGCACAGACAATGCCATTGCTAAGTACTGCGGCATGATTTTGTTCCTTGCCGGAGCTACAAAAGACCTCAGACAAACTTGCTGGATTATCTCTATCGTGAGATGATGGTTGATAAGTGTCAATACCTGCTGCGACATTACAGCAAGATGATTTACTTTGGCCGACCAATGACATACAACAAAAGAGATCACTTGTATTCTCATGAAACGTGGAACAAAATATAATCTCACCCACACTCGCTTTGGAGGACTCCACTGCTTCGCCCAAAGTGTCTCGACAATTGTCTGTATGTTTCTGCTGGATGCCCTTTCTTTTGCCCTTAGTCCTTGGATTCCTTTTCTGCAAAATATTGTCAATCAACATCATCGTTTCAAGGCATTGGCAGTTACAAAGAAAACACAAACAGTTTTCTAGCTTATACCATTGCAACAAAGAAGCATTTTCTCGTGCTTTGAAACATGAGAAACGTAATACCCAATCGTATTCCACACATTTCGATTATGAAATTCAAATCGAAACAATCAGAATGAGTTCATTCCTGTTCAGAATTGGATTCGACAAATTGAAGGAAATATCAGTACAACCCCGGAAGTAGAACAGCCTATTTTCATCGTGCATCAAGGAAAGATTAATTTCAATACTCTACAAAATAAAGTTACCTCCTTGTTTGTGTTGAATGAAAGAGGAAGTCCCAGTGCATTCATCTGTTGACTAAGTTCCTCATCCTCAGGCAAAACACTGAAATCTGAACCCATCCAAAAGAGACCATTCCATAAGTACAAAACTGCCAGTGACCATAAGGACAAGCAAAAAGCGAATTAAGCTAATAAAAGAGAGTAACCCACTAACCTGCACTTGTAGAAAGGACGTTCGAGTCCTTTTATCTTTCCCGCCGTCGTCATCGTCGTCGTCGTCACATTCCTGAGCCGATTTCTGTAAATTGACAAACAAAAACAAATTCCTAATAAACAACCCAAAAAAAAGAAGCTCAAAATAGAATTCGCAACTCCAAAACAATACTTACAGTGTGTACCTGGGAAGAAGGCCTATCTCGGGCCTCCGCCGACCCATCGTCCCTGGAGAAGGAGCAGCTAGGTTAAATATTTTCGAATTTTGGTAATCAAAATAAACCTCAAATGCCTGACTCTTAAATGGGAGCAAGAGAAATGCACCATAAATAGATTTTGGTGAGCTTGAGGAGAGAACCAAGCGCTCTAATTGCAGGACCTTGGGATTCGTGATCGGCCACCTCCATAGCTGGACACTGAACAGAGATTTGGGTCTAATTTAGGGCAAGAAGAGCACCATTAGAAACGGTAGTTTAGAATCCCTCCCGCCCTAAAGTTTCCGTGACGACGTCTACTCGTACGTATAACGGCGCGGCATTTGGACAATGGTCAAGCTTGAAAATAACGCCGTCTCTTTCTAAAAATAAATGATTAAGACTTGTTTGGCCATGAGTTTAGTTTAAATTAAATTATATTTTTTTCATCATATTTTTATCTTTTTTCTCAAAAAGTTATTTCTTTTCTGAAAATTCAAAAAATTCAAAAAAAATTTACTATTTAAACTTACAAATCTTAACTCAAACTTATACACCAAACACCCCCTAAATAATAGAGGTTTATAGCTAAATAACGGGTGCCTTTAGTGAAACAGTTTGAGTTGAAATTTTTTACATTTTATTTGGTGAGTTATCTTATCTCAAATTAAAATGTACTTTTTTATCTCAATTTTTATCTTTTTCTGAAAAAAATTTATCTTTTTCTGAAAAAGTTTGTCTTTTTTGAAAAGTTAAAAAATTTTCAACTCAAACTTAAAATTTTCAACTCAAACTCATTCACCAAACGGACCCTAAGTTTGAGTTGGTTGATTTTTTAAAAACTAGTTATAATTTTTGTTAACTTTTCAGAAAAAAAGATAAAAATTAAGATGAAAATTTTGAGTTTAAGATGTTTCACGAAACGGAGTAAATATCTTTTTAAAAAGTTTTTTAATAAATAGTTGACGTTTTTAAAAAGTAGTTAAAGGATCATTTTTTTAATGGTTAATCAATTATATTAAATAGTCAATAAGTAATTGATCTCGTTATGTCAATCAGTGATTGATTTATGGTTAATCATTAATTAATCTTAATGTAAATCACTCTTATAGTATTGATTGAGTATTAATCAATCACCAAATTTAATAATCAATCATTAATTGATCATTAATCAAACACTTGATCAAATTTGAAAAATGAAAAATAATCATTTTCCTAAATAAAAAAAAGTTTGATTATCTATTAGATTAAATGACTAAAAAATGCCAATCAATCTAATTTTTCCTAAATAATTAAGGTTTTTCTTTTTTTTTTTTTTTTCCAATTATACGCGTTTCAATTTAGGTTCAATTTGACAGTGTTATCCTGTGAAAAATTTATGTCATTGCTCTGTTGTGAGTTTAAAGTTATTGTGCCTAAAAACAAGTCGATATTTGTTTGTTTGTTTTTTTTTTTTTTTCAAAATTGCTATGAATGACAGAAGAATAATTGAAGATATTTGATAAACTATTAATAAAATTATTGCACAAACATATAAGGACCAAAAAAGACATACTATAGTTCTCTAACACTAATGCTCCGTTTGCCTCACCATCTCAACTCAAAAAACAACTAAAATCTCATCATGTTTTTTGTCTTTTCTGAAAAAGTTTTTTGTCTTTTCTGAAAAAGTCAACAAAATTTACTATACAAACTTAAAAATCTCAACTCAACTCAAACTGAACCTGCGATCCAAACGAACCCTAAGATGCATGAACGACAGACCCCAACAGTAATATTTTGTTTCTGGTAATTATTACAGTAATCTTTTTCAAAAATTATTTGCTATCAACTTTTTTGTTTGTTTAAAACTTTTACTATTATCTTCAAAAACACATAAATTACAATAAAACTTTAGAAATAATAAAAATAAATGGTATAAAATTATAATCTACATTTTTGAAATTATTTTGAAGAGGAAAAAAATTTATAATTTAACAAATAGTTGAATGAAATTTTATTGTTAGTTAAACACAAAGTGGATGGGTTGTAATTACTATTTATTGTTAAAAATATTTTAGTAAATTTGTATAATAACAACAGAAGCTATTTTGCATAAGTAATTCTTTATCTGCTTCTTAAATTCTATTCCACTGCAGTAGTTTGCAGTAGTTTTTAAAATTTATTAAACAAAAATAGGATTTATTAAATACCTTAACCAACTGTAAAGTTTGCAATAATATAAAAACAGTCTCTAAAAGCAACGCTAAACGAGCCCTTAATTCGTTTGCATAATTTTCTGTACTGGTAACACATACAAAGACACGACAACATTTAAAACAAAGAGAAAACGACATAAATAATGTAAACAACAAAAGCCTAAAAACGACCGCAAATTAAATGAATGGCCAAAAAAAAAAAGTGATAACCATAACGGGGTGTTTGATTGAAGGTAATCAACTGTAATCAGATACCTGATAATCTTTTTAAAATAATCAAATTCCTAAGAATATTATATTATAGTGTTTGGTTTGTATGTAGACAATTTTAGTAAGATTCTCAGGAATGTTAGATTATTGTGTTTGGTTGTGAACATGAATGTTGTTTTTTTCTTAATAAATGGACAAAATTATCCTTTACTAAAGGTTTGTTTGTTTCACAAGTTCAACTCCAACTAAACTGTACTTTTTCATCTTAATTTTTGTCTTTTTCTGAAAAGTCAACAAAATTTATAACTACTTTCTAAAAGTTAATACTATTCAAACTTAAAAATTTCAACTCAACTCATTCACCAACACCCCCTAAATTAATATATACTTTCAATAGCAATTAATTACAAATATAAGGAAGTTAATCTATGACATTACATCAATATTTATCTTTTGTTCAAAAACAAAAAAACTCAAGATTTATTATTATTATTTTTTTATTAATCCTCATTGGCAGGCATAAAAAAATCTTGAGCACATCATTGTAATATTGAAATAGAACCACAAAATTTTTAGCAAAAATAAATAAGACTGACTTATACATATAAAAATTCTAAAAATAAAATCCAAGAACACAAAAGGTTTTGAAAAAAAAAAAACACAGAGTAACGGAAAATGGATGAAAAAGAAAAAAAAAAAAGGTACGCATTAGGAAAAAAAAACAAAACAAAACAATAAAACAACAAAAACAAACCAAAGTTGCGATTATGTATATAACTTACGATATTATGTAAACAAAATATATGCATATTAAATATATAAAAGTAGAAAAGAAGAATCACGTAAGAAAGGAGGGGAAAAAAAAAGACGGTGAAGAAAAGAACAATGATTACTAGTGATTGTGGTGGAGTTAATGTTTACAGGAGGTGCTGCGATGAAGAATTATATATGTAGGAGGAGTTTACGATATTTGTGCCCCTAAACTTATCCCCCTTCCGTAATTTGCCACCCAAATTTTTAAGTTTAACAAGTTGTTATTTGAATATTTTAAATTGTTTTGATGTATTTCATTTAGTTGATTTCACATTAAATTATATATTTATATTTAGAAGATTTACATAAGATTTCTTTTGGAATTTTTTTTTTGTTGGAAATAGTTTTTTTATTTGTCACATAACATGTATATGTGTTTTTTGTGATTAATTTAACACAAAATAAGCCAATATTTTATATATTATAACAATTTAACAAATTTAAAAGACAAATTTATCAAAATTATAAAAAGATATAAAATTAGGGATATCAGTTTTAAATACCCAAGGGTATAACAACATGGAGAAAAGGAAGATTCAAATGCCAACAATGGAGAAACGATGAGTTACTAATGATGCCAACTCGAAATAAACGACAATGATGTCAAGGCACAACAATACAACTATTCCACTAAACGACAGCCATGAGAAAACGACATATATCATGAAAAGATCAATGCTGTGGGAACGACAACCACTGAAGCAACGGAAATTGAGAGAAACCACACAAAATTGAAAATAAAAAACTACTGCGCTTACGTTTACATTTGGTAAACTAACTCAAATTTAAAATTTTTATCTTAATTTTATATTTTTTTAAAAAAATTAATATAAATTATAATTAATTTTCAAATATTAATCGATTCTAATTTAAAAATTTTAACTCTACACTAAAACACTAAAAAGGGTGGTACATTAAAGGAACTCAGGACAACACACAGTCACCTTAAAAAATAAAGTAACAAGAAGTTGAAACGACAGCAAAATGAACGACGAAAGTAAAATACAAGAGATTTTACTAATTACTGAAAGAAAAATAAAAGCGATGGGAGGGGGCCAAAAACCCTAAGTGGAAGTTCCGTTGCGACCGTTCTTCCTGATCTCTCTCGTCTCCAAACTCAGAACACCCCAGAAATGGAGTGAAGGTGAACCATTGATGAACTCAGGAGCAGCAGAAAAGTGAAGCCTACGAAGAAGACTAAGAGAAGAAGAAGGATACAAAATACAGAAATGGAGGACGGGGAGGTCGAGGAGGGGATGCTGATCGAAGATGACGACGCGCAGTCGGAGGTTGAGCCCAGGGAACAGAAGTCGCCATACGAATTGCTTCAAGAGAGCAAGGCTTCGGTCGAGGACATCGTCGCCAAAATGCTCTCCATCAAGAAGGAAGCCAAATCCAAATCCAAATCCAAATCCAAATCCAAATCCAAATCCGACCTCCGCGAACTCGTCACCCAGATGTTCCTCCATTTCGTCACCCTTCGACAGGTTCCTCCCTATTTCCTCTCTCATTCTAGGGTTTCTTCTTCATAATTTCGTAAGAATTTGAAAGGAAAGGAGTTGATACAAATTTAGTGCTAATTCTAAGTCACCACTGGCCCTAAATTTGTTGTTTTTGCAGGCAAATCGTTCGACATTGCTGGAAGAGGATCGAGTGAAAGCGGAAACGAAAGTGCGAAGGCGCCGGTGGACTTCACGACCTTGCAGCTTCACAATCTGATGTACGAGAAAGGTCACTACATCAAAGCAATTAAAGCTTGCAAAGACTTCAAATCTAAGTATCCAGATATTGAGCTTGTTCCCGAGGAAGAATTCTTCCGCGACGCGCCTGAAGAGATTAAAAATTCCGTGTCATCGAACGACGATGCGCATAATCTCATGCTGAAGAGGCTCGATTTTGAACTCCTCCAGGTGATTTTGCTGTTAATTGCCCTTAATCTTGTGCATTTTTTTGGTGATAGTTTTAATTGTACATGTAATGATAGCTATAATTAACTGCTAACTATTTGTTTACCTCAGAGAAAAGAGCTATGCAAACTTCGTGAGAAGCTTGAACAACATAAGAAAAGTCTTCAGGAGACAATTGCGAATCGCAAAAAGTTCTTATCTAGTCTTCCGTCCCATCTCAAATCACTCAAGAAAGCGTCCTTGCCGGTACAGAACCAATTAGGGGTGCTGCACACCAAGAAGCTGAAGCAGCACCACTCGGCCGAGTTGCTTCCACCACCGCTCTATGTGCTTTACTCGCAATTCTTGGCCCAGAAGGAAGCATTTGGAGAACACATTGAGCTGGAGATACTAGGAAGTGTCAAGGATGCACAAACTTTTGCTCACCAGCAAGCTAATGGGGACACTGGTAATGTTTTCTGAACCCTATTTCTTGGTTGTTCTTATGTTGTTGGTTTATATCTTGTATGTGGAAGGAACTGCTCTAATGTGCAATATGAGTAGAAGTACTCAAAACTGATAAGTACTCAAAACGAAAAACTGATATTTCAATGTTTGATGTTTCAGGCATTTCTGAGAGTTCCAGAATGGAGGATGATGCAGTGGATGAGGAAGATGATGGCCAAAGAAGGAGAAAACGTACAAAGAAGATACCAGCCAAGGACAACCTCGACCAGGCGGGAGTTTATCAAGTTCACCCTTTAAAAGTCATGCTTCATGTGTATGACGACGAGGTTTCTGACCCCAAGTCTGCAAAACTTCTCACCCTGAAGTTCGAGTATTTGTTGAAGTTGAATGTTGTATGCGTTGGAATTGAAGGATCCCATGAAGCACCTGAGAATAACATCTTATGCAACTTATTCCCTGATGACACTGGCCTTGAGCTTCCACACCAGGTATTGATGTTCATTTACTTGTCCCTGTTTAGTCCTTTTGCTCCGGCCTCCTTTACGATTTTATTCATTTTTCCCCCATGTTATAAGTAACCTTTCTGTCTATTTGTTTCATACAGTCAGCCAAGCTCGTCATCGGTGATTCTCTTCTTTTGATGAAAGGAGAACTTCCCGTCCATACAAGTGGGCCCAGCATCTGGCGGGAGTTGATTTCTTACCTGAGCTGTCTCCATTGCTTTCTGGGCATGGAACTCCAGGACCCGATGTAGTGAAAAATGAGGCTGTTATATCTGGCCTTTCTCTATATCGCCAGCAAAATCGTGTACTTGCTGTTGTTCAAAGAATTCGCTCTCGGAAAAGGCACAGCTGGCTCTTGTGTGAGTCATCGTTCTGTATCTTTGAAGCCATGCATCAAGGACAGTCTAGAAAACAGTAGGAAACGGATACAACATCTGATCGAGTCTGAATTTACCGTTTTGTAGTTTTATACTAGTGGAACACATTTATAGAATGGTGGTTTCTTTTCCTTTGCTATTGTACCTTAAACCTGATCAATGCACGACTTATTTTCCATAGCATCTTATATAAGGAAGTTTAATTGCTTTTGATACTATCAGTGTCATTTTTTCAGCATAGTAAGAAATTCCCTGTCTTGAAATGTTGATATTCTGTGATTGGCTACAGGGAACAGCTTGATTCACTTATGAAGCTTACATGGCCTGATTTGTCTTGTGAAAGCGTGCCATGGGCTTTGCATACTCCTTTGTGCAATTTGCTTGGTTGTTCTCCTGTAGGACCCCCACCTGATAAGCCTACTTCATCTTTAATAGATGCGGAGCAGGTTCTACAACCTATAGAAGTGGTTGAACGACCTGGTACTTCGAGGGACGAACTAGAGAACGCTAGGGAAGATGGGGAGCTTCCATCTCTTGCTCCAGTTTCATCTACTTCAAGTGCAAATGATATTAACCTCACTCCATCAAAAGACTCTAATCTTGACCACTCCAGGCAGCTGGCTTTAATTTCAAAAAGTATAGCATCTCCAATCAGTAAGGCAAAATCACAAAGCTTTAGGAAATATGATGAAGATTTGGTTCTCTTGCTTGATATCGAGAGTGATCTGGATGAGCCAGCATATATGGAGCCACAGGAAGAGCATGCAAACCCCATTCAATGCTTCGAGGTGGACCGAAAATGGGTAAATTATGGAGTCACGGAATTTTCTCTAACCTTGACCAGGAATATAGGCGTGGATAACAAGACTCGGAAGTTAGAAGCCAAGGTAGCTACCAACAAATTTCAAGTTATCTCGTGTTATGCGTGTACATCAGAATTATACGTCTTATTTTAACATTTCCATTATGACAGATAAAGATCAGCAGGGAGCATCCCTTGAGGCCTCCCCTTTTTGCATTGAGCATTTACACTTCATCCGGAGAAAATCAGTACGAGGATGATAGTTCCGATTGGTACAATGAACTTCGTGCAATAGAAGCAGAGGTGAGTAGTTGATGACTTAAGAGTTAAGCTATTAAGTTTTAGCAAGTAGCTTCTTTGGTAATTTCTTAAGGCGTGGGAACATGGGATGTACAAAAGCTAATTCCACTTGACGTCCTAAACAACTATTCAACAACTGTTGTCTGCTTTTTTTTTTTTTTTTGGTTTAAGTAGGACCGCTCGTGACACTATTGGACCTCTGCTCAATCCACATTTTTCTCTTTTATCTTATAGGTCAATCTGCACATGCTGAAGATGTTACCTCTGGATGAAGAAAACTTTGTCTTGGCTCATCAAATACGATGTCTGGCAATGTTGTTCGACTATTTTATGGACGAGGTTTCCTCTTCCTCTGAGAAGAGAACGACTACTTCTGTAGTTGACGTTGGCTTGTGTAAGCCTGTTAGCGGTCAGCTCGTTTCCAGATCATACAGAGGAAGAGATCGCAGGAAGATGATATCCTGGAAAGACATGGAATGCACTCCTGGATACCCTTACTAGGAAAGCGTATTAGCTGGGGTCAGATTCAGAATAAAGGTCCTGCAAAAAAACTCTTCGCGGAAACTAAACTTCTAATGACTTTGATTTTCTAATAGTGGGCATTTAGCACAAAAAATGAGTCCAGAGACGTGTCTGAATCTGAAGCGATGGAATTATGAAGCTGGGAGTTTCAGTTATCCTCTTACCACCGATACTGGGATCCTTGTCCAGGAGATAATTATATGGTATATCGTGTTGTATGATTTTTTGCCCCATCTGTTTCGAAATATATTATAAAAAAACTTATCACACAGCCTTGGCACAATGTCATGTGTTGTTAGCCACCAGACAAATATTCATCAAGCACTTTGTTTTGATATAAAGCCGACAATTACTAAGAGGCAGATTTAAGAATCTACAGCACGACAGAGTCGACGAAACCAGATGCATAACAATTAATGGAGAAAAAAAATGAGAGAGAGAGAGAGAGAAAGAGAGGGGAGTGTCTACAGTTGAAACTTAAAGTAGTTAAAACTGTATTAAAACTATTTTTCACTGTTCGTATCTTCAAATGTCAACAATTTAAATTTTAAAACAATTAAATCTAGTCCTGTCCTATTCCTTTCCCTTCTTTTTCTCATGTTTTCACTAAAACCTTCTCATTAAAGGATTTTAAGAATGTTTTCAGTGATGTTAGGATATGATATTCGAACGGTTCTTTTTTAATTCATGTCTGCATTTCGTATAGAAGTTAGATTTTTTATTTTTTATTTTTTTTTGCCATTTCATTCTTAAGTTCATAGATCGTGTATTACTGTATTTAAGAAAAAGTGTAATTCTTTTGTGAAGTTTCCCATCTTTCCCCTCTCATTACACGGCGTTAATACCCAAGTATATCACACAGGCTTATTTGCCTATTTCGCACAAATCAGAAGAATCCTATCCGGTAAGGGTTAGGTTAAGGACGAGATTCCAAGTTTAAATCCTAGAAACAACTAGCAATGTATAATTTTTGTTCTTAAATAAAAATAAAAAATTGAAAGAATTAAAAAACGATGGGGAAAGAGAGAGAAATGGCGGTTAACGGGACAACATGGATGTCTAAGATAATTGTTTGACTAATGATGGTAAAAAGTAACATTTGCTCTGAAATATGGTATCTGACGATATCTCACAAGATGTATTCTACTTCTCCTTCCCTATCTGTACTCATGTTCGAAGGAGAAGCCGACGGGTTGATTATCTGGTAATTTAAATATTAAAAAAAAAGGTGGTTTACCTACAACACACTAAAGCTCTCATGATCTACAACAGATAAACACATTCGCCTTATATATGTACAAGACAACTACTACAACGCTTTCCGACTACAGGAGATTCACAATCGAACCGCCGCACTTCACCAAGGACCCGTCTGCGTTCTTCTCAAGCACCGTTTCTTCGCTCCCCGCTGCATGTTCATCATCTCCATTGCATTCTGTCATGTAATTAATTAAACAAACCACCCTCATTAGAAATAATTTATCAAGGACTAATATAGAACAACTCCAATCTACATAATTAAAATAACATATTAAGATTCTATTTAAGACGACGCTCATCACCATGAGGAAGTATGTTGACATAAAATCCATGGTCTTCACCGGTTTTATCAAATCCATGGTCTTGGAATAAATTAATTCCATGATTGATTTTGGACAGACTATAATTGCCACGTATTTAGGAGACAAAATGGAATTAATTGATAAAGAGATGCTGAGACCACTTTTCCAGATTTCAAGTCTTCTCTTGAGGAATAAATTATTGGTATCCATGCCTATTCCCGCTCCTCTGATTGTGACGATTTATTACTACATTTAATTGTGAGTTGTAGAAAGACAATGTATATGTTCTTCAAACTGGTAATAATTCAAAATCCTTCCACGTAGAAAGAGACACAATGCGAAGAACATGGTATTATTATGTCATGACCATATTTTTGATGCCTTGACTTCATGGGGAGTTGTAAATTCGTTTCATTTATTCATTCACTCATAATTTAAAGAGAAAAATTAAAAAACGGCGGCAAGTCTAAAGTACCTGGTTCTTCTGCATTTCAACCATTTCTTCCTGCAACAACCAAAGGACAATCCTCTAAGTTTCCCTCAGAAATGGAAATTTGCTCCTTTTTTTACATGTAAAAGAACAACTTATTAAAAATTACCTGTTTTCCTCAACTCTTCGTTCTCGTCTTTCAACTTGGCAACTTCTGCTTCCAGTTCCATTGTATAAGCCTGTAAGAAGCGCACAAGAGATAACATGAGAAATTATCGAAGGGTGTGGGTATCTAATAATAGTTATCAGTCATCCTACACAGTCCACCACGCCAGTCCACAACAAGCAAATTACATTTTTTTAATTATTTTTTTAATCAAACAGAATTAAGCTCGTAGTTAAAGAATTTACTCAACGTCTTTTGTTTTGAGCCGATACAACTTTTAACTTCATACCATGTTCATTAGCGTTCCATTACCTTGTAACAAACTGGATCCCTTATAACTTCTCAAGACCGTAACTTCTCAAAATCTTTCATCTCTTGTCATGTCAGATCGCAATCACATTACCATTCTGCCAACATAATCTTTCACCAAGTTTCGGGAGACAGAACGTCAACAGACGATAAAAGCAGAATGTCAATGGCTAGCAAAATTTATAAAGTGATAACAAGGCGTAATTTACCACTAATTTCTTCTCGATATTGAACTTAAAAATTTATTTTTCTCCTTCATGTGTTAAGAGTTTAAGGAACAAACAGGTACAAACTATCTGTTTCCTAGTATTTTCAGTTAGTCCGTTAAGGTGGCAGTACCAAGACACAGCCAAGTGGTACGGTGATGCAACGACAAAGCTTATTTACACATCACTGACGAATTTACAGGTGACCCGACAGCCAACTGATAACTTTTGGACACGTTCACTTCAGCGTTTTTTTTTATCAACTAGTCTAACTTTAATGCGTGTTGTGTTAGCGGGTGTTCACTTGTCTAAACACAAGCCCAACATGAGATTCAGTAGCTGACTCACTACATCCAGAATTGAACATATATATATACACAAACACACACGCACACACCACACACGAAAATACAAATCAATCAAAAAAGTGAATTTACCTGCTTGCGAGCTCTCGACCTGGCAGCAGACTCTCTGTTCTTAATCATCCTCCTCTCCTCTCCGCAACCTTCTCCACAGCCCCACTGCATTTCCTCCCCCGCAAACCGCCGTTAAACACGAACGGCACCGGCGAAACCGACGACGTATCGCCATTGCTCTTCATCCCATCGGACGATATCTGATTCGCAGGCGAACCGGACGCCATAGTCACAGCACCAGCTCCTAACCCAACCATTCCCATCCCTCCTCCACCACCACCTTGAACCAAACCACCATGATCCGAAATCCCCATGATCCCACTCCTCACCCCGGGACTCCCCAGCTGATTAGCACCTGTTTGCAGAGGCATCTGAGACGCGTAACCCATAGCCGGCTGCTTGGGGAAAATCTGTGTTGCTGATTCGATCTCACGCCATTTACGTTCAACGGCAAGTTCGCAGCTTGAATAGGAATCTGATTGTTACTCGTCTCCACGATCCGATTGCTCATCAATCCAGCTCCGATTCCTAAACTCGCGTTGTTAATGTTATTCCCGAAGAAGCCAACTACGTTCGGCGGTTGCTTCCCACCCAATTGTTGTTGTTGTTGTGTTGTTATCTTCCCTTACAACTCCAGCTCTCACCAAAACTCCTCCAGAGTCATCTCTCCTAGGGTTTGTTGCCTCTGCGGTACACTGGCCCCAACGGCGCCATTACCTTCCTTGGAAATGTCTTTCCAAACCTCGTCGACGGTCTTCTGGCTCAGCGTCCTCGGCAGAGTCAACGAGCCCTGCCTTTGGAGCGGCGCCGCGCCGGCTCCGCTCTGAGCGGCGACGGTGACGACCCCTGACGCGCCGCCGCCGCCGACCGAGTTCATCGATTGGAACTCCTCCGCGCTCCAAATGTTCTTGAGAAGCTCGTCCATGTTCAGTGAACCGAAGTCCTTCCCTAGGCTCCCACCCATCGTCATCTGGAGCTCGTCGAACGTCAGGAGTAGATCGACGACCTCAGCAGCTGATTGTTCCCCGCGGCCTCCCTCCGCCGCCGCAGCCGTTCTCCAGCGGCTCGTTCCCGAAGTCCCTAAAGTTCATATTTGACCCCATTTTTTTTGCGTGATTCTAAAAATCCAGAAGCTTCTGATCTTCAATCTACGAATCCTGCCTTTTGTTCTGCCTATAATCGCCGGCAAATTCAGTATTTCAGATTGAGGAGATGAAAAATCGACATTGTTATTTCATGATCTCTGATCAAACAAAATCGCCAAGTTTCGTAAAACCAGCGATTTTTTTCTCAACTCAGAAGCTAATCTTCCAAACTTCACAACTCTCAAACGAATTCAAAAACCCTTTTTAGTCCCGATGAATTTCCGACATTTTTTTCCTTCGTTACTTAAGCTCAGACCCAAAAATAATAATAATAAAAATTTTTTTTGAAAAACTCGCAAGAGAATCTCAGGAGAAAACAGATAAAATAAACAGAGAGAAAATTTTCTGGCAAAAGCAGTGAATACGGAAAACTAAAACAAGAATCAAAGGGACCAAAAAAATAAAGGAAAAAAAGGAACAACAGCAGCAGCAGCAGCAGCAGCGGTAGGAATAGTTGGGAAACGATGAACTCATATAAATGTAAGAGAAAGTATAACTATAATAATCAAAAAATATATTAACAACAACAATAATTACGGAAAATTAAAAACTAAGAAAGATAAAGAGATGATTTACTAGGATTTACCTTTTTTCTTTTTCTTTTCTTTTTTTTTGCTTTTTTTTGCTTTTGTTTTGGGTATTTTTGGGGTTTTAAGACATTTTCTTTTTCTGGTGGTTTTCTTTAGCTGCGTTTCTCCTTTTCTCGCTTTTGGCTTTAGCAGCCTTCTGCCACAGCTGCCAAGTGTCTACTGTCCTTTGCTGCTCTTATATAATAAACAAATTTATATATATATAATCTCATTTTTTTAGTTTCTTTTTTTTTTTTATTATTATTTGTGTTTTTGTTTTTATCTCTTGTGGTAGGGTTCAAAATCATTAAAAAATAAATTTTTTTTAAAAAAAAATTTTGTTTGAACATAAATAATAATAATAAAATAATTGGGGGTGGATCAGTGATCAGCTGCTTTAAAACGTGGACCAATGGGGATGGCAGAGGCTTGGATGTGACCGTAAACCAATGGAGATTCGCTAAGTGGGAAGATCTGGACCGTCCACGTTTTGCGGGACGGAGGGTCTGGATTCTATAGGAGGGAGATTATTAAGGTCTAAATATTAAATAGTTGGGGGGGCGTTGGATAAGGATGAGGCCTAAGAAAACGCCAGGGTAGTACGCACCCATTTAAGTTGCGTATGGCATCCTGGCGATCGGTGATAGTCCGTTTTTGTGGAGTTCAGAGGGCATTTTCGTCCAATACTGGCTTTTTTTTTTTTTTTTTTTTTTTATATGTCTCGATAAATATCATTGGCATATTCTCCCTGCACGGCTTAATGCACGTGAAAGCAATATGCCGACACGACGAACAGATAAGAAAGAAGAAAAAAATCGGATTTTCTATTAGACTCTGCTCATTTTCACTTTAGAAGGCTTTTCACGTATATTTTTTAAACCCTAACGTGATACTTTGTTTATAATTCATCTCAAAAAATTTAAACTATTAAAAAATAAATTAATAATTATTTTATATTCTGTCAAATGTAATAAATGTTTTATTGATCCAATTATTAGAGTAAATTTTATGTTGAGTGTGTCACTGTTTTAAAAACTGTTTAAACACCCGTTTAATTTAAATACATAAAATTGAAATCTATATTTAAATATAACATTCAGTTGAATAAATATTTAAATACTTCTAGATTTAAACTAGCTATTAGTGTCTCTTTGAATCGTAGGCTGAATATATGAAACTCACAATACTGTGTTTAGAAAAGAGAAAAATGAGTGTAATATAATTTTCATTTAAAAAAAAAATTAGACTTGTATTTATGTTAAATGAAATATTTAGATTCAAAATAATAATCCAAACACGCTATTAGATTGGATTAATTGTTTAATGGAGTAGGCGTAGCTGCACCAAAGTGGTGTGTTTAGTCAGGGATCACTGACAGCATTTAAGAGCCGAAGCTTCAAAATGAATGTAGACAGATAAATGACTGATGACGGACGACAAATGGTAGAGTGTTGTAAGCGAAAAAGACGATTATCTTATCCAAATTTAGGTTGATTTGACATTTGGGACACCCCCTCACCTAAATATGGAATTTGAAAAACTAGAGAAGACTTTATTTATTTATTTTAATTATTATTATTATTATTATGATTATTATTATTTGGTTTAAATTATCCAGTTCCATGGTGCAAAAGGATTGTCATTTCTCATTAGTTAACGAAATTTTTGAGGGGACAAGCCGGAGGTTAAAGGTATGATTGTCACGTGAATTCAGGGGCTACGCTCGTGAAAACGCACTTTCTTCGATCACTTGGTTTGGATTTTTAAAATGGGTTTTTCTTTCTTTCTTCTTTCTTTTATTTTTATTTTCCCGGGAAGGAAATTTTAATTAGAAAAAAAAAAATGGAAAAAAAAGAAAGAAAGAAGCTACTAACGTAGTGGATTTGGAATAAACCGAGCTGGCAGACAGAGGGCCTCGGAATTTGGGGATACTTTTTTTCTGAGTTTGTAACGAACTTCTTTAGCACCCAACTGGTGGTACAAAAGAATATACTTTCACATAAGCTAAGGACTTGTTTGATCATGAATTTAGTTTAAACTAAACTGTACTTTTTCATTATATTGTTTATCTTTTCTCCAAAAAGTTGTTGTCTTTTCTGAAAATTTAAAAAAAATTTACTATTTAAACTTACAATCTAACTCAAACTTACACACCAAACACCCCCTAATATTCACACCTTGATTAATCTTAGGCCTTGTTTGGTAAAAAGCTCTTGTTTAAACCTAAACTGTGACTTTTTTCATTATGTTTTTTTGTCTTGTTTCCCCAAAAAAAGTTGTTTATCTTTTCTGAAAATTCAAAAAAATTCACTATTTTAACTTACAAATCTTAACTCAAACTTACACACCAACACCCCCTTAGTTAAAAGCTTTAAGGATTTGGAGAGGTATTGGAGGACTAAGACTCCGTTTGATGAAACGATTTGAGTTGAAATTTTTAAGTTTGAGTTGGTTGATTTTTAAAAAATTAGTTATAATTTTTATTGACTTTTCAGAAAAAAAAATAAAAATTGAGATGAAAATTTTGAGTTTAAACTCATCCACCAAATGAGACATAAATTTTGAAGATATTTAAATTAAAGTTGAGATAAATTTTGAAAATATATGTTTGATTAAATAAAATTATTTTGAGTAAAAAATGGTAAAAATTTAAAAATGTATTCATGAAAAAATATATATGAGTCTTGTTTTATTTCTCTTAAAATTTTATATAAATTAAATATTATTTAGAGATAAAATAATAAAATTATTGGATTTTAAAATTTGAATTTACTATAGATATTTACAAATATGAATAATAAAAAGTAGTTTTGGATTGGTGATAAGGAAAAAAAAATATTTATAAAAGTGTTTGGAGAAGTCCCGAAACACCATCTAAAGAAAAAAAAAAAAAAAAAACTTTGTATGAGTTCTTATACTGTTATTAAAAAAAAAAAAATCTTTTTGCTTGACGTGATCAAACTCATATTAAATCGAATAGAAGGTGTAAATATTCAAATTAATAATAATTTAAGACATAGGTTTTTTTTTTTTTTTTTTTTTCCATATTCTACCAAAATTTTCGTAATTTTTTTCTTGTTTATTTTTTGGAATGATTTGAAAAGTGGAGGGAGAACCTACTTTACATGTGGAGAAGGCAAACTGACTATGTGAAGAGGATAGGCTCAACATACAGAGAATCCGAATAGTGCCTCTACTCAGAAATATCTTCTTTTCACATTCTCTTTCCTAAAATCTTCTTTTTTATTTATTTAAATTTAACTCTAATTAAATTATATTTTATTCATCTCAAATTTTTTTTCTAAAAAATTTACATAATTTATAACTAATTTTTTAAAAATAAATTAATTTAATGTAAAAATTTCATCTTCAATGAACAATTAAATACGAACTAAAATAGTTGTTTTCTTGTAGTTAAAACAGTTTCCATTATTGGGCGGAGAATAGGTCTCGTTTTCTTTTCCCCACAAAAATATTAAAGAAAAATGAAAAAGGTCTTACTTGACTTTGCCGTACAACCAGCCAGTAGAAGATTGCGCGGTTTTCTGTTCGTCACATATACATCGCTGTGACGGCATTGCCTTTTTTTTTTTTTTTTTTTAATTAGAAATTTTATTAAACTCACCGAGTAGATACAAATATATGTAGGGTTAATTTTATTTTTAACACTTGTGGAAAAAATATTATTAAAATTGATATTATTTTTATTTTCTTTCATTTCTAGCACTATCACGTCATCATCATCAATTAAGATGGATGTAAAAAATCAAAAATACCCTCAGACAAGCCTAAATCTTATTTTTTTTTTCACTTCCCCGCTTAGCCTCCCGACCATTTTGAAACCAAAATCTTCATATAATATCTTAACTTGATTTAAAACTATTTTCACCATTTTAGAGAGAGAAACTCTCATCGTCGAAAACCACTCAAAAAATCAGTCGGAAACTGTCGGAAACCACCATCAACGCCCTCTATAAAGCTTTTTCGAACTCTATAATAGCTGGAGAATATTCTTAAACCACCCAAAATCAGTTGAAATTTCTTGAGTCTCCCATATCCAAACCCAAGAAGTTGGCTAAGAAAAACATCACTCCCGAAAAGAGAAATGTTCGGCTAATGGCTTCGGTAGAGAAAAGGCCATCGGCGGAGAAAAATCCTCAAAACCGGAACTAGAGAAAAAAAGAAGGGCGCCAGAGAAATGGTCGAAGAAAAATAAGGGGGAAATCTGTATTGCTAGTTGATTTCTGAAAAAAAAAAAAATTACATTAAAATTATAATGTTTGTATTTTTATTTGATTTTGTGACATAAACTAAATGTTGTTAGTTGGGTATTTCGATTTTGAGAGGAAAATTTAGTGTATTGGTTTATATAAATTTTTATACTATATTAAATATTATTACTGTTGGTGTCATTTACAGGGATTGGTCATTTACATAAATGATCGGGTGGTAATTTTTTTAATGACCTATTTTTGTCTGTGTGAATGGCCAAAAATGTTAGATTTTTTTTTTAAAAAAAAATTTTAAACGTAGGTCATGACTGTTATGACCGGGTTGGTCATGACTGTCATGACCGAGTGGTCCTAACTGGGTGGTCATAACTGGGTGGTCATAACTGTTATGACCGGGTGATCATAACTGTTATGACCGGGTGATCATAACTGTTATGACATTTACTCAAAAATGACAAAAAATGTTAGATTTTTTTTTTAAAAAAAATTTAGACATAAGTTATAATATGAATGACATTTACTCAAAATGACAAAAAATGTTAGATTTTGTTAATTTTTTTTTTTGTTAAATGGAAGTGTTAATTTTTTTTTTCCAACGGTGAGAGTTTCTCTCTCTAGATGGAAGTTTCTCTCTCTAAAATGGTGAAAATAGTTTTAAATCAAGTTAAGATATTTATGAAGATTTGAGTTTCAAAATGGGTGGGGGGCTCGGCGGAAAAGTGAAAAAAAATAATATTTAGGCTTGTCTGAGGGTATTTTTGACTTTTTACATCAATCTTAATTGATGGTAATGACGTGACAGTGTTAGGAATGAAAGGAAATAAAAATAATATCAATTTTAATAATATTTTTTTCACAAATGTTAAAAATGAAATTAACCCATATATGTATAGACACTTCGGCATACTGAAAATTGATCAGACAGAAGACTTTTATTTTTTTTGACAGCCTTGCTTTATATCTTAAAAAAAAAAAAAAAAAAAAAAAAAAAAACCTCGTTAACTAGTTTTTTGTTTTGTTTTCCTGAAGTCCCAATACTCCCAAGCAGCAAGAATCAAAACAGCCATCAGCCTGTTACAGAGTTGCATGCTTTTTTGGTGGCCGTGTACGGCTAGTAATTAAGGCCTTTTATTTTTATTATTAGTATTATTTTTTTGGCTATATCTAGGCTAAACATAGCATGGGATTGCGCTCGTTCCCAACAAAGAAAGAGAAAAATGGAGAGTTCATTATTCTTTTCATTTTAGAGCTGACGTTTACCATAGTTTATTATTATTATTATTATTATTTCAAATGGGATTTAAATTCTACGTTTTTAGACAGAATCATATAGGATTTTACGGCCATATTATATATATAACCACTATTATAGTTTATTATATAATAATAATGTTTGATAAACTAATTTTAATCTTATTTTTTTAGAACAACATTAGAGATATTAACTAAATCATAATTTTTTAGTATAATTTTGGTGATAATGAGTTATCATCATTTTATTAATATATATATCAATTCTTTCAAAACATACTAATAAAAAAAATGATAACTCATATATTATTTAGATTGATAATAAAAAAAATTTTGTCATTAAAATTGATGTCCTTAATATATATTTTTTAATACCAAATTGATGTGAGATGTAACTTTTATTATGAATTGTTTAGAAAATTGTCCAAAATTAGTTCACGTGAGTGGGTTGATGTTAAAAAATTGGATCCTTAAGATCCTAATACTATTCCTATTAATAGCCCAAAAGAAAAAGCATTGAGAAAATAGGTGCCAATTCTCTTAACCAACAACTAAAGCCATCTTTTAATTAAAGCTTCATCCCCTTGATTAGTTCCATCACAATACGGCAACAAACACAATTGTGGAAGGTGTAGAACCGCAATTGGTTGAAGTAGTTTGCCGCAAGTCTCACAAATCACAATTCAGGCAAGTGAATAATAAACTAATATTTATAAATTCTGTTTCTCCACTAATCTTGTAATACTATTAATCGACTTATTTAATTATATGATGAATATGGCATGCTGTGATCTTAGATTTTTGTTTCCTACGCAAAACGCATTAAATTGTCCAAACAAGATAAAAATCATGATAATATTAAAAAACGGATGAGACCTTCAAAAGTTCCAAGAGCTGGTCCTTTTCAGCTGAAGCCACCAAAAAAAAAAAAAAACAAAAAAACAAAAAAGGAGGGAAAAAGAGTACAAACATTTACAATGAACGTTGGACTTTTTTTTTTTGAGCCAAAAAAAAAAAAGAAAAAAGGAAAAAAAGAGATGCAGGACTTTTCAAGTGAATGTGTGGATATGCGGGTTTGCTTTTGGAGTACGGTCATTTACGCAAAGCGACAAACACTTAGCTATCAGCTCGTGAGAATTAAGTTGGTGTTCATTATATAAAAATGGACCATATTATATATAACATAATGGTATTAACAATATCAAAACTCTAGGCACGTCTCTTCTCAGTATTAATATGTAATAATAGTGTACGGTGGCATTAAGAAACAAAGCAATCTAAGATTGGAAGTAAAGCAACTGAACAAAAAAAGTATGAAGCAACTACCTTATTTATTTATTTATTTTTTTGCTAAAGAAAATGAGTTATATGGATAGAGATTGAAATGTTCAGATAATCCTAAAAAGGTGAATGTCCTCATATGATATATAGATCATTTATGAAATAGATTGTCTATATATCCCAGTTAATTCCTTGTATTGGAAAGGAGAATGTCAAATACCATTTGAACTGTCTTTTCTTCTGAATAAAGTATAAATTTTAAAAAAAATAAATAAATAAGAAAAACATGCTTCATCTAAATCACCTCAATTAGCTCCGAGTGGTTGCCACAGTCTTGACTCTATTTTTCCCTTAATAATAATATCTAAAATATTGCAAACAACTTCTACAAACTTCTTAGTTGGATGGTGATATTGCTAAGTCAAAACGCATGAAAAATCAAATCATCACGCATTCAGAGAACTTGCATGAATAATTACTTCATCAAATAAATCACGCATTCACAGAACTTTATTTATTTATTATTTATTTTTACAAGAAGTGATTTGTGGGATTTGTACTGTAATTAATTGAAATTGAGTTTTTACTACCAACCTAAAAATTAAAAATAAAGGTTACAACCTATGTTTCAAACAGGTCTTAAGAGTTTCAAACAATACCATGATATACATAAAAATATGTGTAAAATCCATTAATAATTACATGTATTTAAATTGAACACTATATGTGTTGAATATATAATATATACATATGACGGTAAGATAGGAGACACATCAAAATTAATCACATGACCAACAAACTTTTTATTGTCCATTTCTAAAAGGGCAGCCACTTAGCTCAGTAGGACTTGATTTGGACCCCACATGAAATGAGAGAAAATCTCAACAACCTTCTCTAGTGCTAGTTCATCATGGCTTTGCCACGCCCCATGAAAACATTTCACATTTCGAGATTATAAACTATTTAAAAAAAAGAAGTTAAAAATAGTGAAATATAATGTTCATGATTAGAGTAGAGCCTTCTCACTATTGGCAAGCATTTTCCGAGGAAACGGAACTAGTAAAACAAGTGGTAGACCTTCCCAAAAACAAAATGAACAAAAAAGAGGAGATCTAAAGTGGAGACAAAACCAATCTTTTTTCAAAGACCTTTCTCAATCAGCCCTAGAACACGTGGTAGGAGATTAATGTCACATACAATATGGAATTATCACCACGTTAGTGTTGGTTACATCAATATATATTGGTCAGTCCACCACACACACAAATGATCTACAAAGAGATGCCCGTGAATATGGGAGTTTTAAAGCTTTTCAGATGACCAAGAAGAAGATGACATTTGTTTTACGACACAGGAAATGGACGATATGACATCTTATTTGCATGTCGCACGTCTTCAGATATTTCTTCATCTTGGAGCTAATGGGTGGTGGGTCATCAGTTGTGGATATTTGGATATGTAGCCCGTATTTGTAGTTGTCGCTGAGGAGTGGACAGGTGAATCTGATGTAAGACTGCGCTGGATCGTTTCCAAGATTTTCAAAGGGTGTGATAAAAATAACCAAAAAAAAAAAAAAAAAAAAAAAAAAAAAAACTAAAAAGATTTCCAAAGGGTACCAATAGTTGCAAGTTAGACTCCACATCGGAAGACGTTAGGATAAGAGAAAACGGGGAACATTCCAACTGTGATTCCAATTATCTGTGATTCCAACTTTGAAATGGTCCTTGCTTGGAAATTTCATCGATTCCCATTAAAAATGAGAAGGTAATCTAACGGTATCGGAGAGTTTCTGAAACTGAAAAACGAATGACATGCAATGGAGTCGGTCATATTAAAAATTTACAGCACACGATGCAACATCACTCCTACTTACAAAAAAATACAACACATTTTCAGTAGTCCAGGACGCATTGACAATCATCCAACATCTGCAAAATTAATAGCAAGATACGACCCGAAAAAAACTGGTCATACAGTAGTTCTGTCCTAAAGATTAGGCTTAAGGCACTCGAAAGGGGGGAAAGGGGGATGACTAATCTTTGAAGGACGGCAACTCCAGAAAAATAGGCAAATTCAGAGGTGTTAAAAATCAGTAAAAACTGCAACTAATACAAATGAACTTGGCAAATGCTAAAATAGTATAAGCTATTGAACTAGCAAGAACCCAAATTCAGTTTTCTTCTACAGATGAACCGAAATTCTAATTTAAGTTGCTTGTCTTCAACTACAACTCAAAAACAATTTTCAATATCTACTTCTGGTTTCAAGCAGGCTCACTTGAAGAAAAGACATTCCAACAAGAGAAAAAAAAAAAAAAAGTACGTTTTCTTCATACAAGCGTACAGAGAAATAGAAACTTATTAGCTTCATAAACTACGTTTACGCCGCTGTCGGAAATGTCTTAGAATGAAGCTATCTGCATATAAAGGATAGTTCTTCCTAATTAGGCCCTTGATGCATTTCCAATACGAGAAGTCAACCAACTTTCCATCCTTTTGAACAACGAACAAACATCGTGATCTTTCAAAATCGGGATGATAACCAACCTGCCCATCCAAAGAAGAGAAATATGCGACCTTTAAATCTGATTCAGTCATAAAAAAAACAAAGATGCGAAATCATTCTAGAATAACTTGATTTACTTATTCCCTAATTGTAGACGATCTTGATACTAAGAACTTCCAAGAAGCTATACGGAGTATATGAGGAACTGAATGAAGACACTTTAGAAAAGCTTAACCAAATCAAGCATACCACAACATAATCTTCAGATAAATCATAAAATTGGAAAGCCGCATTCTAGGCACATCATATATGAGTACAAGGAAAATACCGTAATGTAATTGACTCCACATCCAATCTTCTTCTCGAACTCTGGATGAAAGGGAAGCAACCTCTCAAGAATGGTTTTCTCATGCTCTGGACTTAACCTATCTCCACTTTCATATCTGTAAACACCACATTTACACACTCTATTTAGCCAAAACAGCTAAACATACAAAATAACATTAATCAATAACATTAACAAATCAGCTAATTAAACACCAGATATCTTCAATAAGAATTCTCAAAGGCATTTATCATATGAAACTTCCACTCTGGTTCAACTCAATCACGCCACGGAGTTACTGCCTAGGACGGAAATGATTTCCAAGTCAAGAGAAATGTAAGGAACTTGGGTTTCCATCCTAAAAAGTCAACCAAATAGGAGTGGCCAGCCGAAGCCCGTTTAAACCCGCTGTTCATTCCATGTCTAGCCAATGTCGAACTTTTGCACGCACACTCCCAACAACAAACAATCTTACCACGGACCTGTGCTAGTTTAGTGCGCTTAGTAGATTGCTAGCTCAAGTAGAGAGGGTGCCCTAAATAAACTTAAGAACAGCACAGTAACTTAGCGATACGGGACAAATTTACAATCTAACACCGTGATTAATGAGTGATGCACCGATAACTCCCAAGGTTAAGACAACCATATCATGCTAAAGCCAAATCCTAAATTACGCCATAATTATCCAATGACAGGTCAAATTTACGCTTATGAAGAACTCCAACATCACTGAGCTCGAGATTAGAAACAGTTTAAATTTAAAAATTCAGAAATTAAATAAAGAAATTCTCAGCGAAAGGGAAATAAACAAAAATGATTCAATTTGAGCTAATTCTTACTTTTCGGAATGAAGAATCATCCTAACAAAGCCAACGAGAGGCACAGTGTCTTCCAAAATCTTGTCCTCCCAATCCACCCATTTATCGTCATCTTCGCCATCGCCGTAATTTCTCTTCCGCTCAATTTCCTTCTCTTCCTCCGAAATTCCGGCCAGGTCCTTCCTCGGAGACACAACTGGCTTCCTCAGAAAGTCCGGGCCGAAGAGCTCTTGGCTGCCGATTCTACCACCACCGCCGTCGGAGCCGGTCTTTAGGGCGCCAACACGAGCGGGGAACGACGTCGTGGCGCGGAAAGGGAAAGACAAAGTCACGGGAGAGCAATGGTGGGGGGAGAGAGAATGTCTATGGAGGTTGTTGGGAAGTGGCGGTGGCTTAGAAATGGAAGCCATGGCCGTGTGTGCCCTAGCTCAACAGTTCTACTCTACTGGTCTGGAAATCAAAATCCTCTTCTTCTTCTTCTTCTTCTCTGTTATCTGATTCTCAGTTGTAGCTCATTGTCGTCGTCTTCTTCTTCGTCGTTGTCTTCTCTAGGAAGAAAAGTGCTTGGGAAGCAGGTCAGATTATCCAGCATCCATGGCTGAGTCTAGTGAGGAGGTTGCTTGTGTAAAAATCTTGTCTTTTGCAACAGGATAGAGACACAAAGGGAAGGGAGTCCGGCTGTCCACGCTCCGCATTATTTTTCTGTGGTTGCCCGCTTCTTGTCAGGGCCCTTCAATGGGCTTCAATTTAATTGGGCTTTTCTGGTCAGTGTTTGGGTAATCTTACCCAATGTAAAGCTACATGTCGTTTCAATTTGTTTTGTTTTTTCTTTTTAAATTAAGTTTTTCAGAAATTAACCTGTATTTTTTTCCTTATTTATTCAAGCTATTTGACTATTCATGGTTTTAGCTATTTTTAATGACTTATGATGTAGTTTAACTTTCTGTTTAGATATAAATAAATAGCTTTTAATTGAAATTATTTTCTATTATTATCTTCAAAAAAAAAAAAAAAAAATCTTTGAACAACAAACGACAACAATTTCTAATGACTAACTACACTCTTAACGGAAAGCACTTTATACATGATCGTATTTTAAGAACAATAGAAATGGCCGCACTGTAGTATGTAAGTGTTAGAAGCAGCAAACTTTTAATAGGAAAAAAATTCGTCAGTAAGGAAAACGACAATTAATTTCTGAGAACACAAGGCTACAACTTTGTAAGTGGTTTCTCTCATTTTTTTTTTCCAGAGAAAAAAAGTGATTTTTTTTTTAAAATTTTACTTTTGCATGTGGTTTCTGCTGTATTTTTTAATTTTTATTTTTACTTTTCTGATAACGGTGTATTTTTATTTTGTGTCCTTGTAAAAGGTCAATAGTTGATTTTCAAAAAGGAGTATAAATAGAAAAAACAAAATTAAAAAAGAATTGGTCAACAGTAGTAGATTCTTCTACGATCCCACTATTATGTTCTGAAGAATCAAGGGTTAGGTTTAAGACCGAATAACGTTGATTACTTTTGCATGATACTACAATAAATGTACTGAAAATCAACAAAGAGAGTGGCACCGCATTTATTATTTTATAGAAATCATTCTGAAGCTCCTCATATTAATTAATTTTCCTTTTGGAGATATTCTGAAGTAAATTTCCTCATACATTCGCCTTAGTTGACTTCACTTCACCGCCATTTACAATCGACATCCAGAGAAACTCTTTGCATTACACGCCAATCGATCTACAATAATGTCCATGGTATGCACGACTCGTTCCTGCCACGACTTATTCTTCTGATCCATTTTCCCCTTCTTTCCTTGAACTTGGGAGGCCCGTAATTAGTCCCTATTTTCTTTAAAGCCTAGTCTTCTATTTTGAAAATCTGGCTACGTCCTTAGAATATAAATATTATCACCCACCAGGAAAAAAAAAAAAAAGCTTGACCAATGATATATATATATATGTATAAAATTTACTCCGGTCTCATTCATTCATCAAGAGAACATAGATTGTAGGGAAAAAAAATATCAAATGGAAAGCAAATTAACGTGCCTAGGACTCTGTTTCTTATTGGTTTTGGTGGGATCAAGAGCGGCCAATGGTAAAGCAGACAGATGTCCAGACACCAATCACCCAATTGTCAGAATTGGAAGTGTTCTTGATTACTCCACTCGTGTGGGAAAGGAGCAGAAAACAGCCATGGAAATGGCTCTTCAAGATATCTCTCACTCAACATGTCCTAAATTTGATTTGCTCCTTCGAGATTCCCACGGAAGTCCAGCTCGAGCTGCTGCTTCCGGTACTTAAAACTTTTTTTTTTTTTTTTTTAAATGGCAATAATTTTCATTTAATAGATTGCTTGTATTATGTGTTTGGAGCCTAATTATTGTTCTGATGCAGAGTTAGTATCGAGTTATTGTAAATCTTTGTGTTTGATGTGTTTTACTTGCAGCAATTGAGCTAATGAGAAGCAAACAAGTTCAAGCTGTAATTGGAACGCTCACAAGAGAAGAAGCAGCTCTAGTCTCTGAGATACACAACGCAACCGAGACATTCCCTTTCATATCTCTGAATTCACCAGCTATATCAAGTCCGGAACCATTGCCATTTCAGTCTCCGATCTTCTTCCAAATGGCGGACGATGTCGTTTTCCAAACGCAGTGCGTCGCGGCCATAGTTGGCCACTTCAATTGGCGAAAGGTCACGGCAATTTACGAGAATAACTATGGCTTCTCCAATGGCTCCGGTATTATATCTCTTCTCTCTGATTCCCTCCAGTCTGTTAACTCGGAGATTGAGCAGCACAGGGCTTTCCCATCGATCTCTTCTCTCCCTGACCCGGAAAAGGCCATTGAGGAAGAGCTTAAGAAGCTTGAAAGATGTTCCAACAGAGTCTTCATAGTCTTGCAGTTTTCTTTGGAGTCGGCTATGCTGCTTTTCGAAAAGGCGAAGCAAATGGGAATGATGGAAAAGGGCTATGTTTGGATTGTGGCTGATGATCAGATTGCTGGCCTTCTTGATTCCGTCGATTCTTCGGTCACACAAAACATGCAGGGTGTTATTGGCCTTAAAACCAGTTTTCTTGACACTGGCGAGGCTTTTAGAAAATTCAGAAACAGATTCAGAAGAACGTTTGGACAGCACCATCCCGATGAAGAAAATTTAAGCCCAAGTATCTATGCTCTCCGTGCTTATGATGCAATCACCTCCATTTCGTTGGCCGTTGGAGATTTGCAAAACAAAAACGTGACATCTAAAGAATTGTCCAAAAATCTTTTAACCGTTGATTTCAAAGGTCTAAGTGGATCAATCAAATTCAAGAACGGAATGCTATCGCAATCACCGATCCTTGAAATCATCAATGTGGTTGGTCAAAGCTACGGAAAGATAGCGCTCTGGTCACAACCAAATGGCTTCTCAGGGAAATTTGTCAACAATGAAGAGTTGAAAGTTGGAACTAGTAACGGTCTTTATAATGTGAAAGGTCAAATATATTGGCCAGGTGGGCTGCAAACCGATCCGAAAGGTTGGTCTTGGTCCGATGTAGAAAAGCCAGTAATGAGGATTGGGGTTCCTGCTAGAGGTGCCTTCAATCAGTTCGTGCGAGTGAGCTATGATCAAGCAAAGAACGAAACGTATGTGTCCGGATTTACGATCGATGTGTTCGAACAAGTTGTGAAGCTTCTCCCTTATAAATTGCATTACGAGCTAGTCCCTTTTTATGGCTCATACGACGACATGGTGGAGCAAGTCTTTCACAAGGTACATATACATACTACATTTCATTTGCTTATGTTATGTAAAATTCCTTAATATTCATGAATTCGGGGTCGGTATTTATGTTGTCGTGCAATAGGGCTTAGATGCGGCGGTTGGGGATACAGACATCACCCCTATCAGATATCAGTTTGTCGAGTTCTCGCAGCCGTATGTGAGCTCTGGCCTTGAGATGGTAGTACCTGTAGAACGAGATACCAAAGAAACATGGATGTTCATGAAGGCCTTCACGGGAAAGATGTGGCTGCTACTCTTGTTTTTGCACTTCACAATTTGCTCCGTCGTTTGGCTAATAGAAAACAAACTCGCACACAACCCTGAATTACGGGGTTTAGGCGCCATGATGTGGTTTTCTGTCACTGTCCTCTTCTTTGCCCATAGTAAGTTTCATACTGAACTTTACTTTTAGTAATTCCTTTTTTCTTAATATCCTCCACTGAAATAAGTTCCGAGTCCCCGTGCAGGAGAACAAGTTAGGAGCGGTTTGGCTCAATTCGTCCTCGCTCCATATTTGGTTGTGATCGTAGTAGTGATGGTTAGTTTCCAAGCAAGCCTCACCTCCATGATGACTGTTTCCCATTTCAAGCCATCAGTATTAGATATCGAAACTCTGCAAAGGACAAATAGGAGTGTTGGGTGCAATGGAAATTCTTTTATCGTTGGTTATTTGAATAATGTTTTGAATTTTAAATTGGAGAACATAGTTCCTTTGCATTCAATAGATGACTACACAAATGCCTTCGAGAAGGGAGATATCGCCGCAGCTTTCTTTGTCGCTCCACACGCCAAAGTCTTCCTTACAAAGTACTGCAAGGGATATACTAAAGCAGGGCCCGCTTACAAATCAGGCGGTTTTGGTTTCGTGAGTTATTATTAATGTTTTTTTTTTTTCCCTCTTGTTCTTCACTGACGTCTTTATTTTTCTATTAAAGATGTGTATCATCATCAGAACTACTAGGATACGAGACTCACACCCTTGTGTCTTACGGTGATCATAACTAATAGTACTGAATAATAATGTTCGCTATTTAGAATGCTGGTTTTCTAACTCTTTCATGACTTTGTTCTTGCAACGTCATTTTTCCTTTTATTTTGTCTCAGTATTTTCCAAAGTACAAACTCCTAATGACCCCGATTCTTGTAACCTTCCCTTTTGTATCTCAGGTTTTCCCGAAGGGCTCCCCGTTGGCCATTGACATCTCAGAGGCGGTTCTTAAAGTGACCGGGAGTGGACAAGTCGAACAACTAGAAAAGGCCATGCTCTCCTCTCTACACTGTTCCTCTTCACCGGACGTAGAGGGTGACGGTGATTCAATAGGACCCGAGCCTTTCTCTGCCCTTTTCGAAATTTGTGGTGGTATCGCGGTGTTCGCATTGATATATTTAGTTTTCCATGTAGCGGTTAAGAAGCTAAGGAACTTGAGCAGCACACAGGCCATATTTGTGAACATATTATTTTGGAGATGGACTTACAGATACCTAAGTCAGAGCTTGCGACGAGGTAGATGTAAATGTAGATGTCAGTGCTCAAGAACATGTTTCAACCAATCTGAGAATTGTACCGACGACATCGATCATGGTTCAACGAGTATAATTGAAACGGCATAGCTGTTTCCTCGCAAAAAAAAATGTACCAATGAAATACGGATGTATTTTAGGCTTCATTTACATATTAGGCTTGTAATTAAATTCCATATGGTACTTGAATAATATCTTTTATATGCTTTTCCAATTTTCTCAAGATGTCAACAATTATTTGTTAGTATGTCAAGATGAATTTAATTGTCAATTGTTGATGAGCTAACAAGAAATAGGCTAACATAGTTTTTAAAATCTAGTTCTGACAAGGTTACATTACCAAATCGAATAAAAATAATGTTTTGAAATATATCAAGTTTAAATATTCCTTAACCTGTTATAAATTGTGCAGATTTTTATTTTCTTGACAACAGCGAATATTTGACTCTTTCTAAGTTTCCAGACAATTCGGAATTTGTTGAATAGCTTAATCAAGTGTCAAATCTATGAATTCATCGGAAAATTATGCAAAGTGTTAAATCTATGAATTTATCGGAAAATTATGTAAATTCCACTGCATGTTCGTTAATCTGCCGTGAAGATTGGAAACATCGGGCGCTGACTTCTTCTTCTTCTTCTTCTCTTCCTCGCTGGTTGGAGATAAAATTTTTAAATTGGAGTTGATTGGCTTTTCAAAAGTTAGTTATAAATTTTGTTGACTTTTCATAAAAAAAAAACAAAAACTGAAATGAAAAAATATAGTTTAGTTGGAATTAAATTGTAACACCAAAAGAAGCCTTGTTTTTGAGTTCATGTAAGCATAGCTTATAGCTTTGAGAGAATATCCTCTGGGTGATTGCAACTAGATCACGTTCTCAGAAAAACCAAAGGACATGTTGACTTGTAGAAAAAATAATCCGGAATAAATAAAAGAAATTAAAAATTAATTAAAAAGATAACTTAGAGAAAGGGAAAGAGGGAGAAAGAGAGAGAGAGAGTCTGAATCTTCAGTCCATGGTTTTACTTTGAACAAGTAATAGTTCCAGCAAGTTGTTGAAAATCAAATAACAAATTACAGAAGGCTTGTCTCACGCCATTATATAAAGCTCTAGCCCTTCGACCTATAATATTTGTCCACTCAAGTCATTCACCAAACTCTCTCCTTTGAACTCAGAAAGGCGAAAATAATGTCTCCTGACCTCCGTTTGTCAGTGCTTTTGCTCATTTTTCTATTGGCGGGATCGAATGCAAAAACCAGTGACAGACAAGATTGTTTAGTTGCCAGCAGAATAGGAGGCGTTATTGAGTATAGTAGTCGTGTGGGCAAAGAACAGAAAATAGCCATAGAGATGGCAGTTCAAGACCACATTTTTATTAACAACTCACCAACTTGCACTACACTGGATTTGAACCTCCAAGATTCTCGTGGGAACCCTGCTCTAGCAACTGCTTCTGGTAATAATTCAACTTAGTCTTTATCCTTTATACACACACACACACACACACATATATAATATTAACATATGTAAAAATCTCCCTTGCTTGGGCTAGCCATATAGTTTCCGGTCAACAAATTTTGCTTGTACGTGTGAGACGCTAGCTAAGTCTAAAATTGCATAATATTGCAATATATATTAATATTAATATTAATTAATGCGATATTATTAATATTATATACGATAATATTGCATTAATTGAGGAATGAATACTTGGTCGTTAATGTGTGGTTCTAATTTCACCAGACGTAATAACTTGGTAAAGTCAGCGTTCTTGGTGAAGTATATGGTTTAAGGAAACAATTAGTCATTGTTTGTGTCGAAATCTAAATCAACGATGCACAACATAATACAAAACTTAATAGGAACTCTAAAATTCAGATAAATCTAGCTTCGATTCTCTTGAAGTCTCATGTGTTTTTAAAAGCATACAAATTTCAAATACATACCCCTTATTTATAGTTTTTCATGATAAAATTCTGTTTTAATATATAATATTCAGGTATTAAATCCTTGCCTTTAAATTCTTCTTGTTGACATGGTATGTTTTTTAGTCTTGTTCTGTATTTTGCTCTTTCTAGTTCTACAAAATTCTTGTTTGTTCTTAAAACATGACGTCGTTACTGAAACTCACCCCCACAGTCATAAAAGAAGGATATTTTGTGATCTTTTAGGAAGTATTGAGATGGCCAACTAAACATGTGCGTCTCTTTTTTTTTTTTTTTCTCTTTCTCTTTTAAATTTAGGACGGATGGTTCAAACCTTACATCTTCTAGTAGAGTCAATTATAAAATTTTTGCCCAGTTATATTTGTAATCTCTTACCTTTTATCGTTTTTAGTATACTACAATTAGTAATCACAGTTTACTTTATATTACTTATCCATATAAGTAAATTATAAAAAAAAAGTGAGTCCGGATTGGTTCCATGCCAATATGCTTGACCGTTTTAATAGAAGGGTTGTCGACTCGGACAAGAAATTACTTGAAAAGAACAGGACTTAATTAGTTATTTGTTTAATGTGAGAAATTCAGTAGGGTAGGGACCACCATGTGCATTCCTTAATTTATTTAATTATTTGTTCATTCTGAACGCGATAAGTGCGTTTAAAAAACTACAAGATTCGAATATACGTCACCTTCAATAAAATAGTCGCGTATTGGTAGGTTTCTATGTATATAATGCTTAAACTTGAAACTTATTTATCATTTCTCATTTCTTTGTCAACTTTAAGAAGAAATCAATATTCCCTATTATTATAACCATCACATGTCATCCTTCGTCGCACAAAAAAAAAAAAAAAAACCCTATTATAATATTCAAATTTTGTCAAACTTTTACTATACTTGATCAACATATTTCTTTCTTTTTTTTTTTTTTTTTTTTTTTTTTTTTAATAATTTTGAAAGACTGATCAACATATTTCTAGGAATTGCAACTCGAAGAAAGTTGGTGTGTGCTAGCCAAAAAAACTAAAAAAAACAAAAAACAAAAAAAAACAAAACAAAACAAAAGGAAAGCTGATATCAAATATAATAGAGTTGCTTAATTTTTTATTTTTTTAATTCGTTGTAATCCTTTTTTTGTTGTTATTCTTATTTATAATTGAGGTTGTTTTCCACTAATCTAATAAATGCACTCTAAATCTAATAACTGCACTTCAAAGGAAAGGAAACTAGGTTTACCATATGCTGATATGACGGATCAAAATATTTATTTACATTTCATTGTAAAGTTCTGATCAGGATGATATTATTGTATCTGAGGCATTTAAGATATTAAATTTCATTGCAAAACTAAACCTATTAGGTGAAGCGGTCTAATGCTCTTACATATTTATTATTGTTTTTATGACTTTAATAGGTGCGAGTTCAGTTCTTTTTATCCTTAACAGATTCAAGTTATCTTAACTTTTGCTGGCAGCAATTAATCTAATCAGAAAAAAACAAGTTCACGCCGTCATTGGAACACTTACCATGCAAGAAGCAGCTCTAGTCTTGGAGTCAACAGCCAACAAGTTCCCTCTCATTTCTCTCACTTCACCAGCTATGTCGAGCCTAACCCCAATGCCGCCATCTCATTCGCCATTTCTCTTCCAAATGGCAAACGACATCGTTTTCCAAACGCAATGCATCGCCGCCATAGTCGGCCATTTCAATTGGCGAAAGGTCACGGCGATTTACGAGCTCGACAATGGCCTCTCCACCGGCTCCGGCGTCGTAACCCTGCTCTCTGATTCGCTTCGATCGGTTAACTCGGAGATCGAACACCACCGGGCTTTCCCAAGTTTATCCTCTCTTTCTGACCCCAAAACAGCAATAGAGGAAGAGCTTATTCAGCTGAAGAGCAAGAGCAACAGAGTGTTTATAGTCTTGCAGTTTTCTTTGGAGTCAGCTGTGCTACTCTTTGAAAAGGCGAAGCAAATGGGAATGATGGAAAAGGGCTGTGTTTGGATCGTCGCCGACGAAATCGCAAGCCTTTCTTGAGTCTGTTGATTCCTCTGTTAAGAATATTACAATGCAAGGTGTTATTGGCCTTAAAACTAGTTTTGCTGACACTACCAAGAGTTTCAGACAATTCAAGAGCAGATTCAGAAGAGCATACGGATCACACTATCCTGAAGAAGAAGAGAATTCGAGTCCCAGTATCTTCGCACTCCGAGCTTACGATGCAGTTACCGCCATTGCTAAAGCCGTAGGCGAACTAGAAGGACAGGTTATTACAGCAAAAAGATTATCCGAAAAGCTTTTGTCGATAGACTTCAGAGGCCTAAGTGGGGTGATAAAGTTTAAAGACGGAATGCTAGCACAATCACCGACCTTTAAAATCATTAATATGATTGGGAAAAGCTACAGAGAGATCGCGCTATGGTCTGCGGATAATGGTTTCTCGGAGAATTTGGTTGAAAAAGACGGGAATAAAGCGAAAGAAGCTTACTTGACGGGTCCAATATACTGGCCAGGTGGGCTGCAAACAGTTCCAAGGGGTTGGACTTTGTCTGACGAAGAGAAACGGATGAGGATAGGGATTCCAGCGAAGGGTGCTTTCCATCAATTCGTGAGACTGAGCTACGATCAAGAAAGGAATGAAAACGTCGTCTCGGGTGGGTTTTCGATTGATGTGTTTGAAGCCACCCTCAAGCGTCTTCCTTATAACTTGAACTACGACTTTGTCCCCTACTACGATACATATGATCAAATGGTTGAGCAAGTATATTACAAGGTACAAATACATGTTCGGAGAGAGAAAAAATAAGAGGGGGAGGGGGGGGGGGGGGGGGGGGGAATTAGGAGAGAAAAAAAAAAGATACTCATAATTTCTGTTGCTGCTTCAAAACAGGTCTTTGATGCAGCAATTGGCGATATAGAAGTGTATGCGGACAGGTTTCAGTACGTGGATTTCTCGCAACCATATCTCAGCTCTGGAATTCAGATGGTGGTCGCTGTGGAACCAGACAAAGTGAAAGAAAAATGGATGTTCATGAAGGCCTTCACCAGTGCGATGTGGCTGCAACTACTGTTTATGCACCTCTTTGTTTGCTCTGTTGTCTGGCTTATTGAGAGTCACCACGGCCAAAATCCAGAGCTCAAGGGCTTTGGAGTTATGCTTTGGTTTTCTGTCACTATTCTATTTTTTGCCCACAGTAAGTCTCGTTTAATTGAGTATTGTTGTTAAGCAAGATATAGCTTAAGTTAGGTTCTCCAAAATTCCAACCTTATACACATTGTCAAATGCAAAAAACAATGTTTCCAAATTTTATACTTTTCAATCAAACTTTTATCTTTTCAGCATTGGCATTTAAGCAATAAATGTTTGAATTTCAATATTAAGCCACATTTTTTTTTTTTTGGTTTTTTTTTTATGACACATGAGCAGGAGAACCCCTTAAATGCAATTTGGCACGATTTGTCTTGGCACCATGGTTGGTTGTAATTCTAGTTGTTTCCGCTTGTTTCACCGCGAGCCTCACCACGATGCTGACGGTCTCCCAGTTCAAACCATCAGTGACCAACATCGAAACGCTGCAGAGAACAAACGCAATGGTCGGCTGCAATGGGAATTCTTTTATTGTCCGATACCTAGTCAAGACTTTGAAATTTAAGAGAGAGAATGTCAAAAACATTTCCTCTGTGGATGAATACCCGACAGCATTTGCCAACGGTGAAATCAAGGCAGCTTTCTTCATCGCCCCACACGCGGAAGTCTTCCTCGCAAAATACTGCAAGGGCTTCATCAAGGCGGGGCCTAACTACAAACTTGGTGGCTTGGGCTTCGTGAGTTTCTTTTAACTTTATTACCATCAGTTTTTCTTTTTGCTCCAACCTACCAAGCTTAAGTTGATGGCTTTACAGAATCCTGTAATCTGTCTGGATCTCCGTCTTAAACATGCTTTCCAACCGAAATTTCAAATTTTTATGTTGTTATCCTTTTTATGTATCTCAGGCTTTCCCGAAGGGTTCGCCTTTGGCCATCGACTTTTCAGAGGCAATTCTTCAATTGATCGAGAGTGGAGATGTGGAAAACCTGGAAAAAAGCATGTTCCAGTCGTTAAACTGCACATCTTCGCTAAAGTTGGGCAGTGATCCAATAGGACCCGAGCCTTTCTCTAGTCTTTTTACTATTTCAGGCCTCATTGCAGCATTCGCTATCTTAATTACATTTGTGAATACTGTGGCCAAGCGTGTCGATAAGTTGAGCTGCGACAATAGGTTTTGGAGGTGGGCTTGTTTATATCTGATTAAAAGCTCTCGAATCTATAAATTTCACCACTCAAGAAGTCGTCCCAACCAAAACGGAATGGCCGTGGTTCCAATTTGAGCATCGAATTAGTGTCATGCTCTCCTTGCCTAATTTGCAGATAAAGAATATCTCGTGTATATATTGGACTGAATAATGGAATAAATAAACATGTTATGAATGTTAACGAGAATAAACAATACAGAAACGAAAACAAGAACGTATAGATTTACGTGAAAAACCCTAAGAGGGAAAAACCATGGGTAGAGGGGAAGAAAATCCACTTAATCAAATATATGTACAAGATGGATGTTTTCGTGCTCCTTAAAATTACATCATATATGTAAGTAATACGGGGTTTAGGCACCATGATTTGGTTTTCTGTCACTGTCCTCTTCTTTGCCCATAGTAAGGTTCATACTGAACTTTACATTTAGTAATTTTTAAGTATTCTCTCTTTCTTTTTTCATAATATCGTCCACTGAAATAAGTTTCCGAGTCCCCGTGCAGGAGAACAAGTTAGGAGCGGTTTGGCTCAATTCGTCCTCGCTCCATATTTGGTTGTGATCGTAGTAGTGATGGTTAGTTTCCAAGCAAGCCTCACCTCCATGATGACTGTTTCCCATTTCAAGCCATCAGTATTAGAAATCAAAACTCTGCAAAGGACAAATAGGAGTGTTGGGTGCAATGGAAATTCTTTTATCGTTGGTTACTTACAATGTTTTGAATTTTAAATTGGAGAACATAGTTCATTTGAATTTAATAGATGACTACACAAATGCCTTCGAGAAGGGAGATATCGCCGCAGCTTTCTTTGTCGCTCCACACGCCAAAGTTTCCCTTACAAAGTACTGCAAGGGATATACTAAAGCAGGGCCTGCTTACAAATCAGGCGGTTTTGGTGTCGTGAGTTATTATTAATGTTTTTTTTTCCCTCTTGTTCTTCACTGACGTCTTTAATTTTCTATTGAAGATGTGTATCATCATCATAACTTCTAGGATACGAGACTCACACCCTTGTGTCTTACGGTGATCATAACTAATAGTACTGAATAATAATGTTCGCTATTTAGAATGCTGGTTTTCTAACTCTTTCATGACTTTGTTCTTGCAACGTCATTTTTCCTTTTATTTTGTCTCAGTATTTTCCAGAGTACAAACTCTTAATGACCCCGATTCGTGTAACCTTCCCTTTTATATCTCAGGTTTTCCCGAAGGGCTCCCCGTTGGCCATTGACATCTCAGAGGCGGTTCTTAAAGTGACCGGGAGTGGACAAGTAGAACAACTAGAAAAGGCCATGCTCTCCTCTCTACACTGTTCCTCTTCACCGGACGTAGAGGGTGACGGTGATTCAATAGGACCGGAGCCTTTCTCTGCCCTTTTCGAAATTTGTGGTGGTATCGCGGTGTTCGCATTGATATATTTAGTTTTCCATGTAGCGGTTAAGAAGCTAAGGAACTTGAGCAGCACACAGGCCATATTTGTGAACATATTATTTTGGAGATGGACTTACAGATACCTAAGTCAGAGCTCGCGACGAGGTAGATGTAAATGTAGATGTCAGTGCTCAAGAACATGTTTCAACCAATCTGAGAATTGTACCGACGACATCGATCATGGTTCAACGAGTATAATTGAAATGGCATAGCTGTTTCCTTGCAAAAAAAAAAAAAAAAAAAAAAGTACCAATGAAATACGGTTGTATTTTAGGCTTCATTTACATATTAGGCTTGTAATAAAATTCCATATGGTACTTGAATAATATCTTTTATATGCTTTTCCAATTTTCTCAAGATGTCAACAATTATTTGTTAGTATGTCAAGATGAATTTAATTGTCAATTGTTGATGAGCTTACAAGAAATAGGCTAACATAGTTTTTACAATCTAGTTCTAACAAGGTTACATTACCAAATCGAAGAAAAATAATGTTTTGAAATATATCAAGTCTCAATATTCCTTAACCTGTCATAAATTGTGCAGTTTTATAGTAATAGACGAGTGCAGATTTTTATTTTCTTGACAACAGCAAAGATTTGACTCTGTCTAAGTTTCAAACAATTCGGAATTTGTTGAATAGCTTAAGCAAGTGTCAAATCTATGAATTCGTCGGAAAATTATGTAAATTCCACTGCATTAATCAAGTGTCAAATCTATGAATTTATTGGAAAATTATGTAAATTCCATTGCGTGTTCGTTAATCTTCCGTGAAGATTGGAAACATCAGGCACTGACTTCTTCTTATTCTTCTTCTTCTTCTCTTCCTCGTTAGTTGGAGATAAAATTTTTAATTTGAAGTTGATTTACTTTTCAAAAACTAGTTATAAATTTTATTGACTTTTCAGGAAATAAAATAAAAATAAAAACTGAGATAAAAAAGTACAATTTAGTTGGAATTAAGTTGTAACGTCAAACGAAGCCTTGTTTTTGAGTTCATGTAAGCATAGCTGATAGCTTTGAGAGAATATCCTCTGGGTGATTGCAACTAGATCACCTTCTCAGAAAAAACAAAGAACCTGTCGACTTGTAGAAAAAATAATCAGCAATAAATAAAAGAAATTGACAAGATAACTTAGAGAATGGGAAAGAGGGAGAGAGAGAGAGAAAGAGAGTCTGAATCTTCAGTCCATGGTTTTACTTTGAACAAGTAATAGTCCCAGCAAGTTGATGAAAATCAAATAACAAATTACACAAGGCTTGTCTAACGCCATTATAAAGCTCTAGCCCTTCGACCTATAATATTTGTTCACTCAAGTCATTCACTAAACTCTCTCCTCTGAACTCAGATTGGCGAAAATAATGTCTCCTGGCCTCCGTTTGTCAGTGCTTTTGCTCATTTTTCTATTGGCGGGATCGAATGCAAAAACCAATGACAGACAAGATTGTGTAGTACGCGTTATTAACTATAGCAGTCGTGTGGGCAAAGAACAGAAAATAGCCATAGATATGGCAGTTCAAGACCACATTTTTATTAACAACTCACCAACTTGCACTACACTGGATTTGCACCTCCAAGATTCTTGTGGGAACCCTGCTCGAGCAACTGCTTCTGGTAATAATTCAACTTAGTCTTTATCCTATATATAATATATATATATATATATATATATAGCACACATATATAACATTAATATATGAATATATCTCCTTTGCTTGGGCTAGCCAAATAGTTTCCAGTCAACAAATTTTGCCTGTACCTGTGAGACACTAGCTAAGTCTAATATTGCATAATATTGCAATATATATATTAATATTAATATTAATTTGATAATATTAATATTATATACGATAATATTGCATTTATTGAGGAATGAATACTTGATCGTTAATGCGTGGTTCTAATTTCACCAGACGTAATAACTAGATAAAGTCAACATTCTTGGTCAAGTATATGGTTCAAGGAAACGCGCAATTAGTCATTGTTTATGTCGAAATCTAAATCAACAACGAATAACATAATACAAAACTTAATTGGAACTCCAAAATTCAGATAAATCTAGTTTTAATTCTCTTGAAGTCTCGTGTGTTTTTAAAAGCAAACAAAATTCATATATATACCCCTTATTTATAGTTTTTCATGATATAGTTCCGTTTTTATAATATTCAGATCTTAAATTCTTCTTGTTGAAATGACATGTTCTACGGTCTTGTTCTATACTTTGCTCTTTCTACTTCTACAAAATTCTTTTTGTTCTTAAAACGTGACGTCGTTTCTGAAACTCACCCTTATAATCATAAATAATGATATTTTTTGATATTTTAGGAAGTATTGAGACGGCCAGCAGTGTATGCGTCTTTTTTTTTTTTTCCTCTCTTGAATTTGAGATTGGCGGTTCAGATTTTATATCTTACAGTAGAGTCAATTATGAAACTTTTGTTCAATTATATTTGTAATCTCATACCTTTTATCTTTTTTAGTTAACTGCAATTAATAATCACGATTTACTTTATATTAATTATATCCAGATAAGTATATTAGCAAAAAAAAATGAGTGGTTCCATGCCAATATGCTTGACCGTTTTAGTAGAAGGGTTGTCGACTCGGACAAGAAATTTCTTGAAAAGGACCAGACTTAATTAGTTATTTGTTTTATATGAGAAATTCAGTAGGGTAGGGACCACTATGTGCATTCCTTTCTTTATTTTATTATTTTTTCATTCTGAAGGCATTGTGCGTTTAAAAAAAAGTACAAGATTCAAATATACGAGCTCGTATTGGTGGATTTCTATCTATATATTGCTTAAACTTGAAACTTATATATATCATATCTTTCTCTGTCAACTTTAAGAAGAAATCAATATTCCCTATTATTATAATCATCACATGTCATCCTTCGTCACACAAATTAATAATAATAATATTCAAATTTTGTCAAACTTTTACTATACTTATCAACATTTTTTTTTTTTTTAGTTTGAAAGACTGATCAACATATTTCTAAGTATTTCAACTCGGAGAAATTTGGTGTGTGTTAGCCAAAAAAACTTAACAAAAAAAAAAAAAACAAAAAACAAAAAACAAAACAAAAGGAACGTTGATATCAAATATAATTGAGTCGCTTATTTTTTATTCTTTTAATTCGTTGTAATCTCTTTTTTTTTTTTTTTTTGTTATTCTTATTTATAATTGAGGTTGTTTTCATCTAATCTAATAAATGCACTTTAAATCTAATAACTACACTTCAAAGGAAGGGAAGCTAGGTTTACCGTATGTTGATATGACGGATCAAAATATTTATTTACTGTTTCATTGTAAAGTTTTGATCAGGATGATTTTATTATATTTGAGACCTTTAAGATATTAAATTTCATTGCAAAACTCAACCTATTAGGTAAAGTGATCCAAAATGATCTTACATAATTATTATTGTTTTTATGTTTTAATAGGTGCGAGTTCAGTTTCTTTTTAAGATTCAAGTTATCTTAACTTTTGCTGGCAGCAATTAATCTAATCAGAAAAAAACAAGTTCACGCCGTCATTGGAACACTTACCATGCAAGAAGCAGCTCTAGTCTTGGAGTCAACAGCCAACAAGTTCCCTCTCATTTCTCTCACTTCACCAGCTATGTCGAGCCTAACCCCAATGCCGCCATCTCATTCGCCATTTCTCTTCCAAATGGCAAACGACATCGTTTTCCAAACGCAATGCATCGCCGCCATAGTCGGCCATTTCAATTGGCGAAAGGTCACGGCGATTTACGAGCTCGACAATGGCCTCTCCACCGGCTCCGGCGTCGTAACCCTGCTCTCTGATTCGCTTCGATCGGTTAACTCGGAGATCGAACACCACCGGGCTTTCCCAAGTTTATCCTCTCTTTCTGACCCCAAAACAGCAATAGAGGAAGAGCTTATTCAGCTGAAGAGCAAGAGCAACAGAGTGTTTATAGTCTTGCAGTTTTCTTTGGAGTCAGCTGTGCTACTCTTTGAAAAGGCGAAGCAAATGGGAATGATGGAAAAGGGCTGTGTTTGGATCGTCGCCGACGAAATCACAAGCCTTCTTGAGTCTGTTGATTCCTCTGTTAAGAATATTACAATGCAAGGTGTTATTGGCCTTAAAACTAGTTTTGCTGACACTACCAAGAGTTTCAGACAATTCAAGAGCAGATTCAGAAGAGCATACGGATCACACTATCCTGAAGAAGAAGAGAATTCGAGTCCCAGTATCTTCGCACTCCGAGCTTACGATGCAGTTACCGCCATTGCTAAAGCCGTAGGCGAACTAGAAGGACAGGTTATTACAGCAAAAAGATTATCCGAAAAGCTTTTGTCGATAGACTTCAGAGGCCTAAGTGGGGTGATAAAGTTTAAAGACGGAATGCTAGCACAATCACCGACCTTTAAAATCATTAATATGATTGGGAAAAGCTACAGAGAGATCGCGCTATGGTCTGCGGATAATGGTTTCTCGGAGAATTTGGTTGAAAAAGACGGGAATAAAGCGAAAGAAGCTTACTTGACGGGTCCAATATACTGGCCAGGTGGGCTGCAAACAGTTCCAAGGGGTTGGACTTTGTCTGACGAAGAGAAACGGATGAGGATAGGGATTCCAGCGAAGGGTGCTTTCCATCAATTCGTGAGACTGAGCTACGATCAAGAAAGGAATGAAAACGTCGTCTCGGGTGGGTTTTCGATTGATGTGTTTGAAGCCACCCTCAAGCGTCTTCCTTATAACTTGAACTACGACTTTGTCCCCTACTACGATACATATGATCAAATGGTTGAGCAAGTATATTACAAGGTACAAATACATGTTCGGAGAGAGAAAAAATAAGAGGGGGGGGGGGGGAATTAGGAGAGAGAAAAAAAAGATACTCATAATTTCTGTTGCTGCTTCAAAACAGGTCTTTGATGCAGCAATTGGCGATATAGAAGTATATGCGGACAGGTTTCAGTACGTGGATTTCTCGCAACCATATGTCAGCTCTGGAATTCAGATGGTGGTCGCTGTGGAACCAGACAAAGCGAAAGAAAAATGGATGTTCATGAAGGCCTTCACCAGTGCGATGTGGCTGCAAATACTGTTTATGCACCTCTTTGTTTGCTCTGTTGTCTGGCTTATTGAGAGTCACCACGGCCAAAATCCAGAGCTCAAGGGCATTGGAGTTATGCTTTGGTTTTCTGTCACTATTCTATTTTTTGCCCACAGTAAGTCTCGTTTAATTGAGTATTGTTGTTAAGCAAGATATAGCTTAAGTTAGGTTCTCCAAAATTCCAACCTTATACACATTGTCAAATGCAAAAAACAATGTTTCCAAATTTTATACTTTTCAATCAAACTTTTATCTTTTCAGCATTGGCATTTAAGCAATAAACGTTTGAATTTCAATATTAAGCCACATTTTTTTTTTTTTTTTTGGTTTTTTTTTATGACACATGAGCAGGAGAACCCCTAAAATGCAATTTGGCACGATTTGTCTTGGCACCATGGTTGGTTGTAATTCTAGTTGTTTCCGCTTGTTTCACCGCGAGCCTCACCACGATGCTGACTGTCTCCCAGTTCAAACCATCAGTGACCAACATCGAAACGCTGCAGAGAACAAACGCAATGGTCGGCTGCAATGGGAATTCTTTTATTGTCCGATACCTAGTCAAGACTTTGAAATTTAAGAGAGAGAATGTCCAGAACATTTCCTCTGTGGATGACTACCCGAAAGCATTTGCAAACGGTGAAATCAAGGCAGCTTTCTTCATGGTCCCACACGCGGAAGTCTTCCTCGCAGAATACTGCAAGGGCTTCATCAAGGCGGGGCCTAATTACAAACTTGGTGGCTTGGGCTTCGTAAGTTTCTTTAACTTTATTACTATCAGTTTTTATTTTTGCTCCTACCAACCAAGCTTAAGTTGATGGCTTTACAGAATCTTGTAATCCGTCTGGATCTCCATCTTAAACATGCTTTCCAACCGAAATTTCAAATTTTTATATTGTTATCATTTTTATGTATCTCAGGCTTTCCCGAAGGGTTCGCCTTTGGCCGTCGACGTTTCAGTGGCAATTCTTCAATTGATCGAGAGTGGAGATGTGGAAAAACTGGAAAAAAGCATGTTTCAGTCGTTAAACTGCACATCTTCACTAAAGTTGGGCAGTGATCCAATAGGACCCGAGCCTTTCTCTAGTCTTTTTACTATTTCAGGCGTCATTGCAGCATTCGCTCTCTTAATTACATTTGTGAATACTGTGGCCAAGCGTGTCGATAAGTTGAGCTGTGACAATGGGTTTTGGAGGTGGGCTTATTTATATCTGATTAAAAGCTCTCGAATCTATAAATTTCACCACTCAAGAAGTCGTCCCAACCAAAACGGAGTGGCCGTGGTTCCAATTTGAGCATCGAATTAGTGTCCTAATGCTTTCCTTGCCTAATTTGCAGATAAAGAATATCTCGTGTATATATTGGACTGAATAATGGAATAAATATATATGTTATGAAAGTTATAACGAGAACAAACTACACAGAAACGAAAACGAGAACGCACAGATTTACGTGGAAAACCCTGAAAGGGAAAAAATCACAGGCAAAGGGGAAGAGAATCCACTTAATCAAAGATAAGTACAAGAGGGATGTTTTCGTGTGGCTACAGCAAAATAATAATGATGAAACATTAAAATTACATCATATATATATATATCTAAATCCTAAAACGTAAAACGGGTACAAACCCCCAAAAAATTCTCATAACTAAAGCTCCACCACATATGTCGCACAGGAGCTCGGACCAAAACAGAATTCGGGTCATCATACTCTAACAATATATAATGTAAAGTTTAAATCTCTCATTTTAAGTTAAAAAACAATAATTAACAAAATTAAGTGCATCAAGCGTAGATTTTACATTACATAGGGTTTGTTTGGTGAATGAGTTTGAATTGAAATTTTTAAGTCAATAGTAATTTTTTTTGAATTTTTAGAAAAGACAAAAAACTTTTTCAAAAAAGGACAAAAACTGAGTTAAAAAATTTTAGTTTGAATTAAAATGCCAAACTCCCTATGAGTAGAAGTGAAAAATCTTTTAAAAGATCTCCAAAAAGAATTGCGGTTTAAATTTCAACTTGTTATAACTAATATGATTAATTGTGTTAAAGCAAGAAAATGTTTTCATATCTTGATATCTTGGGTTAGCTTGGGATTAAATTTTCTACCGTTATTTCATTAAAACCATGTAAACCGTACTAAATCGGCCAATCACTTTTGTATAACTTAATCCAAGAAATTTGTCTTGATTAGATTGGTACGAAAATAACTTATATATTGTTTTATCAAGGGAAAAAAAAAAAAAAAAACTTGTTTTTAATTGGTGCTGATTTATAGTAATAGTCGAGTACATATTTTTATTTTCTTGACAACAGCAAAAAGATTTGACACTGTCTAAGTTTCAAAACAATTCGGAATTTATTGAAGCACTCAATCAAGTGTCAACTCTTTGAATTCATCAGAAAATTATGTAAATTTCACTGCACGTTCATTAATCTGCCGTCAACATTAGACACATCGATCGGTCATTGACTCTTTCTTCTTCCTCTCTTTTTGTTTTTTTGTTATTTGTATTATTATTATTATTATTTTTTTGTGAATAGAAAGGATTTCGGTAATCCCATCATTTTCAGATTTTTTGTTTTTGTCTTTTAGTTTTTGGTTCATGTAAGCATAGCTAATAGCTTTGAGAGAATATTCTCGGTGATTGCAACTAGATCACCTTCTCAGAAAAACCAAATTAAAAGGATATGTTGACTTGTAGACAGTAATTAGCAATAAATAATAGAGATTAAAATAAAAATTACTTGGGGAAAAAGAGAGAGAGAGAGTTTGAATTGTTCGGTCCATGATTTTACTTTGAACAATTAATTGTCCCCGCTAGTAGTTGAAAATCAAAGAACAAGTTACAATAATTCACTAGTTATAAACTCTGGCCCTTCAACCTATTAAATTTGTTCTCTCTGTAAGTAAAGCCATCGATAATTCTCTCCTCTGAACTCGAAAAGACGAAAATAATGTCTCTTGACATCCGTTTGTCAGTGCTTTTGCTGGTCTTTCTATTGGCGGGATCAAAAGCAAAAATCAATGATGGACAAGATTGTTTAGTTGCCAGAATAGGAGGCGTCATTGAGTATAGCAGTCGTGTGGGCAAGGAACAGAAAATAGCCATCGAGATGGCAGTTGAAGACCTCATTTTTATGAACAACTCACCAACTTGCACTGCACTGGATTTGCACCTCCAAGATTCTCGTGGGAACCCTGCTCGAGCAACTGCTTCTGGTAATAATTCAACTTAGTCTTTATCCTTTACATATATACATATATACATATATATAATATTAATATATGTATATATCTCCTTTACTTGGGCTAGCCATATAGTTTAAAGTCAATGAAATTTGCTTGTACCTGTGGGCACTAGCTAGTCTAATATTACGACTAGATTCTATATATTAATTTTATATATGCGATGATATTACATTAATTGAGAAATGAATACTTCATCGTTAATGCGTGATTCTAATTTCACCGGACTTGATAACTTGGTGATGAAGTCAACGTTTTAGGTGAAGGATGGTTTTAGGGAATGGGATTTGTCGTTAATAAGGACATTTTGTCATCTTTTAGGAAGTCTTGAGACGGCGAGTTAAGCATACGTATATTTTTCTTTTTTCTTTATTAAATTTATGGCATGTAATTTAGACTTTATATCTTATAGTATTGGAGTCAAATATTAAATTTTAGTTCGGCTTTATTTGTAATTACTTAATTTTGATCATTTTTGGTTAATTATAATTAGTAATCACAATCTACTTTATATTACTTACACAAATAAGTATATTAGCAAAAAAAAAAAAAATAAAGAAAGTGATTTAGGATTGGAGCCATGCAATAGGCTTGATCATTTAATGGAAGTGTTGTTGATTCGTACAAGACTTTTTTAAATTGCGCTGACACTATAATTTTTCTAAATTATAGAAACACTCATTTGACTAAAACTAATGACGTTAACAATCACTGTCTTTAACAGTATTAAATTGAGGTTTGAAATGACTAAACTACCCCCAATTTATTCTAGCCATTGATCTAACATACTAAACCACCCCCAACCATTCATCTCCTCAGCGGATCCGGAATTACCGTACCATTGTAACGCCGCCGTGGTCGTCGTAGATCGCCCCCTGCGCTAGCCCCAGCCATTCGAACTTGAACCAGCAACGCCTGAGCCCCCCACCGTGAGCTTGTCCCCACGACCCGCCTACAACCCGATCTCTATTGCCCATAACCCACCACAGCCGGATCTCCGCTGCTAGCCCGTTGTGCGTCCACACCTTCCTCGTGTAAACTGTCTCCACTGGCCCTCCACCTCGCGAACCAGCCACCACTGTCTCCTCTACGCCGTTTACAGATAGTCTTGATCAGTGATCCGGGTTTTTCCAGATATTGATCTCTAATGGTTTCTAATGGTTTTAAATGAACTGGGTTTTTAGTTGGTGTTTATTTTGTATTTTGGATTTTTTTTTTTTAAAAAAAAAACAAGATATTTAGGGGTTTTCAAGAAAAAAATTACAAAAAAAAAAAAAAAAAAAAAAAAAAAAATCCTCTATTAAAGGTGTAAAGTGTGTGTGTGTGTTTTTGTGTTTTTGAATAATGGATAAATCTGTGGTAGAGCTCCTAAAAAGAGCTCTACCACAACTTACGGTAGAGTCATATTTTTGACCGTTAAAATCTAATCGAACGGTTCAAATATTGATGGTGTATCATATTATTATACACCTTGCCTTACATAATCCTTCCCACCCAAAGTCTTCTCCGTCGTCGGCGATCTCCCGCCGCCGGCGACCGACGCCGGCAACTATCTCCGGCCGACGTCCGGCCACCTGCCGCCGGCGATTTTCTCCCTCTTCTCTTCTCCTCTCCCGCGGCGACCACCTCCGGCGCCCCACCGCCGGCCGGCCGTCGACCACCCCCCTCTCTCTTCCTCTTTCTCTCTCTTCTCTTCTCTCTCTCTTC
>BKCH01000658.1:0-524051 GCA_008635985.1 Ficus erecta | reverse complement strand
CTACTTATTATTTTAATTTTTTCTTACTTAAATAAATTTTCTCAAATTTGTTCCCTATGTACATGTTTTTCATCACTAGTATAAATAGAATAGCAAAATAAGGCAATTGACCCGTTAGTCCTACCGTGTTTGCCCAGTACCAGCTTTAATGGCCTTTTTTTCAATTAAAAAAATTTATATCTATCACCTTTCTTCCCATGTTGCCATGTGGTGGGTCGTGAGCCCACCACTTAGTATTTTTAAATAAAAATAATAATTTTTAAAAATTAAAACAATTAATTTTATTTTATTTATGTATTTTTTATTTTATTTACCTATTTCACACCCGAAAATAAACACATTTCAACTGGTTTAAAAAAAAAAAAGTAGTGAAACATTTAGAGTAATTTTTACACGTGGGATTGGGACTGAACCGGTATAAATACACCCACTCTTCTTTCCCTCCAGCACAAGCCAAAGTTCCATTTTCGTTCTCTCTCAGTTTCTCTCCTCTTTACGCTTTCTTTCAGCCAGAGATTCTCTCTGATATTTTTCTTTTCCTATTCTTTTCCCTTTTTCAAGTCTTCTCAGCTACTAAAAATTCCTTCTGGGATTCTGGGAAGAGTCCTTGGTGTGTCTGAAAAATCCCAGTTTCTTCTTGTGAACAGAGACACTTCAGAGAGGGAGAGAGAGAGTTTAATACTGAGTACAAAAAAAGAATTAAACTATACTAAAGAAGAAGAAGGAGAAAGAAAAAAAAAACCCCATATTTTCTTTTTCTGTCTTGTTTCAGATTTTCATTGCATTCCAAAATACAAGTGAAAAAACAAATCAAGTCGTTAATTTTTAATTTTTTTACTCTCTTTTTTCTACCAAAAAAAAAAAAATGGGAGAACAACAACTTCAACATCGCCAAGTGTTCGACGTCTCAGTTGACGTTCCTCAGCACCCGGGCTCCAAGTGCTTCGACGACGATGGCCGTCTTAAGCGAACCGGTACGCTTTTCAGATTCTTCCTCATTTTTTTTAATGCCAAAAGTGATCTTTAAAATCTTTCTTTTTGTTTCTTTTTTCTTTTCTGGGATTTTCTTGGTTTTTGGTACTAATTCTGTTTGTTTTTGTTTTTGTGTTGATATCGAATCTGGCAGGGAATATTTGGACCGCAAGTGCCCACATAATAACGGCAGTGATCGGGTCAGGGGTTCTGTCGTTGGCCTGGGCCACGGCTCAGCTGGGTTGGGTTGCTGGTCCTGCTGTGATGTTCTTGTTCTCATTTGTTACTTACTACACTTCCACTCTTCTCTCTGCTTGTTATCGCTCTGGTGACCCTGTCACTGGCAAGAGGAACTACACTTATAGGTGATGCTGTTCGATCCAACCTAGGTAAAGTTCTTTTTTTTTTTTCTGGGGTTTTTTTTTTATGTCGATTTGGGAAGTGGGTTTCTCTTAAAAAGGTCTAGTTTTGATGTATTTGTGTTGGTTGGGGTTCATCAGGTGGGAATTCAGGTCAAGATTTGTGGGACATTCCAGTACCTGAATCTTTTTGGAGTTGCCGTTGGGGTACACTATAGCCTCAATCCATTAGCATGATGTGAGTATTATATCGTCTATACATGTATATATTGTTGTTTATATTATTCTTGTATAATTTAGTTGAGATTTGTGAAAGTTATACTGATGGTGATGATCAAACAGGGCAATCAAAAGGCCTAACTGCTTCCACAAGAGCGGTGGGGGAGATCCTGCCACATTAACAGCAACCCCTACATGAGTGCTTTCGGTATTACGGAGATCATCTGTCTCTCAAATTCCTGATTTTGATCACTATGGTGGCTCTCTCTTGTTGCTGCTGTTATGTCCTTCGCTTACTCGGCACGATAGGACTTGGACTCCGGAATCGCTAAAGTTGCAGGTCCAGAAAAACACTCTCAGTCAAAAAAAATTTATATCTGCTTAAGATGAGTTTTTTTTTTTTTTTTTTGGAGTTTTCACTAACATCTGGCTCTGATAAAAACACCAGAAAATGGAAAATTTGAGGAAGTCTCACCGGAATTAGCGTTGGAACTGTGACTCAAACTCAAAAGATTTGGAGGAGCTTCCAAGCACTCGGCGACATAGCTTTCGCCTACTCTTACGTCCCCTCCCTCATCCTATTGAGATTCAGGTATATATACCGTATAACATGTCTTTGTTCATTAAAAAAGAAGACTTCGACTTCTTTTCATTGTTAGGTTGATTTTTTTTTGAACTAATTTATAATATGCTTTTATAAAGCAGGACACAGTTAAATCGGCCACCATCAGAAGGCCAAGACAATGAAGAAGGCCACTCTTATTAGTGTGGCAGTGACAACCCTTTTCTACATGCTTTGTGGCTGCATGGGCTATGCTGCTTTCGGAGACATGTCCCCAGGAAACCTTCTCACCGGTTTTGGCTTTTACAACCCGTATTGGCTTCTTGACATAGCCAATGCAGCCATAGTGATCCACCTCATCGGTGCATACCAAGTCTACTGCCAGCCCCTCTTTGCCTTCATCGAGAAACAAGCGGCGCAGAGGGTTCCCGGACAGCCAATTCATCACCAGAGATATCAGGATCCCCCTTCCGGGTTCCCGCTACTACAACCTCAACCTCTTTAGGCTGGTTTGGAGGACAATCTTTGTGATCATAACCACCTTGATCTCGATGCTGCTACCGTTCTTCAATGACGTTGTTGGCCTTCTTGGGGCTCTGGGATTTTGGCCATTGACTGTTTACTACCCCCGTGGAGATGTACATTGCGCAGAAGAGGATTCCGAAGTGGAGCACCAGATGGCTTTGCCTGCAAATCTTGAGCGCGGCTTGCCTTATAATATCTATTGCTGCAGCTGCTGGCTCGATTGCTGGTGTGGTGCTTGACCCTCAAATCCTACAAGCCCTTCAGCACCGACTACTGATTTTGAGGCAGAAGAAATCTCTCACGCAACTCAAGTATCCGAGTTCTACTCTAGCGTTTCCGAAAACAGGGAAGGAATCGGTGTTGTTTAGAATTTCAATTCTTGTTGATGTTCATGTCCATAACAAGCCTGAATTGGTTATGTTATTGTTCTTGTTCAGTAGTTTTGTTCTTCCCTTTTTTTTTTTTTTTTTTTTTTTTTTTTTCAGTTACTGTCTTTAGGGGATAAGGATACGTAGGGACATGTCTGTACGTAAACGATATTGAAACATGAGTCCTCTGATCCAAACTATGTTAATTTTCCCCGGTTTCCAATGCCAAATTTGAAAGAAGTTAAGCAAAAGCTTACTCGTATTTCTTCCCCACACTCGAAGTTTGCCTCCGTTATCCAATGCAATTTCATTTCTTCCTCCGATAAGACACAGTTCTGAACCATCATATCTTTATTATCTATTTGCATAGTTTTTCAATTTGACAATTCAAAAACATATACTATCAATAAGGACACTATAAGATAAAAAGCTGCATTTCATTTAGGTCCACTTTTTGCACTCTATATTCCATGAAGTAAAGTTGTAAAAATGGTTTCTAAGCTCATCAATCAAACAGTAAAAGAATCTAGCACAGTGTTCTTATTTGTTCCAGCTCTTGGAATCAATGAAAGGGTCAATTGGGTACCTAAAAATATATGAACCACATCAAACACACAGAGAAACCCACTAACCCCTAAAAAAATACAAATATATATATATATATGTATATACATTTATTTAAAAAAAAAAATCTTTATTGGAAAGATTTATTTCTAAGATATGGGGCTTCTTTAAGGAACTGTTAGTAACAGTTGAACAAAGTGTGAGCTTTTGGTGGCAGCATATAACCGAAACCAGTCCACCATACCCAATAATGGGAATGAGTGATGAACAAGTACCAAAGAACAAGGGGTCCATTTATGAGTCCACTAAGATTTCTCTTCCTAAAAATCCTTTTGGTTGATTTGTCTCATAAGATTATGTGTATGCTGTTACTTGTATGAATATATATATATAAAGGTACTGAAGAAAGATATTGTGTGCAGGAAATGATACCATATTATGCCCTTTTGAAGGACCCAATTGAGAGAGAGCCTTTCGGGCCATTATAATTAGAGACATTACATGAGAAAAAGATTCTCTATTCCATCCATGAAGGAAGGAAGCAAAGTTTTGATTACAGACTTTTCTCAACCGCCGAATGTTGTTTAAATATGATATCATCTTTTGAACATTTTCAGCTTCTATCATGTGACAGCTGACATCATTTTTTCAATGACTCAGATCGTTTTCTTTTTCTAATCATCTAATATAAGCTTTATTATTGATTGGAACTAATAGTAAGTTACTCTAATCGCGTGAATCTTCCATCAAGATTTCGATTGCTTTTGTGAGAAATCTTATGTGGTGCCTTGTCAAAGGAATAAAATTTACTGTACACCCGTCTAAGGTCAGCTTTAAGCTCATTTTAAAAGTAAAATAAGTCAAAATAACTTTTAATTTTTGCAACGAAAAACTCGTTCAACAACCCCACAATAATAGAAGAAATTAGGAACATCAAATTCATTTAATAAGTCAATTAACCTGCTAACCCACTGAGTGGTAGCTAATGCCAAAACTCTTTGAGAGAACATTTTAATTTTCAATATTTTTTGTCATAATTTATGTTATCAAGAGTTGAACTTCAAGGCCTTAAAAAAATATTAGGCGTCTCTAGTTTAGTAGAGTAGGCTCCGTGTAAGGAAAAAAAAAAAAAAGAGTTTCACACTCATTATCATTAGTTTTTGACTGTTGAATAGAACTCTGACTCCTGACATTCATGTATCATATATGCAATCCTGACGATGAAAAACTAAGCATTCATATCATCCCGTCTTTCATCACCATCGTTTATAAAAGAAATCCCAGGATCCAACAATAAAACAGAAAATATTTTAATTCAATTTTATTCGAAAAATGGATGCAGATTAACATTAAATATTACAGGTCCAATATTGTATAATACGTTGATTGGCAAGACTTTTTGTATCGGAAATAACAAGCACAAGAAAGAAAATTCAAAGCACCATTTGGAACTAAATGAAAATTTTAATGTTGTTCCTTTTTGAAAATGATCCATATTTTACGTTTTCCATTCATCCTTAGAGCAAGATATGGATATTATGTCTCATAAAATTTAGGGGTCAAGAAATCACAAGGGAGAGAAAAAGAGGAGAGCAAATAAAATAATTATGTGATTAATTAAGTAATAAAATTCGTACATGCACGTGTACACATTTTTATGGTCTCATAGGCTAATGATGATTTGGACTTAAAAAAGAAGAGAGAAAAATGGCAAAGTTGCGAGGGAAGAAGCTATGGTGGGAAAGGCAAATGACTCCGCCGCCACCGGAGGGCCGCGGCTAGCAAGTGGTAGGCCCTCCACATCGGCCGCCGCTAATTATCTTTACAATTTTCCTTCCTTTTTTTTTTTTTTGAAAAAAATAATTAGACCTTTCTTCATGATCTTATAAGCTCTTGAGCTTTTTATTTTTAGTGGGGTTGTTGGTGTGCCTTCTTGGAAGTCCCTACCTCCCACTTTTGCTTTAGAAAGACGAAAAAAGGTGTTACTTTGTCTGTCCTAGTTAGAATTCTTTTTAATTTAGTAATTGAGAGAAATTAAAAAGAATCTCCAAGACTTAAGGGAGTGCGCTTAGATTCCTCATTCCTCATTTTTTGGCCAAGATTTTCACTGTAGAGTCCACTTAGACTTAGTTAATTATAATTTTGTGAAAAGATAAAGGCAACAGTGATTTTGATTTTTCATTTTTTTAAATTAAAAAAAAAGGTAACACTGATTATGATTGTGTAGAGGAAGTTAATTTCGAGTGTGGTGAAGTTAAATTCTTTCTTATCGGAGAAAAAAATGTGTGTCGGCCTATGATTATGAATTTGGACGAAATAAAATAAATCAAAGGCGCAAATGAATAGTGTGAGTTCTTGAATCAACTGCTAACTTATTGCAAGATTTTGCGTGACCTCATTGTGATGCAATATATACGTAAGATACAAGACGGATACATTCTTATACTCGCCATGTGATAACATTTGCATTTCATTGTTATATTTTCTTTTTTAAAAACGACAAATATAATAAAACGACAGTAAAATGATCACCGCGAAACGACGTTAACTAATTAGACGACAACATATTTGAAAAACGACAATAAATTTGAAACTTTAGTCAGCTGAGCTCTACGCCACGCCCGAACCCTGAACTTTTCTGAATCTAAAGTCTGGAATCCGAAAATTACCCACAAAAAGAAAATTTAAAAATCCCTGGCTTCAATTATACAAAGACGGTCGGCCTTGTCCGTGGTGTGCCCAAAATTGTAGGATACGACTTGCAGAGCGGTAGGTAAGTTGTCGTGGGTAGGGTTGTTGAACGAAATTATCCATTATTCACTTAATTATTTTCGTTCTTTGAATTTTTTCAAGGATTATGTGTCAATCGTTTTATCATGTCAAACTTTGTTGAAATAATAATAGTATAATTATTGTCGTCATTAAAAGATGAAAGGAAAAAAGAGGGACAAAAAATTTATTGATTTTTTATAAGAGACGAAAATATTTTAGACTGAAGCATTCATCTAATTATTCTCATGTTTCAATGAAAACATTAACATTTACCACATCACATGCAACAATATGAAGAAAACTAGAAGAATGATAAAACGACAGTATATGGAGAAAACGACAACCGTCTGACAATAGAGTAGGAGTGAGCAAAAATATAGCCGTTTAACTAGGGGGAGAAAAAACGAAATAACCCAAGTTATATTATATATAAGCACGAAAAAACGGAAAAATAAGAACTGCATTGCTTAGAGAAACAATATTAATTTGAGAAAACCACAGTTCACCGACAAAGCTTAAACGACAAGAACTTATGAAACGACAATGTATGTTTGAAAACTATTACTGCAACTGTTACCTTCGACAATTAAAGAACAACTAGCTTCTTCAACGGCAAGATAAAATGAAGGATAAATTACATTTTTTTCTTCCGGAATTTTAGTTCTTATGAACTTCAATTTATAACATTTTTATGCGAATTTTTCACCTCAATTAAAATTTTAATGAAAAAATACACCTTACACATATTGAAAGCATCTGTTGAGGGTATTAAATATAGAATTATAAAATAACACACATTGATCGCACTCCTGTCATCATTTATCCTTATTAAATATAAAATTACGAAGTTACCTGTAAGAAAAATATATGGGAAATAAAAATCAATCCAAAATATTTATTCTTTTAACTTAAAATGTTTCATATTTAATATCCGTAATTCATATTTTCAATTAGTGTCATGTATATTTTTGTCTCAAAAAATTAATTGAGAGGGAAAATTCACAAAATTTTTCAAAATTCCGGAATAACGAATATTACAAATTGAGCATTTTATGACATGCTAAAATTCAGAGGAAAAAACGTCATTTGTCCTGTAATGAATGACAACATCCTTGACATTCGAAATAACATATTCTACCGACGTTTGATCAGTTCTCTTACGTGACCGAAAATCTTTGACAGAAATCTAGGTGAGGTGTTCTTTTTTTTTTTTTTTTTTTTGTACATTCCAATAAATTATTGGAAAAGTCAAGAAAATAAATTATTGGAAAAGTCAAGAAAACTCATACAGTGGATATAAATTTAAACAATTATCAGTTCAAAAAACAGATGGAATTCATTTCCATCCCCAAATTAATCTCAAAGAAAGGTCCAACACCCTGGAAAATAGTCAAACCAAAGTAATGCTAAAATTAGCATACGTACAGAGAAGAGCACAAAACTTCTCAAGAAAAAATTATCACAAATTAAAAATTATTCATCCGAAGAAAACCTCCCAGGAAAAAATAGAAAACAAAATAAAAAAACAATACATCTGTACTTGCAACAAATGAATAACAAAAAACGATCGTTCCAGCATTAACTATAACGGCGCCCTCTCTCCCCACTATCAAATTTCCGGTATAAGCAACGGAGACGGTCGACCAATGGTCAAACGGGCAGTATCAACTATCGGTTGTAATTGTAATGGTATCGGATTTTAACTTACATGAACATAAACATAGTATTTTTACTGGTTCGCGTCCCAAATGAACAGAGTTGATTTTTGTAGCAACAAACAGCCACGCCGTCTTTTCTTGTGTAAGAGTAGTTCAGACTTCAAATTAACCATAACTAAGAAAGTTCTTCCTTGCCGAACTTCTTCCAAGCTTCCTGTTTTTAGTATCAAACCAGCTTAAAGATACGAATGAATAAAACCCAGACCAGACAACAAGTAGAAACCAGGAATAGTTCGGGTATTAGGAAGCTTCTGTGAATCAAGAGAAACATTGCCAAGTACTGAGAAAAGTACCTTAAGGATATCAAACACCTTCTCTGCGGTAAACTTTTGTTCCAGACTGGCTCCTTTCTGTTGAACCTTATCCGGGTGGACACACAATATGGCCCTCATATAGACCTTTTTAACCGAGCCAGACGTAATTAGATCTGTCAGCGAAACTGGCTCCCAACCACATTCAGGCCAAAGCACCTGTTCATCATTCCATAAAAAAAGGGTAATGTCATACTGATGAAGTTCTTGCTCGGTGATTCAAGTTCAGATTAAAATTCTAAACATAGGAAGTAAGCAGTTCACATCATTCCAAAGTACGAGTAATTATAGTCCTAGGAATAAAAACAACTTCTTAATGAGAAAAATCATTTTTAATGCATGTTTTTTCAGAATACATCTTTCCAGTAGAAAGACAAGCATTTACACCGTCTGGAAGAAACCTTGGATTTAAAGCCTACAGGATATAACTTGTCACTTGCACTGATCATTACTCTCTACCTCCTTTTTGCATCCTTGATTCGCGAGTTTGTTACAGTTTAAAACAATAGCCGTATCACAGTTAGACCTGTTTAACTGTCCAAAATCATAGACCTACAGAACACTGATTGAACTACCAGGCTTCCCAAACAAAAACTAGACGTTAAGAAGCTTCTGGGGAGTAATCAAAACACACAAATCACATATGCTACTTAATGGAGTAGAATACACATATTTTCACTTTTTGGCAACCAGAAAAAAAAAATAATAATAGTAAGAAAAGGGTCGGGTAAACGAACATTTTTCAAAAGCATACATTAGTATCAATAGTATTCACAATTATGTTCAGTAGATTTAACATGATCTATCATCCCCACCATCCTTGTTCAAAACCGAAATTTCCAGCTAATGTTCACCAATGAAAGAATCCAATCTAGTAGACAATATGTGATAGTTTCACATTCACGTAAGACATGTTTATGCAATCATATAATAGAAGATAACGAAGAACTGATAATTTCTTATGTACTAAAATACAGAATATAATGCAAAATATTAAAAGCATAATAAAGAGTAGAACATACAAGTTGCAATGACGACAATAATGCACGCATGTTCCCCTCTTTCCCTGCCGCCCAACGTTTTATTTCAACATCCAGAGATTCAGCAATTCTCTGCAAAATACACAATTAAATAACCACCATCAAAAGATATGACATAAAAAAATTAATACTAAAAAAAAAAAAACACGAAGTATCAAAGAAACAAGCCGCTCCTTACTCTATCCCATAAAAGGAATCTACTATAAAACGCTAACAATGAGTAGCTAAGAGTCACCCCGATGGGGATAGCTTAGTGGGTAGGAGGAGAGGGCTTTGAATATGAACGAGCTCACAGCTTTGAAGCCTGGAAGTGTTTTCTTTCTCTTAAATAAGTGAGAGCCACAGACCCCACACCATTTAAAAAAAAAAAAAAGGTAAAGAATCATCTTTTAATTTGAATATCATTGAATAAACGTTCTCTGTATGCATAACAAAGCCAATGAAAGAAACCAAATACGTAAACGACACTTAAAAAACAAAAACAAAAACCTAACTAACTAACTAACTAACACTTACACGCCTCTCTTCCTGCTCTTGCTGAGATTGAAAGTCACGCTGGTTCATATCCATCACTGCTTTTAACTGCATAAAAAACAATAAAAAAGTTATTGTCCAGTGCAAGATTAAGTAAAACAGAGGGCCGAAATTTAAAAAATACAAAGTAAAAGTGGGTTTTCAGAATTATTCCATAAAGAACATTGGCTATACAGCCATAACTGGTCGATGCACCAGGCTGGCAAAGGCCAAAGAAGAAAAAAGTTGACTTCTTATTGGATTCATTGAGGAAGTTAGGCTCAAACTTTGGAGGCAAAATCGTATAACTATGTTTAAGGAAATAATGAGAAGCAAGTTTTCAGATGAAAAAAACACAGACCATACGCTGCCGGGTTCTTTGAATTCGTCCATGTCTAAGGTTTCTTCGCTCTTCACTTTCATCTTCAACTTCTTCAAAACGTTCAAAAATATTGGCCTCTTCAAGAAAGAAAAACAGAAGGATTTCATATATGTATATCTTTTCAAAATTTGCAATTCGACTAACAAAATCCAAACCTCAGTACCTTCAAACATTGAAGAAAGGTCATCATAAATTCCACTAGCGGAAGGAGACTTCTTTATACTGGTGGACTTCTCAGAAGATGTCTTCTGAGGCACTGCAGGTCGAGGTCCTCCTTTTTTGTACATAGGAGCATCAAATACAGGATCCTGAAAGTAGGTCAGAAAATAAACGACACACCCCGATAATGTGGGAAAAGGAGTTCAACTATACTCATGTTCTCACCGGAGTTGTAGTCCTTGACTTTGGTACGCTGACTGATCGGGCGAAAAAGGATTCGAGGTCACCTTCACTATAACTGCCGGTCCTATTGACCGAGGTTCCAGACCATTCTTCACCCGAACGAGAATTCGAGCGTCTATTTGCATTATTTTGCACCCCACCTCTGGCAAAGTCCTCAAGTTCGTCTAACGAAGAGACGTCCGAGCTCTTCACTGTATTTGTCATTATGAGGCAAGTCAGAAAGAAAAACAACTCCTTGAACCTTTTTCAATTAAAGGAAATATATACAAACGTGTGTGTGTGTGCGTGTGTGTGTGTGTGTGTGTGTGTGTATAAATTATCACATTTTAACCTAAAGAATAAAGGATAAACCTTTAAATCCCTGTGAAACTTGTGTTGTTGCTCTTGGAGGGGATTTCAATCTTGGAGGTTTTGTTCCTCCGGACTTGTTGAGCTTACTGATCCCTTCAAGGGGGTCTGACAACAAATCTGAGGAATCATATGCAGTTTCTGAGGTTGAAGTTGATTCTAGCACAATTAAAGGATCTTCTGATGAAGTGAAAGTTGATTTAGTTGATTGACGAGCGCTATGTTTTCTTCCACTTAAGCTGAAGAACAACATGAAAGTTTAGCACTACTTTGGAAACTCCAAAAATTCTTGTAGAAAATCTACATTACTATCACTCAATCATCAAAAAGTAAGTTTTTCAAATCATACGTACCCATAATTTGGAGCAACATTGGCACCAAACCCAGGTATCAAATCATCAAAATTAGATGTAGTGCCTTTTGGTTTCGCGGCTGCCCCAACAAAATCGCTCAACAAGTCATCAGATGGAGCACTCTGCTTCGGTGGCGAAGCAAACGACCCAAAAATATCATCCGAATCGTTCTTCGAATAATTCGAACTCTTCACCCCAGGCATTGCACCAAATATATCGTCATTATCATAGCCACGAGACAAAGAATTCGCATTGGAACCCAAAAAGAATGAATCGTAATCAAACGACGAACGACCTCCAGTGGTAGCTGATTGCTTCGTGGTATTATTGTTTCCCCCGAAAATATCATCGTAATCTCCCGAAGCTCCACCATAGTAGGGTTTCGGATCACGTTGATCGCCGAGAAAAGACGAAGGATTGTGGTTCGCATTCGATTCGACACCGAAATTCCAACTCTGTGCGTTGTTATTATTATTATTATTATTCCCCACGGTGCTCTTCGACGCGGCCATTGGAGCCCCTTTCCCTTGGGGTTTCAACCCAAACCTCTCGGTGAATACACCGAACTCGTCCATGTTCAGACCTCGAGCTAATCAACGAGGTGCGACGATTCGAACGATCACAAATTCACAATCTCCAAACGAAACAGACACAATTAAGCATAAAAGATCTAAAATTAAAAAAAAAAAAAAATTCCCGGCAAAGCAGATCGAGCTGCGAGAACAGGGGATCAGCGGATTCGCGAAATACCGGTCCAAATTCAACCAAAATAGGAATCGTCACTCCTCTCCGCCGGAAAAGTGATGAAATTGAGCGACGATCGGCGGATCTGAAAGAAGGTGGGGGAATTTTCCGGCGAGGGGAATTTGGGAAGAGAAGGAAACGGATTGAGTTAGGACGGTGAGGAAGAAGAATTAGCGGGAATCGGGGGGGATTTGGATAAAGAAAGAATGGTTGGGAGAAATTTGCGGGATTAGAAAGGGAAGGGGAAAAGGGAAAGATTCAGAGAGCTACGTTGTTGGTCGGTCTATTTCTCTGTGTCTGTGTGAGAGTCTCTGGGTGTCATGTGAAGGTGGCGAAGGTGAAGACTGAGTGGCGGACCACGACATATGCCACGGCGAATGTGTGGCTCGCGAAATGAAAATTATTTTGTGTCTGTCGGTGATGTTTTGCACTGTTGGCTGCTTTTGTTTACAACTGGCACCGTACCAACTTACTTTTTTTTTTTTTTTTTTTTTTTTTAAGTGGGATCTCCTCTTTGATATTATTTATAAGAGTTATTATTTTAACTGTGGTATTAATTTTTTAACTATTAGATATATGAACATAATAATTATGTGTCGTGTATTATAAATATATAATATAAATATTTATAAATCATGATTAAAAAGTAATAAATATCAATAATATAAAATAGGAGAACATACAGTAAAAGATCTTTGTTTTCTGAAATTTTTATGATCGTGCATGTTATTTTGTATTATTGATTTATGAGTATGAGTACTGTTATACGTTCTATATTTTTAATATCGACACTTTTAAATTAAATCTTTACAGTATTAATCGAACAACTATTAAATAGCACAAATCAATTTTGTCCCACCACAAAGTTGTCCACTTTTTGACTGTACTTCTATGATACAAGGCACTTTTTTACCCTACGAACATGATTTTTTTAACAATTAATTAAATTCTAATAAAAACTATAATCGGTACTTTCTTCCAATAATAAATTTTTTACTCTTTACATCAATTTTTCAATAATTTTATCTATGATGAAAAATAATTTACATATCATGTTACATATTCCTGTCCCGTCTTAAATTTCATTAGCAATTCCCACGTCCCTATCAGGGAGGGCTTACGGTTGGATGTTGAGTAGTATATTCCAAGAGAAAAAACCAAGTCTTTTTTTTTTTTTTCTATGTAAATATTAGGTCAAAGTATTAGGTCTAAGTACAAGTCCTTTTTTTTTTTAATGGAAATATTAGGTCTAAGTATTGTAAAGTTACAAGGGAAAAAAACAAAGTTGAAATCCCAAATAGCCATGTGTGATAAGTTTGTTATCCTTTTTCTATCTCTAATCCCATTTCGTAATATATATTTGCAGTTCAGAATAATAACTGAAAAGTTGTTGATAGCTGGTCTAGATTGTCCCCCATTTTGATATATAATTTTTTCTAACGGGTTAACATTTATGAATCCTTCTCGCCATTTTCTATAATTTAATTCGGTGCTGTTTTCCAATCTTAGTAAGTTGGCAAGTTTGGCAAGTTTTTTTGGAGTATGAATGTGAGTGCAAACTAGATAATGGAAGAATTGGAGATGGTTCAGGATTTAATTTTTTTACTTTCCTGTATTTTAAGTAGATAAAATTACGGTAAAATCTTTTTTTATATATCTTATTGATAGAGCTCATTTTTAAATCTTTCAGATGTAATCAAACGGCTGAAATGTTACTCACATACGGTAATTATCATACACTTTACTTTAAAGTAGTATTTAACTAAGAAATTAAAAAATAAAAAATAAAAAAAGAAAATTTAAAAATTCCACCTTCATCGGTGGAAGGTCGGGAAGGAGGGAGAGACTAGGCTGGTCGGCGTCAAAGGGGGGACAGATATGGTCGGCAAAGGGGGGGGGGGGGGAGGGAGTAGGGGTCCGTCGCTGGCGTCAAAGAAAGGAAGTGGTTGGTCTTTTTTTTAAAATTTTTTATTTATTAATCTATACTAATATAAGGTCATGTGTATGATAATTATTATACACAAATAATATCTCAACCGTTCGATTACATCTTAACGATTTAAAAATGAGTTCTATTAAGAGGATATATAAAAGAGGCGGTAAGTAAAGTCTTGCCCCTTTTAAATGGCAATAAAGACAAATGTGCATGTACCCTTTTGCCCTTGCAAGACGTGCACTTTTAAATAATTGCATTGGCTACTAACTATTCAAAGGGTGGTAAATTATTGGATTGGTCCTCAAACTTTTAAGTAGGTGAGAGTTTGATTCCTAAATTTTATTTTTTGGTAAAAGTATCTTTGAACTCTTAAATTAGTGAGAGTTTGTCCCCAGTCTTTTTTTTTAGTCAAAATATCCCGCAACTCTTAAAAAATGTGTATTTAGTCATTCCATTAATTTTTTTGTGTATGACGGTGGAGTGACATTGATGGTATAGGTCATCTCAGCTCGTCGAAAATGACAAAGGATTTCATATTTGAACAAAAGTACTATATTACCTTAAAATTTTAATAAGTTAAAAATTCCCAACAAAAAATAATCTTTTGTGAATTTAAAAAAAAACACCAAATCATAAGTAATAATAAAAAATAAAAATTTCACAAATAGAAAAATAAAATATGGTTTTTATTTATTGCCTTTTATTTTAAATTGATTTGTCTCTTCACAATAAACAACATTTTGATTTCTCTCTTTATCATTTTTTTTTTCTGGTTTTTAAAGATTTGTGAGTTTTTTTTTTAATTTATAAAGATAGTTTTTGTTGGATATTACTTTGAGCTTATTTAATTTTTAGGATAACAGAATACTTTTGTTCAAAAACAAATATCTGTCGTCGTACTCTGCTAGTGTAGGTGACCTCCCCATCGGTGTCACGCTATCGTCATACCCTTACCTTAGTCCAAAATTTAATATGAGAACCAAAACACACATTTTTTAAGAGTTTAGGGGTATTTTAACAATAAAAATAGATTAAGGATCAAAATCTCACATACTTAAAAATTCAGGGGTACTTTTATCCAAAATAAAATAAAATTTAAGGATCAAACTCTTACCTATTTAAAAATTTAGGTATCAATCCAACAATTTAGCCCTACTAAAAATATGTTTTTGTGATTAGCCCCACCTCCGACTCCTTAATCACTCGGTAATCCTAAGGTTGACCAATAGAATGAATGAAAACATACATAATTTTTTCCGATATAATTATCCTTAAAACAAAAAAAAGGACCGAAATTACCGAATAAAAATCTCTTGAAACATCCTAAAAAGAAAAAACATAATACTGTAACGTCTCATATGATGGTATAGTGTTTCCACTGTTTTCTGCTTCTTTTTAAAGCTCTATGATCTGTATATTTTTAGTGTTTTTTCTGTCACAGCAGAAAGAAAATTGCACTCTTTTTTTTTTTTAAACAAATATTTTTTTTTTCTAAAGAGTTTTCATTTGGTTGATCTATTAATATGTATCTTATATTAATATATTTATTATTGACGGAACCTTCCACTTCTAGTTTGTCTTTTACTGGCATCTATTCGTGATTGCGGACTTTTTTACCCAGATTTGCCATCATTTCCTTGCGTTCAAATTTTGACAATTCACGTTAGGCGTCCATGACACGTGAAAAACTTTTTTAAGCTTGTCTTGCTCTGTCTCATTTTAAAAAGGAGGGAAAATTAAAATTAAAAAAAAAAAACTCTATCCTCTCGTCATTTCCATTCCAAATATATTTTTAGTAACATTTTCAAATTCAAAAATTTCTATCGGTCTCAAATTTTTAAAATTATAAAATTTTTATATTTCATCAACGATTAAAAAACTTTAAAAAAAAAGTAATCTATATCAAAACTAAAAATCACATCAAAATCATACCGACAAACCAAACATGCCTTTAATGGTTAGGTCCTAAACCAGATCCAAAAGGCCACCACATGATAAATAATCTACACAACTTTCCATTATTAGATTGGCATCCATCTACCTAAACATATAAACAATTAATAAATCCAGGTTGCCTACTTCGATCCTAGTCCAAACCCCATTTTGTTTTTGTTTTTTTGTGTTGTTTTGTTTTGTTTTGTTTTGTTTTTATTTTTTTTGTGAATATTCCAACCAAACTATTAAAGAATAGAAGTTTCAAAAAAAGAAATGTCAAAGCATAGCAGATGAAAAATACTAAAGATGCGAGTTTTAATATAAAGTTTTTAAGTATTAATTTATGTGATATATAAGTTATAATTTTTTTTATTAATAAGTATTTAAACAATTGTCATATTAAATTTTGTAATAAAAAAATAATAACTCTCTGTGTATATCACTTGTAACATACGTATATTAGTTTGATGTGACTCTAACCACCACTTTTGCATCTAAGCATGCATTTTGACTCTGACCAAAAACTCTAAATAAAACGTGCCCTTACGCTCTTTTTGACCAGCGCCAGCCAATGTTGATGACTGATAGTTTATAGTTTATGGCTCCAACAACTCAAATCACAGACTCAACATTTGGGGCCACTACTGCATAAATACACGCAATTCTAAACAAACACAAAGGTTTACAACATGGGAAAGTTCATGTCATTCCCTTCCCTGCTCTTCATATTCTTTTTCATCTTATCCATAATCTCATCTTCATCTTCTTCTTCATGTCCTATTGATCTCAGCTACGTCGAGACCTTCCCATGGGACACTTCTCTATGCCGAGAGCCGGTCCACAAAGACTGCTGCCAAACCCTTCTCAGCCTCTTCGGCATCGGAATGGCTCAATACCTCAGGGACACCTTAAACTTCCAACTTCCCGATGCAAACTCCTCTTCTTCTTGCCTGTCGAATTTCCAAGATCGGTTATCAGCTGTTTCGGTTAACTCGTCTTTAGTCCCTCAGTGCTTCCAAAACTCGACTCAATTTGTCGCCAACCCCAAGGGTTGTGCCGGGATCATCACCACCCAAGATTGGTTTGAGAAGGCTGGTCCAACGACGGCGCGGTTGAACGATTCTTGCAAGGGGAACGTGACGGGGCTAACTCGGTGCAGCATTTGCCTTGATGCCGGGCTTAAGGCGACTACGCAGTTGTTGGGTATAGACCCGAATGGAACGAAATGCTTCAATTTCGCTGTGTTATATGCTGCTGGGATTGCCAATGAGTTGGGTCCAAAGGATCTCAGCACTGCTTCTTGTATGCTTTCTTTGCCATTATCTGTCACAGAAACGGGAAAATCGTCCGACAAATTGAGCAGGACAAGTATTTTGAAGATACTTTTCGGGAGCTTGGGTGCTGTTATTGGCGTTTTACTTGCTGTTGTGTTGATCATCACGTACAGGAGACGGGACAAGAGAAGGATACAAAATGCTCATCATGTAGAGTTCGTGGGCAGTTTCAGAGCAACTGTGTTGCCGAATTCTGGAGCAAAATGGTTTCGTCTGTCGGAGCTCGAACGAGCCACAAATGGGTTCTCTCAGCGGAATCTAATAGGCCAAGGCGCATACGGGATTGTGTACAAAGGAACGCTTTCAGATGGGACCTTGGTCGCGGTGAAGCAAGTCGTCAACTTGGACTCGCAAGGCGACGAAGAGTTCTGCAACGAAGTTGAGATCATAAGCAAAATACGCCACAGGAATCTCCTCTCCCTTCGGGGTTGTTGCGTAACGAGCGACGACACGAAAGGTAGAAGAAGGTACTTGGTCTACGATTTCATGTCAAACGGCAGTCTCAGCGACAATTTATCGAACAGTTGGCGCTCAAACACCAACAACGGCAAAACACCGTTAACCTGGCCTCAACGGAAAAGCATAATTCTGGACGTGGCCAAAGGCCTCGCATACTTGCACTACGGAGTCAAACCCGCCATTTATCACCGAGATATAAAAGGAACAAACATACTTTTGGACTCGGAAATGAAGGCAAAAGTGGCGGATTTCGGACTAGCCAAGCAAATCGGCGACGAAGGTCAGTCCCACCTCACGACCAGAGTCGCAGGCACGTACGGATACTTAGCACCGGAATACGCTCTGTACGGCCAGTTGACAGAAAAAAGCGACGTCTACAGCTTCGGAATCGTGATTCTGGAGATCATGAGCGGGAAGAAAGCGCTGGAGACGACGAACCCGTCGGTGGTTCTGATCACGGACTGGGCTTGGACGGCTCTGAAGTCGGGCAAAGTGGAAGAGGTTTTCGAGGAGTCGATAAGGAGAGAAGGGCCAAAAGGGGTTATGGAAAGGTTCGTCCGAGTTGGGATTCTTTGTTCCCATGTTATGGTGGCGTTTCGGCCCACCATTTCTGAAGCTCTGAAGATGTTGGAAGGTGATATTGACATTCCCAGATTACCAGACCGGCCGTTGCCGCTCAGCCACGAGTCGTTTAGCCCGTCGGTTGGGTTCAGTTCTTTCACGTCTGGAAGTCAGACGTCGAGACCCGGTTCGAGTACGAGATCAGCTTTTTAGTGTCTGGTTCTGCCAAGCGCCAACCCACCAGCACCAGTCGCCGACTCGGCGGCGTGCGTTTGTGACTTTTCTGGCGGAGTTTTGAAGTTTCTATGAAACAACCATTAGGCGAGCTTTCTTGTAGAGAGAATTCCCAAAAAGATAAAGTTTAGTCTAGTCGCATCCGTTTATCTGTAAATTTTGAAAGGTATAAAGTTTGAAATTTTTTATTTTTCTTTTTTAAGAGTGAGAATATGACATAACTTTGCTTTTAAGTTTGGAATTGCTACAAGAAGTCTTTGGCTGCTGCCTGCTGCAAAATTTTTATGCTTTATTTATTGAAAAAGAAAACTTTTAGCTATTTCTATGAACACCTGCATAAAATTCAATTTTCTTGGGCGGTATATACTAAATTTTGTACATTATATGGACGAAAGTCTTTTACCAGCTGACTGCTCCCAGAATTAGCACACAATAAATATATATATATATATATTTTTTTTTTTTTTTGGTTGGTTGAAAAAAAATTTTTTGATTGAATATTTTATTATTTAATCTATGGCCTATTTTAGACTACTCCTGTTTTATTTTTCAATTTTAAAAACTCTCACTTCGTTTTATAAATTTTAAATTTGATCTCACTTTGCCAAATCTTATATTAGACATTGTTTAGTATTTGACAATGTGAATATCAATTACTTTGAACGTGAATTTTAGTTACTAAAAGTGTGAATTCATGCAGTAGAAATTATAACTAAAATGAATGTAAATTCCCCTTATTTTACATTTTCGTCTACATAAATTCACATTCTTAAGAACTGAAATTCACATTCATAATAATAGAAGTTCTCATTACCGAAACCCCTTTTATAAAAATTTATAAAAAGAAAAAACAAAAGAGAGTGAATGTTTCTACTAAGTTCATACTGTTGGATTTCTGAAAAAATCATACAGAAAAAGATCACATTATTACACTTAATTCATTTTTTTTCCATCTATTTTTGATTGAAATTCTGGCAAAAGGGGTAAAAACAGAGTCAAATTTTAAGGTTTAAAGGAAAATGTGAGAGTTTTTAAAATTCAGAATGCAAAGTGAAAATGATAATTTTAGATGGTATAGATGAGAATAATCCAAAATCATATATGAAAAAGGGAGTGGCTGTGGTACATCCCCTTTTAAAGACACTATCATAGTGACCAATCTAAGGGTCAATAATAAAGGGGCAATAAAGTGGACGGTTGTGGAATAAGATGTACCAGTCTTAGTATACACTTGAGCATACACAATCAACTTTTTCTAAGACATTGCCAAAAAAAAAAAAAAAAAACTTTGTTGGGTCTCCTGAACAGATAAGTGGAGCCGGAGTCGGAGCGGGAATCGAAGAACCCGATGAAATCGTGACGCCGGAGCAAGAGTCCGAGATGACTGCCAAATCGCAGCGCTGAAGTTGGAAAAGCACGACGTAGCCTCTAGGAGAGAGATGGGGCTTCTTCGGTTTGTGGAGTTTGGAGGAGAGTTTGGGAGAGAGAGGGAGAGGGAGGGAAGAGGAGAGAGAGTGAAGTTGGGTTGGCTTTTTGTCTCTTCGTCGATCCAGCCATTCTCGTCGTCGCGAGAGCTCTCGGCTTCTTGTCTCTCGCCATCGCGACTGGCCGTCTTTAGAGGGAGGTCGGCGACAACGACAACCAGCGACGGGCGGCACCGGCGAGAGAGAGCATACGCATGGCGACAGCAATGGTGACGACGATGGGACGACACCGGTGATGGGGACAGCGACTGGAGGCAGTGGCGGAAATGGACGACGACCTTAGCTTGACATCGAAGAAGGCTTCAAAGCCATTTCTGGATTTTTAATGGATAATAGGCTATGGTCATGTGCAGTGGATTTTTGTGCATCTCTTACATCTTTACCATTGATCTAATATTTCACGGTCTAAAAAAAAAGGCTCTACCATAGTGTCTCTCAGAAGAGCTTTACCACAGATCTTCCCTATGAAAAATTTGTATAGGAAAATTATTATTTAATAAATAATTGTTTCTACAAATTCCAAAACAGTTATTTAAAAATAAATTATATCAAGGAACACCGGTCACCGTTATTTAAAAATAAATTATATCAAGAAACCCCAGTCACCGTCACATATCGATAAAAGACGAGTCTCACCATCTAAAACCAATAAATAGTTTGTATCTTTTTAAAAAATATTTAGGACATCATCGGTATTTTAGAACCAAAGGATATAGAGATACTTCCCTATAAAATAGATATTGTTTAAGTAAAGTCGTGATATGTAAATACAAGGGAGATGAACTTTTTTTTTTTTTTTTTTTTTTTTTTTTCTAACTACACAATGATTTATCAAAAATACTAAAATTAATTTCTCATAAAAATTATTTCAAACCCAAAAATATGTAAATTAATGGCAATTAGAGTTTGTTTTATTTTATTTTATTTCTTATTTAAGGGTCAGTTTGTTTTACAGGTCCACGACGTAAGTTTTTAAGTTTATTTTTTTCTCTGAAAAATCAATTAAAATTATAATTAGTTTTTAAAAAAATCAACAAACTTTAATATAAAAGTTTCATCTCAAACATGTATTCAAAAGGCATGCTAAGTGCACACTTTTGTTCCTTAAAAAATTACACAATTTTGTCTATATATATTAAGATAAATTACTTATTTAATTATTAAACTTTTGAGTTTGTATAACCTGAATCCTTAATTTTTTTGATACTATACTATACCTAAAATATTAAAATATTACTATAATAATTATTTTAATTAATTTTTAAATAGAACCTGTTAATAATTTAATAAAAAATATACTAACAAATGAAAAAAAAATTAGAATTACATAAACTAATTTAGGAATAACCTAATAATTTATCCTATTAAATATTAAAATTACCATTTGTTTGTCCTCTACAATTTATCAAAAAAAAAAAAAAAAAAAAAGCCTTCCTCCCTTGGTCCCTTGTCCCCCATCCTTCCCTTTCTTTCAGTTCAGTTTCAGCCCACACTGGTTTCTCTCCTTCGGCTCTGAAGAAGACGATTCTCTCTCTTCCTCTCTCACTGATAAAAATGCTCTACAAGACCAAAATCCAAACACTAAGCAGAAACCCATCTCTGCTCAAACGACACTTCTCCACAAAACCAAAGCGCGAAGCTCCGGACCCAACCCAGACCATCTGCAAAATCATGGCCTCCACCCCCGTCGCCGCCCTCGACATCGCCCTCGACCAGAGCGGCGTCAGGCTCACGCCGGAGATCGCCGAGCACGTCCTCTCCCGCTTCCAGAACGCCGGCATGCTCGCCCACCGCTTCTTCCTCTGGGCCGCCACGCAGCGCAGCTTCTCCCACAGCGTCCGGGCCCACCACGCCATGATCGAATCCCTTGCCAAGATCCGACAGTACCCGCTCATGTGGGACCTGGTCAGTAACATGAAATCTAACAACTCTCTCAATGTCGAAACTTTCTGCATCATCATGCGAAAATACGCCAGAGCCCGCAAAATCGATGAGGCTCTGTACACTTTCAATGTCATGGAAAAGTACGGTCTTTCGCAGAATTTGGTTGCTTTTAATGGAATTTTGAGCGCTCTTTGTAAGTCCAGGAATGTGAGAAAAGCGCAGGAGATTTTCGATAAAATGAAGGACCGGTTCGAGCCGGATTCGAAGAGTTACAGTATTTTGATTGATGGGTGGGGAAAAGAACCCAATTTGCCTAGGGCTAGAGAAATTTTTCGAGAAATGGTTGATGTTGGTATTAAGCCTGATGTTGTGACTTATGGAATTATGGTTGACGTGCTTTGCAAGGCAGGGAGGGTTGATGAGGCCATTGGGATTGTGAGGAGTATGGAGTCCTGTGGCTGCGAACCGACGCCATTTATTTACAGCGTTTTGGTGCATACTTATGGCGTGGAGAATCGGATTGAAGATGCTGTGGATGCGTTTATGAAGATGGAGAGAAGGGGAGTTGAGGCTGATGTGGTTGTGTACAATGCCTTGATTGGGGCTTTTGTTAAGGTGGATAGGTTCAAGAATGTGTATCGGGTGTTGAATGATATGGATTCCAAGGGGGTTAGGCCGAATTCGAGGACGTGTAACGTGATGTTGAACGGGTTGATTGGTAGAGGGAGGACAGAGGAGGCGATCAAGGTGTTTCGCAAGATGCATAAGGTGTGTGAGCCGGATGCAGATACATATACAATGATGATAAAGATGTTTTGTGAGACGGATCAGATTGATATGGCTCTTAGAGTGTGGAAGCTCATGAAATCGAAGCGATTTGTCCCGAGTATGCACACATTCTCTGTGCTTATAAACGGGTTGTGTGAGAAGAAAGATGTTAGCCGGGCTTGTGTGTTAATGGAGGAGATGATAGAGAAGGGAATTCGGCCTGCGGGAGTGACATTTGGGAGGTTAAGACAATTGTTGATGAAGGAAGGAAGAGATGATGTGCTCAAGTTTCTTCAGCAGAAAATGAATCTGCTGGTCAAGGAGCCTCTGTGTGATTGAGGAACCAAAGAGTAGCAGAGTTGGAAAATTGGTGCTCTTGGGTTTTGGTTGGGGTGACAAAGAAGTAATTTTGGAATTGAAATACCCCAACTTGTGGTAGGGTGGTTGGTAATGAGAGCAAAGATTGAACCACTTCAGGTCAGTTGATTTAGGTCGCGTCCTGGATGTCGATGGCTGTTTTGTTTTTGTTTTTTGCGTTTTTGATGAACTTGCAAATTGGTGTCTACTGCATAGGATTTGGTGCTGTGACATGGGCTTCATAAGGGGGATGAAACGACTTCCAATTACTTGCCCTCCGGTTTTATTGTCTATTGGTTGAGACATTTTTCACTCAGCAAGTAGAAAATCTTACTGCCTATTTGTGTTTCTTGGGAGCCATTCAATACACCGAGCTAACTCCACAGCTAAACAATTGTGTCGCTTGTCTCGGGTAGTTTCTTGTGGGTTTGGAATAGTCATCTGGCACGAAGGAAGGATTTTTGGTGATTTTGATCTTCAAAGTCTTTGATTTCTTTGTTGGGGACTTTTCACAAACATCTGGTGGGCGAGATAAGTCCACCATTTGAAACATTTCAACTCCAAAGTTTCCTCACCGTGGCAATTTTTTTTTTTGTGGAATTGAGGGCAAAAAATTGAGGACATCTTTTTTTGGCCTGCCTTCTTTTTTTTTTTTTTTTTTTTTTTGTTTTTGTTTTTGTAGAAGTTATAGACTAGACTTTTTTTTGTAAATAATAGGCTTTTTCCCCCAAACATCTTGGTGCCTAGAGAAAATTGATATTGAAAACATTGGAGAATATGTCATCTTCCAAGTTGCTGAATTGCTAACAAGTATCTAATCCCTCTCAAAATGATATGTTTCAGGTGTAATATGTTAAAGAGAAACAACAAGTACAAAGCCGCAGACGATCACATGATTCATGTCTAAATTTCTAAAATAAGCAGAATTTCACTCAGTGCCTTTTCGTTTTGGATTCGCTCTTGGAAAGCGTCGCCCCTGAAAGCTTGTTGATTTCATAGAGTAATACAGCTGAAAACAAGAAACTGCATTGAAAATGAAAATACGATCAGATTACATGTTGCACGCATGCACGCATGCACGCATGCATATCTCTAGACAAAAAACAGTGCATTCTGCAATATATTCTCCGAAACATGTAACAAGAGTGCACCTATAAATTTTGTAGCAGAATAAGAGAATTACCATGTCGTGATACAAACTCGATGGACAGTACTAGCAGCAATAAGAGCGACAGCTTCAGCTATAATAACTGCATGAAGGGAAGAAAACTAGTCACTTCAGCTTCCTTGGTACCAAACAAAGTCAGAAAATCTTATTGAATTTTAGCAACCAAAACACACACTGGCGATATAAATTATAAAACAAAAGGTCTTGAAGGTCTTTTATGTTTTAAAAACATATAGGTTATAATAATTTGGATAGCAAACATCTTGATGGATTACTAAAAAGTAAAGAAGACGAGAGACAGAGACGCAACCCAAAAGCACACTCACCAGCACCCCAGCCAGTCTTGCTGCCAGAAGATTCCTGAAAATTACCAATGAACTGCGAAGAACAAACACCAAGCAAATTTAAATCACCATTTTGATGCAAAATGCAAATAGGATGAGCTACATTTGCAGTTCACCTTGTGGGAAGAAAAACAATATAAATTCCAGATATTTTTTGTCCGTGAATTTCACATATGAGAACTTTTAATTCATATACAAACTTTGTAGATTTCCCACATTCTTTTTAGTTTTGACATTGTTCTTAGTCATGGAAAGATAAGATCACGACCAGAAAAATTAAAATCCTTTCCAAAATTTCAATGTACCGCTTATTACAACAAGAGGCTCTACACACACATGACTCCCTATATCGACACAAATGGTAGGGTTAGACTTTGTCTCCCCATTATGTTATGCCTAGGTCACTATGTTTGTTGGGCCAACGAGCGGTCGGCGACGAACCATGGATTGTTGATTGCTCATTACGCATTCCTAATCTCAAATACTTGGGCTCGGCCCAACAACTGATTCATCACTTACAAAGGAATCGACGAACATCGAACAGTGATCCATCGATCACTTGATATTGGCCTCAATATCCTCTTAGAACCCATAAAATTACTAAGTGTTTCGATCAAATTAACACCTGGCTCAATGCAACAAATGGCAAACTATGACATTCGATTGCTCAATGCATGCTTGTTTGTTGTTCATCATGGATGATGATTCGTTCATCATCCGACGCTTACATTTAGCGAACCACGAACAATGGAAGATCAGTTTCCATAACCGTCAGGCCCATAATCAATCGTGGCATTGTGGTCCACGTTCTTATACACGTTCCGAATCACTCAGGAAGTGGGGAACTACCCACTACTATTACGCGAATCCATACCCATTACTTTTCCTCTATAAAAAAGAGGAAGACCTTATACGTTTGGGGTATTTGTTTAGCCCTTTATTTACTGAAGTTTTGCCGGAGTATCCCCAAAAATTGTAATCTTGTACTCAAAATTTATACATAGTGAAACTCCAGACGTAGAGAACGTAACACGATTCCGGCGAACCTCACTAAATTTCAATGTTGCTATCTTTTTCTGTTCTCATTTTGCTTTATTAGTTATGTTTTCCAATTATGATTGTTTCATGATTCTCATCTGCGATGTACAAGAACCCTAATAAATTCTTTATGTTGAATTTCTTATGATCTAATCCTAATTGAAATTTGACCATAGATTCCTAGCATCTACAATAAACACATCCAGCCTAAATCCTTAAATTAACAAAGCCATGATCCGACCAGAAAAAATTACTTTAATCATGCAAACTTGGTGATTCTTTAATACTAGTTACACTATCACTAAATGAGAAGGCAATGAAAAAGGCATCGAAAGTGTACCGTCAGCAACAGGAGGAATAGGAGGGAACTGATAAAACCCCCGAGTATGGTAAATAACTCTGTCGACGCCAACTTCCCTCTATACATTTCTTGAAGAGAGAGAATGACAGTAAACAGAAGAGAAGAATAGAGCATGGAACTCCCCGGCCCCGCCATAGCTTCTCCGAGCAATTTCAGAATAATAAAAATACATCATCAGTAAGTGTTGTTGCCAAAATAACCAACAGCTAAAAATAATCAATTGAAGTATTAACCATGGCCATCCAACAGATCATTTAAAAATTTGGAAACTTTAACAAAAATTAATCGAAGTTCATGCCTAAGCATATTAAGTTTTCCAAATCCAAGAATTATTTTAAAAGCAGAGATATGGCAAAAAATTTTCCATTCTTCCGATTGAAAGCACAAACCTTTCTATTTGAATATCGTTACAAACTTGAAAATCAATAACAAGAGCGCGAAATTCCAAGGTTCGGTGGCCAAAAAAGAAATGAAAATTAAAAAAAAAAAAAAAACCAAATTTAGAGAAAAAGAAAAAATCGTAGTAATTTTCCTACTTTTTCCCGTAAAAAGTGACCTAGTAATCTCAAGTCTCAAAATCAGGATCGGTGATTAATTTGATTCATAAAATTAAATACATTTAATCAAAACCTAAATTCAACCCATATTTTTAGGACTGGAAATACAGGGCTTCTATACTATAGCTCATGCAAAAACCAAGATAATAGAAAGATGCTCCGTCAGTTTTCAGATCTAATAAGAAAATCTAAGAACTGAGAAATTTTATGGTTTTTTATTTTTAATCGGTACAATCAGAATGATAAAAGAGATTTACACAATTTCAAAGGAGAGCCTTTTGATTAAGGTCATTGAAATGAGAAAACCCTACCTCAAGTTTCCAAGATCCCAAAAATTTTCCCGTTGCTCCAAAATGTTTAGCTGCAGAAATTGGCCTTCTGCTCAGTGGTTGTGCTTCCGTGAGGAGAAGAAGAGAAGAGTGACCGAGAGAGAGAGAGAGAGAGAGAGAGAGAGGGAGATCAGATGCAAGGCACGTGACGTGAGATCAGAATTCAGACGTCAGGTTGGGGACCCTTTTGCAAATTCATAATTTTGCGGGTCTAAACAATTTTGAAAAGAAGAGGTTAAAATACAATTTCAGAAAACCATTAAAAAAAAAATCCTCAAAATCCAAAAATGTGTTTCTTTTTTCTAAATGAATATTGTAATGCACCCAAAAAAAAAAAAACTAATCAACTAACATAAACATTTAAATTTTAAATCTTAAACTGTAAACATTAAAAATTAGGGCGTTACAAATATTAGTATAGAAGTCATTTTTCTCAAGTTAAGAAAAAGACATTTTTTCTCAATCATTTCCAATTTTTGCTCTTTCTCTCTCTATTGACTATTTAGGGGGAGTTTGGTGGAGTAGTTTGAGTTGAGATTTTTAAGTTCAATTAGTAAATTTTTTTGAATTTTCATAAAAGATAAAAAACTTTTTGGAGAAAAAAACAAAAAAAAATTTGAGTCGGTGAACCAAACTCACCCTTATCCTCCAAACGTCTCGCTTTTTCTTTTTTCTTTCTTTTTTTCTTGGACAATCTCGTAATCATTTTTCATCATCTTCCTATTATTAATTTTTATGATCATCTTTCTATTATTTGTTCAATTGAAATATAAAGTAAGAATAAATAACTTGATTATTTATCACCATAACTACTGCATATATGCACCTAACTTTTATTTCTGCAACTAAATAACTTCTTTTACACTTTTACCTTAATCATACTCTCCTTCCCCGAATTTATTCTTAATTTATTCTATTATTTTTTCTCTTTAGTGATGGTTTTTATTCTTAAAATAAATCTAAGGGTATTAGTATTTATTTTACTTATAGCTTTAGTAAAAAGGATATGTTGGAATTAAGAAGTAAATTTGGTATCGGAAACTTATAAATTATAAATAACAATTGAATCAACAACAGACACTTAAAAGCTTTTTAAAAGCAATAGAAAATATGCAATTAAAAATAATAACTGATTATATTTATATTACACGTGGAGAAAAAAATGATCCACAGTGGCTGTACGCTAGTTTAGCTTATTCACACATGATTATGTAAAGTTTAAAGTTCAGATTCTCCTACCCTCAAATTAAAAAAAAAAAATCTAAACTAATTTTTCTTCTTAAAGGGTTTATGAAAGAATAAATATTTATTTCAATTAAGAATGAAAAGAGTGATTGGTAACATTTTTCTATTTCAAAGTGTTATGAAAAAGAAAAGGGGGGAAAAAAAAAGGCGCAAGTGTAATATCTTCTTTTGGACCTAAAAATCTTCTATTTTTTATTTATACATTAAAATCTCTTCTCTCTCTCTCTCTGTTTATTTATTTTTCTTTTGGATCAACTTCAAAATATAATTTTCTTTTGAATTTAAAACCTCCTAATTTTACGTTAAGAAGTTTTTTTAAAGAATATTTATATAAAGAAGTTACATATTTACTATTAAAAAAAAAGAAAAAGTTACCAAACTTAATTTTATATATTTTTTTAGTGTTCGTAATTATCAAATAAGTCATCTGGCTCTACCATATAAATATGCTGACAGCTAACTCACTCCTTTAATTATCTAGAAAAGAAAATTGAAGGATAAAGAAAACCACAGTAGCAAAGAAAACCCTAGCTAAGGCGACCATGGAGATTACCATTGAAGAGTTCTCAAAAGAACCTAACGAGTTCGTTGTTAGGGTGGATGGCCGATTCACCGTAAACACCACCTGGGCCGATTCGGACTCCGACCTTAAACGTTGGATTCAACGAATTCAAAAGATCTACCGTAAGAAAATCCGCAACCGGAGCTTAGTCGTCGGTCTCTGCGCCGATCGCAGTCTTAGCTACGCAAACGGCACCAGCTTTTATTTCAAGCTAGGTAATTAAACAGTGATACAGTACATATGTTTTTCTCGAATATTTAATTCAATAATCTATATTATAAATACCGGTGTTTGGTTTTCATATTATTGATGAAATTTTTAAATTGAAGTTTATTGATTTTTTAAAATTAATTATAATTCTGTAATTTTATTTTATTTTTATGATGAGTAGGAAGGAGCCTCAAAGACGAGCCCTATGAACTGATGCAGATCTGTGTGGAGAGCCACTGCGTTCTACGCGCATTGAACTCTTATTTATACGAAAATTGGTTCCCAAAACCACTCAAGGATTTTCTCCACGACAACGGGGTGACGGTGGTCGGCGTCGGAATAGACAAGTTGGGGGAGAGGATGGCGAAGGATTACGGGTGGCTAATGCCGAATAGGGCGGTGGAGCTGCGGGACTTGGCGGCGGAGCTGAGGAAGGGCAATATGCAGGGAACGGCGAATAATTCGTCGGAGGACGGTGATCAAACGAGTAGAATTGATTTCAGGCGTTTAGGGTTGGCGAGGTTGGCGAGGGTGGTGCTTGGGGAAGAAGTGAACTTCGTGAAGCCAGTCAAAATCACGTGGTGTAATTATAGCGAGTGGAATCCGTGCTATCCCGTACGCCTTACGAACGACATGATCAAGTACGCATCCGTCGAAGCGTTTCTTACTTCGTATATGGGAACGACTCTTTTGGACAATCATAATAATCACCAGTAGAAATTCGGGATTCTTTAACCGTCATGTTATGTCGATAACGGTTTATAACTAGTCTGAGTTCTCATGTATATGTTTAGCTGGTTTTTTTTTTTTTTTTTTTTTTTTTTTCTTCTCTTTTGCTTTAGATTGTGTCGGTTTTTTTTTCTTTTTCTTTCCTGAATAATTTTCAATGCCATATTAGTTGTTGTTAATTTAAAAAAAAAAAATTAGTAGCTTTCTTTTGTACTAAGATTTTTAGAATAAAGGCTTAAATTAATATAGGTGGAAATGTCTAGTATTCTAATGCTTTTACAGACCGAAAATTACAACACAAATTTTTTTTTTTTGCTTTAAAATGTATTGCATTAAAATAAAATTACACTTTAAATATTATAAATATAAAAAAGATACATAAAATAAACGAGTTTTATATGAGAACTTCTACATATTGCATATCTCTATACTAAAAGAAAGTTCTAACTATATGGTTTAAATTATTTAGGATGTCATCTTAAATTCAACCAACGCTAATACCATCATATGTTATTTGCATGGATTGAACATAGGTATTTCAATAGATATTCACCAATATTATATTTCATAGATATTTTATCATAAACGACATTTTGATACCTCTCAAATCATATATCTAGCTATTTTTTCTGAAAGAAATTAATAAATTCTACGAAATGTAGAAGACCTCTAGACAAAGGGTAAAGTTAAACTTAGCATCTTAAAATTGTTTCCAAGCTATTTTGTCTCCCGGAATATTTTGTTGTCAATACTATTTTCTTGATAAAAATCACTCTCTAAATATTTTAAACATTTAAAAAAAATTCAATTTATGTTTTGTTTTAGAATTTTCACGTTTTCAAATATATACACCTGATTTTACTAAAAGGTACAAAGTTCAAATTCCTCCATCTAAGTTAAAAAAAAAGTAAAAAATAGTTTCCACTAAGCTATTTTTTTTTGAAAGACCTAATAAATATATAAGAAAATTTAAGATAGAAAAAACAAAAGGATTAACATAGTGTCATCCATGTTTTAAGAATAAATAGAAGATTAACTAGTAAGTTTTCACTAAATTATTAAAGACATGTAAAATTGGAATAAATTTTCTAATCCAAACTCCTTGTTTGGTTTATTAAATTGAGTTGAAAATGTTAAATTAGAGTTTGTTGACTTTTTAATAATTAATTAAAAAATTAGTTGACTTTTTAAAAAAGACAAAACTTGAATTATAATTTTTAAGTTAAAGTTGGTGAACTAAACAAAAAGTCTATCTTTAAAGTTGTTGTTTTTTTTTTCCCTAAAATAAAAACTAGAAGATATAAGTTACATAGTTATATCATCCATGTAGTTTGGCGGTAATTTCATTATTTTTATGATTGTAGGCATAATTTAGCGGTAATTTTACACTTAATCCCACCAAGGTGCAGCGTTCAAATCCCTCACTCGCAAGTTAAAAAAAAAAAAAGAAAGTATTTCGTTTATGTCCACTCAATTTTAAAGACTCCTGCTTTCAGTCTTCAATTTTGAATTAATCTCATTATTTTTTTATTGTTTTTTTCAGTGACCTTTTATTAGAAGTGTTGTTAAGAACAAATAAAAAGCCAGAAATTAATCTTTATAAACTCCTTATGTTAGATCGCTATTAAATGAATAAATAAATAAACCCTTATATTATAATTTTGTTCAATAAATTCAAAAAATAAAAGAATTTTTGTTTAATACACTTATAAAATTGTAAGTTAAAAGATAAAATACAGCAGAATTATATTTAACTCTCTTTTTTTTTTTGGTCTATTTTTAATGAAAATTTTAATCAAAGATTACATGAAACTAATTCAAAATTTACAGAGTAAAATATGAGTTTTAAACTTCACGTGGCAAGATGAAAATGACAATTAAATTAAATTTAAGGGTATAAATGAGAATAACAAAAAAGAAAAAAGAAAAGAAGTGTCGCCGCTTCGCCGATTACTTCCTTTGACTTGGCGTTCAAGCAAACACAGATCCTTACAACGGCTATAAATGGCGGGTGCGTAAGAACAACGCTAAGACCCTTTTATAAAAGCGAAGACCCGGAAACCCAACGGAACAAAAAAGCAAGAAAGTCACTCTCCGTGGCTACAATGTCGGCGCTCCAAAACTCGTCGTCGTTTAGGCCGAAGCCGACACTTCAACGGCCTGCCCTCGCCGGTTCTAAGCCCTTCTTTCTTCCGCCGTCGTTTTCTTCTTCTTCTTCGTTTCATCGGAGACGGCGTCGTTTTGGACCGGCGTCCACTTCAACGTCTGTGTCATCCACTCCCGTAGTCGCTGTCGCATCTCTCAAGGTAAGTCTACCTTGCCGGCCAAGTGTTCGACGATATGCATGTGTGGAATTCCTCATCATTTCGCGTTTTGAATCTGGCTCAGGAAAATTTGGGTGGTCTCACCAAGACTTGGAGCGACTTCACCAGTCTAAACTACTGGGTTGTTCGCGATTATTACCGGCTCGTGAAGTCCGTCAATGCCCTTGAGCCGCAAATTCAGAGACTTTCCAATGAGCAGGTTCTGTGTGCAATGGGCTTTTTTTTTTTATTATTTTTATTTTAAATTTTTTAATGTGCACATATTGATAATTTGGATGATGGGTTTTATTTTTAATTGTAGCTTAGGGCTAAAACTATGGATTTCAGGCAAAGGTTGCGCGAGGGGCAAACACTGGCGGATATTCAAGCTGGTTTAAATCTATCCGCTCTTTTCATTCTGATTTGGATGTGTTGGGTTATGAAGACTTAATTAATGTTTTTAATGTTTCTAAATCTTTTCAGAAGCGTTTGCTGTTGTTCGTGAAGCTGCAAAGAGGAAGCTCGGGATGCGGCACTTCGATGTGCAGGTCTCTTTCTCTCTCACTCGCACGCATTTGCTGTTGTTTTGTGTATTCAGTAGCATTTACTTTTTGTGCAATTTGAATTCCAGATTATTGGTGGGGCTGTGCTTCATGATGGTTCCATTGCGGAGATGAAAACTGGAGAGGGGAAAACATTGGTCTCGACGTTGGCGGCGTATCTTAATGCTTTGACTGGGGAAGGTGTTCATGGTATGTCTTGTCCATTAATTAATCCATTTACTATTTGTTTTGAGAAGGATCTGATTTGATGGTTCACTGCTCCTTATCTGTCACTTTAATATCTACAGTGGTTACCGTGAATGATTATCTTGCTCAAAGAGATGCCGAGTGGATGGGCCGTGTTCATCGTTTCTTGGGTCTTTCTGTGGGTCTTATTCAGGTAAATTTTGTATTTTATTTAGGGGTTTGCTTTGCTGGGATAAAGTCCAAAGACTTTTATTGCCAAATACTCACTGTTTCTTTACCATCGATACTGTTTTTTTTATTAATAAATATTTTTGCCTTGCAAAATAGAGGGGGATGACAGCTGAAGAGAGGAGATCAAATTATAATTGTGACATAACATACACCAATAATTCAGTATGTCTCCTTTTAATTTCTTGTGGTACCTTAGTGTTTGTTTTGTTTGGGTAGTGGTTGTAGTAGTCTGGTAGTTTATTTTGAGATTATCTTTCTCAATTTTCTCAGGAACTTGGTTTTGATTATCTACGAGACAATCTTGCTGGAAACAACGGACAGCTTGTAATGAGATGGTACATTTAGCATGATTAGAATGCAAATATTTCAAATTAATTGCTTTCCTGGGAATTAGAGGCAAATTTTGAATAAACAGGCCGAAGCCATTTCATTTTGCAATAGTCGATGAAGTTGATTCAGTCCTCATTGATGATGGGAGAAATCCTTTGTTAATAAGTGGTGAGGTAAATTGCAACTTTGCGAAGTATAACTAATTGCTATCATGAAATCAATGTTTTGTTTGGAAAAAAACTCGTAACCATGGGAGAAATTCTTTGTTTATTGTCTCTCCTCTCTATCTCAGGCTAGTAAAGATGCAGCTCGCTACCCAGTTGCTGCTAAAGTGGCTGAGCTGGTTGTACGGGGTCTTGTAAGTCCAGTTTATTGCCTTTCCTGAGTTGAACTTTACACAAAGGAAAAAAGTTAATTGAGTTGTATACTTGTGTCTAAATTACTTTATTATGGTGAATTTAACTTTCTACTTTATGTAATAATTAAAACAGCATTACAATGTGGAGCTCAAAGATAATTCAGTGGAGCTGACTGAAGAAGGAATAGAGCTTGCTGAGATGGCTCTCGAAACACATGATTTGTGGGATGAAAGTGACCCTTGGGCTAGGTGAACATGCACTATTTTTTTGTTTGTGTTAGGACATAATTGTTATAGTTTGCAAAGAAGAAGAAAAACCATTGACACAGAGAACTTTACTTTCATTTTTTTGTGTTTTCTTAATGATCTTAATACTGTTTATATATGTGTACTGAAACAGTCAGATGTTTGCTTGTGAGTTGATTTAATATTTTCAAGTCAACGAGCTTAATTGTTGCTTTTGTTTTGATTTTTTATTCATTATTGGAGTTTCAAATATGTAGGTTTGTGATGAATGCATTGAAGGCTAAAGAGTTCTACCGACGAGATGTGCAATACATTGTTAAACATGGGCAGGCTCTTATAATCAATGAGGTAGAACAAGAATTTACATTTTCTATCTTAAATTATCTGCATCCTTTTTAATTTGGTACTTCCTTTTTTTAGCCCTAATTGGAAGTATTACTTGTTTATATTCCATGGTTGAAAATCACATATTTCTGCCAAACAGAGTTTTATTAGACAGTAATATATATAAAACATCTGCACAACAAAGGAGGCTGAGTTTGTATTCTACTCTCTTGAACTTTGCTAGAGGCGTCAAAACTTAAACTCAACTGTGAATTTTTTTGGACCCTATTACCTGGGTTGCTTAGATTGATGACAGAAGGGATAGGTAGAAATGTTTGATTATTGATGTTATGTTAACGTGAAAGTACGTTAGAGGTCGCTGATTGAAGTAGGAATAAGATTTGAGAAATACTTGCAGTTGACAGGCAGAGTTGAAGAAAAAAGAAGATGGTCCGATGGGATTCATCAAGCTGTAGAAGCTAAAGAAGGTCTCAAAATTCAGGTATGTCTTTACGTTTTAGACTTTTTCTTGAGTTTCCCCTCTCTAGTTTCCATTCATTGAAATAAACTCTTATCCAGATCTGACTTCGGATTTCTTTGTTCTTAGGCTGATTCAGTTGTTGTGGCGCAAATTACTTATCAATCACTATTCAAGCTCTATCCGAAGCTATCAGGAATGACTGGGACTGCAAAAACTGAAGTAGAGTTGTTTACAAGCATTCTAATAAACGTTTTTATTGGTAAAAGTTCTTTGTTATAACTTAGAAGGCATAAATCCCTTTCTAAAATTCTACTTTTCCTTATTTCAGGAGAAAGAATTTCTGAAGATGTTTCAGATGCCAGTTATTGAAGTACCCACGAATTTGCCAAACATCCGGAAAGATTTACCTATCCAAGCTTTTGCTGTAGGCTATCTATTACTTGCAGTTTTTCTTGTGATATGTCTATCTTTCACCAAGTTTTTGCATTCAATTTGACTTGCGTGTTGTTTTTTCTATATTTTAGACGGCTCGGGGAAAATGGGAGTTCGTTCGTCAAGAAGTTGAAGACATGTTTAGACAGTGTCGTCCTGTTTTAGTTGGGACAACAAGGTAAACTTTGATTTTCTCGTATCTGGACAAAGGTTTCATGGGATTATCTTGGAGTAATGTCATGTCGTAGCATTCTTATGCATCTATCCCAGTAAGTCGGTGTATGGGATGTTTACTAATTATAGTATCTTATTATTTTCATACATTTGCATTATGCAACTTTTCTAACATGAGAGCCTCAATTTTTCACTTTATGGCTTTTGTGTAAATGCTTAATGTTATGTCTCTGCTGCCCGGTATCAGCCTTACATTACTCCCCGTAATTAGGTTGTGGAGGGCAAGTTGAGTGGCAAAGCTGTAATAAAAGCAGTGTTGATTGTAACATATAAGCTGGTCAAAGAAAATTTATTGGATAATAGAATGTGATTATCCGAATGAAATAAGATAGACTGTATAAATTTTATAGTTAATAGATGCATTTTGCTAATGAAGGGAGCCAAACCGTGGTGGTTGATACCCCATCCTGGATTTATTTACCTTTAACTATCACTTTCCTGATTATCGTATACATCCTCATGTTGCAGTGTTGAGAATTCTGAATTCTTGTCTGATCTGCTGACAGAATGGAATATCCCTCACAACGTTCTTAATGCTAGATCAAAGGTAATTAACTTGTACGATATTTTTGTTTGAAGACACAGTCTTTATTTTACTCATTTGAAATATATATATATATATATATATATATACTTTTTTGCACCGGTGTGTTTCTAATCCATTTTTTGTTGGCCAAAAAAAAATAATAAAAATAAAAAAGTATGCTGCAAGAGAGGCTGAAATTGTTGCCCAGGCAGGACGAAAATACGCCATCACTATTTCTACAAATATGGCTGGTAGAGGCACTGACATAATCCTTGGAGGAAATCCTAAGGTAAGTTCTTTCGTTGACTGTATCATGATATACCATTAAAGTCCTTACATTATGTCCGTCATTTAGTGAAATATGGAAATGTACCGTCTTTATGCATATGTATTTCCCCGTTTAATATTTAATATCCTAATTGGTACCTACGAGGTTGAGTAGGAAGGACCTTATTGCATTTTCTGGTAATAACAACTGTAGATGCTTGCAAAAGAGATTATCGAGGACAGCTTACTTTCGTTTCTCACAAAAGAAGCTCCTAATATTGAAGTTGAAGGAGAGACGGGAGCTCAAAAGGTATTACTTTTGGTTTCTAAACACCTAAATAAGTAATAAAGTTTTGTTTCTAATTAATCTTTTTGTGTAGGCCTTGCCCAAGATAAAGGTTGGACCATCATCATTAGCTTTGCTGGCTAAGACTGCCCTAATGGGTTTGTGATTCTCCTCTCCCAATCTCTCACTTCAGGAACATGATGTGTAATATTAAATTATTTGTCAGTCATAAGTAAGATCTTGTGTCATTCTGTTATGTGATATATGAATTTTCAGCTAAATATGTACGCAAAGGTGAAGGTAAGAACTGGACAGAAAAGGAGGCAAGATCTATGATATCAGAGTCTGTCGAAATGAGTCAGTCAGTTGATTCACAAGAGCTAGAGAAATCAGCCAACGAACAGTCAGAGATGTACCCTCTTGGCCCGACCATTGCCCTAGCTTACCTGTCAGTTCTAAAAGATTGTGAGGCCCACTGTTTAAAAGAAGGGTCTGAAGTGAAAAGGCTCGGTGGTCTTCATGTGATTGGGACATCCTTGCATGAGTCCCGGAGAATAGACAACCAGGTTAGTCTTTTTTGCATTCAGTATTCGGGTGAACAAAGATTTCACAACTAAGGCATTATCTGGTTACATTTTGAAAGCACCTATCTGGCATGTAAGAGATAATCTTTCCGGAAAAAGCTGTGATTTATCATTTTTCTCTTTTCCTTTCTATCATCTATGTAACATGAAAATACACATATCACTCCTTTGTTTTTCTCTTACATGAGGGAAAGGTTGTGCATTCTTTTGTTTTAAAACTATATCATGCTTTCAATTCAATAGCTTAGCTGCAATTGGAAAAGCTTAATTTGTGGGTGTGACGCACAAAATCTATCAAGATGATATTTGTTCTTTCTTTCACTGCAAGAATATCTATGGGATCTTAGTCATATTTATTTTATTCAGCCCAAAAAAAAAAAAAAAAAAAACCTGTTATTATTTTCAAACAGTGAATGCGTTTGCATGGCTATATTGTTATTCTGTTTCTTCACGTTCATGTGTGCTTGTGCTTCATTGTTTTGAAGTTGGATTTAAATTTTGACACTCATTGGAAAAACATATCGCTGTAGCTCCGTGGCAGAGCTGGACGGCAAGGTGATCCTGGTTCAACGCGGTTTATGGTGAGGTAATTTCATTGGTTTGAACTTTACCACAAAGAGAACACGTGCATAATTTACCTGACACACTCGTACAATGGCTTCAACATGGGGGGTTATTTATGTTGGCTGCTTGAACCAGTTGAGATTATGGGTTTTTTTGTGGATCTACTCCCTAATTCTTATGCATTGACACAACAGCTTGCAGGATGAGATGTTTCGGAAGTTTAATTTTGACACCGAGTGGGCTGTTAGACTTATTTCAAGAATTACAAATGATGAGGATCTCCCAATTGAAGGCGGTGCAATAGTAAAACAGGTGATTACTCGTCCATGGTCTTGGTATACTCTTTTTATAGACTTTTTCACTCATTTTCCATGATTCCGTTTAATATTTGTATGTTTGGTAGCTTTTGGCATTGCAAATTAACGCGGAGAAATACTTCTTTGGTATAAGAAAGAGCTTGGTTGAGTTCGATGAAGTTTTAGAGGTATGCTTTTGAGAATAAAATATGTTATTCAAAGAGCTAATTGTTGTCATTGGTTCATATCTATGTACTTTATTGAGGTACTTACTACAAACTTTTTTCCCATATAGGGAAAAGAAACGTCTTAAACTTTTAATAAGGTAGTAAGTAGTAACAATCGTATTACTTATTTTCTGTTAACGACAGTTTGATAGTTGATCTCCTCCACAATTTTCATGTGTGCATAAAAACTAAGTATACTATGATGTGGGTAAGATTTTGGAGGGTCAAACTTAAAATCACAGATTTCAGATTTGTTGCCTTAGTTGGGTCATTTTTTTCTTTGTTTTCTCTTTACCAGGTTCAGAGAAAGCATGTCTATGACCTGAGGCAGTCAATTTTAACTGGTGATAATGCAAGTTGTTCCCAGCACATATTCCAGTGAGTGCCCTTTTATATCTTCATGATTTAGTTTATTACCCAGCCAAATTACACAATCTAGAATTGATAGCAAACAATCTGCTATGCTCTGAAAACTTTGAAAGAGGTCAAGTTCAGCTTTGTATTTATATGAGCACACATCATGGGACAAACAAGAAGGGAAACCGAGGATCATCATCGGACTTGAGGTTTAAAAGAAGATACAGATAATCAAATGTGAATAATACTACAGCAAGGATTTCCGATTTTAGGGTTATTTATATTGTTTATATATATTTTTATTCCTTTGCATTAAAGCTCTCTCTAATTCAATCACTTGCATTGATGATATATGATTAGCGTGTAATTTTCAATTGTCCTACTGTTGATGCTGTTCTGTACATGTGCTCAATGAAAATGGTCTTCAGGTACATGCAAGCAGTGGTGGATGAAATCATCTTTGCAAATGTTGATCCACTGCAGGTAGTATGATACCTACTTCAAATCTTATATTTCTTGGGACCCGAATTCATTTCCTCTTTTTTACACTGATTGACAGCATCCAACAAGCTGGAGTTTGGGAAAGCTCTTGCTGGAGTTTTCCCTTATTGGGGGAAAGCTTTTGGATGGTGAGATTCTATAAGATTAACCTTCACTCTCTATATCCCTGTACCTTCCAGTCTTTCTGTTACACCGGACATGAAAAGTATTTGAGTTCTGAAACGGAACTTTTGCAGACTCATTCGCAGGAATTACCGAGGAAACTTTATTCAAATCTTTAGAACAAGCACATGAACTAAGTTCTATAGACATCAGTGACTTTCATCTTCCAGGCCTACCAAAACCTCCAAATGCTTTTAGAGGAATCCACAAGAAGAGTGCTTCATTGAAACGTTGGCTTTCCATATGCTCTGATGATTTGACCACGTTAGTAAAGTTTAGCACACATTTAACAAGACTGACAGTTGTGGTTTTTTTTTTTTTTTTGAATTTTTTTTTGGATCCTTGGAGTAATTTGACTCGTTGACGTGTCTAATATAGGAACGGTAGGTACCGAGCTATCAGTAACCTCCTCCGCAAGTATCTTGGTGATTTTTTAATAGCCTCATATTTGGTTGTTGTACAAGAATCTGGATATGATGATGCATATGTGGCAGAGGTTGAGGTAAGATCCTGGGTTATGACCAGTAATCGTCTCCTTTTTGTTCTAATTTTCTCCCTAGATTCTCGCCAAAAAGGGGACCTACCGAAGGTTCTCTGGCGTGCCTTCATATTATTTCTAATACTGTTTCTTTTGGAACTATACAGAAGGCAGTTCTTGTGAAGACTCTAGATTGCTTCTGGAGGGATCATCTGATAAACATGAACAGGCTGAACTCAGCGGTATACAATACATATATATTATAAGTATATATATGTAATTTTTTTTTTTTTTTTAATGTTTGCATTTGGCGTTTTAGCACTTCCATACTTACAGGGAATGACTGGCAGGTGAACGTAAGGAGTTTTGGGCATAGAAATCCCCTCGAAGAGTACAAAATCGATGGCTGTCGATTTTTCATATCGATGCTTAGCACAACCCGGAGGCTAACCATAGAGTCGCTCTTGCAATATTGGTCGTCCCCCATGGAATCCCAGGAAATATTTGTATCATAAGTTCACAAATCCGGAACCATTGTCACACCAAAATGTAAGTATACTCAATTCTTTCCGTTATTAATGTCTTCGGTTTTGGAACATTTATACTGATAACTCTCACTCCTGAGTTGGAAAAACCAAATAAATTGAAAGTTTGAGCGGTCGCTTCATTAGATCAGTTCATACGAGTACAACCACCTTTTTTTCCATATTATGTTCGTCTTTGGTAGAACATTTAAAGTCAAGTGTGTACGCCATCCAAGACCTACCAAAGCATTACAAGTGTCAAACAAGACTCCGAGAGCTATCGGGGAGTGGGTGAAAGTTCTTCACTTGAGAGTGTACACGGCAAGCAACATGACGGCTGCATACGCATATCTGCAAGAAGGCCACCAAGTAAATTGGCTTTCTTGCTATCACAAATAGAGAGGTCCTGGTTTGAAGTTCTCTTCATCTGTTACCAGCCTCGTGAAGATCGGTTACAGCTTAGCCTCCTGCCCACCCAATTGTGCTTGCGGAAATGAAGGCTGCAAAGACCACATCCGGCTTAAAAATGGGCAATCCAAGAACCATGCAAATAGCTGCCCATAGCCACACAGCGTTTATCAGCACCTCATTCTGCGAAGGCACTTTTCTTCATGTTGGTGAAAATAGACTTCCCCTGTTGCTTGATATAGCGTAAACCTACCGAAGAATACAATGGAGAGTTGCTTGTGCCAATAGTCCGGAAATGTTTGTGAGAAAATACAGAAAGAGATCCTGTTTTTCTTACTACTCTTACGGCAGTCTCGACGGCTCTTCTTGTGGAATTACGAAACCTCCCTCAGAATACGTCTTAAATCATCTGTACCGGACTGCTGGTTCACGTACATCTGCATTCTGCAGTCTCATTGTTTGGATCCTACAACTACAAGTTGCAGATTCGTATGAATAAAAAAATGGATTCAGCTTCAAAATTTCCCACAAAAACTTCACCGAGTACTAAAAAGAGCTTTAATTACTGCCTCCAGACCCGAATGCTGAAATGAAGATCTAAATTTATTAGTGGATGACTGGAATTCCTTAAGAAATCGATCATAAAAATCAGTTTCCATGGATATGTCTAGTTTAGGGATTCACTATCAAAAAGTGTATCCAAACTGAAGAAAAGTACACATAGAAATTTACAAAATTATTTGATGATAATATCGAAAGTACCATATCATCAAAACTTTAGTATATCACATGCAGCAATTTTGTTGATGTGATAAAAGAGGCAAAAACTGAAAAACTTTCGCCAAAAAAAGAAAAAAAAAAAAAAGAAAAAGAAAAAAGAAAGAATGATCCTCATTCCTCTGCAATGCCTATGAACTGTGATGTGAGCCCAAAAATGCCTAGAAGAAAAACACAAACATCATAAAATACAAGAACACATATTTGTTGGTAACGGGAGAAACATCGCAGATGTATCACCAATGCCCATGCTTAGGATCGTGATTAACAAGATGGTTTTTTAGTGTTAAAAAGTTTGAAGTCTTTCTTCTTCTTTTTCCCTCCCTTCAAAAATGTATTTAGATAATATTTTCTCTCAAGTTGAAGGCATGCATGATGGTAAACATTATGATTTTCCTCTGACGAGTAGGTCTTATTGTCTTATTATCTAATTTTAATCTTGTAAATATTGGGAAAAAGCAAAAGTTAATTCAAGAGATAACAGTTTGGATGAAATCTATGTTTTTATCCAGGTAAGCTCCCAAGCCGGCGAGAGCAATGCTTCAATTGTTATCGTTGAATTTCTTCTTGTTTTGGTAATCCCACGTCGATTTCATTTAAATAACTCGGGAGTTTTGTCCAAGTAAATAAAGGGCATTGCTCCTATATTAATTTTTAGAAACACAAGTCTGAGTTTGTACATAATTTCTTAAAACTTTTGATTATTTACTCATTTTCTTCTTTTATCTATATAGTTGTAATTTCTGGTAGTTTATTTATGCAGATGACTTGATTTTATTATATTACTTGGTCGATGTAACAATTAAATTTTTAAAAAGTGAAAATAACTATTTTCTTGCATTTCAGTATATGATTGTTGAATGCAAGGATGAAAATATCTATATCGGTGTAAGTATTAGTAGTCCAATTTTATGAAAATTTCAGAAGTATTATTGGTATCGGTTCAAATATCGGACAAAATTACATAAGCTACTAAAATATTTTTTAAAATATATTTATAATATTTTAGGATCGCACAAATATTAAAAATATACATAAATACATAAGTTTTACATAAGACATGTATTATATCTTATATATTATAATACTAAAATGAAGTCTTATGAGGTTCAAACATGATTGGGATGGCATCCTGATTAAGCAAAATTGGTGTCATAATATATTATTTGAATATAGTTGAGTATAATTATAAATATGTTATATGTAGGTTTGTTGATCTCTTTGCAATGCATTTTCATAAATAAGAAATTGTGTAAAATTTGTAGAAGTCTAGAAAATATATTCTCTCAACTTTTATGTGTAATCTTTTATTTTACTTTTATCTCTTTTTTTTTTTTTTTTATATAGGATAATTATGACATGTTAGTTGCTAATTGCCAGTTGCTCTCTCTCATCATCTATAAAAAAAAAATAAAAAATAAAAAATAAAAAAAGAAGAAAATTGTAGCATGCTCAAAAAGATAATAAATGGTAGAAATCCAAACTTTTGAAAATTTTAAAACTACAATTTCCACCGAAATTCTGCATATTTCCACCCTACTCATATTGATATTTTTATTGATATTTCTTGATATTTTTCTATATATTTCCCCAATATTTTGACGAAAAAAATATTACACCTAAAAAATATTTCGGTATCCCTCAAACATGGAAATCTCGAGGGTAACTTAATGATTTTTCTCTACTAATCTATTTCAATAAAAAAAAAATGGTAATTTATAAATTTTGATGATATTATATAAATGAAAACTCAAATGATAAAGGATATATAACTAGTCAGGTCTCTCTATTCAATAGAATTTTATATGGCTGTAGGGAATTGGGTCACCAAATTTACAAAAGCCTTTCAATGAGCTAGCATTAGTTTATTGGCTAGACATAGAGTGAGAAAGGAAAATTTGGAAAAACGACCCAAGTCAACTGACTTTTTATCAAACCATTCCTGTTCTCAAGTTTAAAACAAAAATAAAAATAACCAAGTATCTTATTAGAAACAAAAAGAAGTCCGTGCTACCATAAGGCCTCTAAACTCCTATCTCTTGACACTGTTGGGTTGTCCATGGGGACGGTATACCCCGACTTCCATAGGTCCTTGGCTCGACCTCCTAATGAGAATTGAGGTCTTTGTGCGGGCGTCTCACCCCTATGACTTGCTTGCTCTGTATGGAGTGTCCCGTGGTTCCTCGAGTGCCAGCCGCAGAGAGGAATGCCTTCAACTAGGGCACTATTGGCCACTAAACACTCGCTCGCCGGCCGCTGGGAAGGTGCCGTGAAGAGGGAGGAGTTTAGAGGGATAGGGTGAGGGAGTTTAGAGGCCACTAAATTGAAGTTGATAATTCGAAATGAAAGAGTAGGGTCAGGAATAGGGGGACACTAAATTGAAGGCTTCGCTCGCTCACTTTAACGCTCGTTTAGTAAACAGCGAGTGGAGTGCATAAGCTCCTTTAGTGATAGGGGTGAGTACTGCATGAGCTCGTCAATCATGTACGTTATAAGTAAAACAATATTAAGTATTAATCATATTAAAATATCCTTGGTGGAAATCCAAAAATTTAGACGATCAAAGTTAACTTATTCATGTATATATCTCTAAGAGTTCGTTTGCTGTTTGAGTTGAGTTTGAGATGAGATGAAAATTTTTAAGTTTAAGTTGAGTTAACTTTTTAAAAAAGAGTTATAAATTTTGTTGATTTTTCAGAAAAAGACAAAAATTGAGATGAAAAAATTTGAGTTGAGTTTGAGTTAAACTCATTCACGAAACATAGGCTGCATCATCAGCAATTGGTCAATCGAGAAAATTAGATAGAGAGCCATGTTTTGAGTACCTTTTTAAAATTTTGCCAACTCTAACATTAAAGTTGATAATTTAGTGTTATAAAATGACAAAATTATCAACTTTAATATTATACTGAACATGAATTTAAGAAGGTGCCAAATTTATAGTATTCTTACATATAACCCTTGACAATTACAAAATGCCCATGAGTGGCTTCTGCCCAAACTGGTGTCCAATTGTTTGTGGATGAGAGGGAGAAGAGTAAGACAACTAGAAGAGGATTTTTAGACTCATAATTATCTGGGAAGAGAAAAAAGTGGAAGGAATAGACTGGAAAAATAATTTCAAGTCATCAGAGAACGTCAATTTCTTGATAAATCCAAATATAAAGGATTAGAGAGAAGAATCATACTGATCCTCCCATTTCTCTCCCCTTTGTCCTTTATGTTACCTTCAGAGTATCAATATCGGTCTGTATATAAGGTTATTACAATTAATCTACAATTCTAATGCTCAAATTTCGCATTTATATAGTTCAAATGTGCAAATTAGTGTAGTCCTATTAAAATTTACAATCCTATCGTAATTTATACAACTTCAACATTTGAAATTCACAAGTTTTAATATAATATGGTCTAGTTATCGAATTCTCAGCACTCCCTATAAGCATGTCCTATTAAAGAAAGAATACCACTTAGTTATACACCTTCTTTATCTTTATCTTTATCTTTTTTTCTTTTTCTTTTTCTTTTTCTTTTTCATATGGAGTGCATATAACTTCACAAAGAAGAGAAATCAAGTTCCAAATATAAGAAATAATTTGGGTTCTTTCAAAATGTCATCTGCCTTCAACATAAATACAACAACGAACCGATTGACGATGCCGATCTTCTCTAAAAATTATAAATTAGTTCTAATACTTAAAATCTACATATCTAATAAAAGACCACATAAAACGATAAACATAAATAAAAAACCACAATAATTAGTTAGATAGAGTTTTGTGTCGACTAGACCATCGCCATAAAAAATAGAGATCTAATATGGATACATATATATTTAACATGAAAATAAAAAAGAAAAAAAATCCTGTTGGAGAGAGATCCTGTAAAGAAGAGACTCCCTCTTTAATGGAAAAGATTGACGAGGTTGAATATAAACATAAGAAAAGAATATCAGTAAAAAAAAATAAATAAATAAATAAAATAAAAAATAAGAAGAAGAAGAAGAAGAGGAAGAAGAGGAAAAAAGCTAGGAATAACAGCAAGCATGTAAGAAAATTCATGTATATTTTTCTTTTTGACTGCCAAATATAAATAACAAACTGATTAAGACTTAATTAATATAGTCTTAATCAAATTTTTTACTTCATTAATTAAAAAAAAGCCATCGTGATTCATAGTGGATATATTACAATATAAATAATATAAGATAAATAGTAACATTGAGGATGCCATCGACAATGAGAAAGGATAAAGATAACAAGGACACAATGAATCATCGTGAAAATAATTCATAGATATAGCAAAAGATCATAATATAAATTGTGAACACAATTCGTCAGCGATCTCGAGTACATTCATAGATTTTTTGAGCAATATAGAGATAGTGAACATATACATACATACATATATATATATATATATATATATAATTACTTCCCAATAAACTAGTAGGTAAGATGGGCATAAGCTTCCAAAGCTCATAATGTATATATCAAATGATATTTCAGGAAAGTAAAATTGTTGCCTCACGATTGATGCTTGTTATAAGTATATGATAGAGACCAATAATTTGCTTTTTGGGTATTGTCGTTTTTCCATGTTACATATCAAAGAAGGCAACTACATATATAAATGAACTAATTTAAGTTTCAGTTTGACCACATATATACACACACATATATGTGTGTGTGTATTTATATGTATATAATATAGCTTAACTACTAAATGCATATGCATGAATAATATATTGGGATATATAGCGAGACTACTGTTCAACATGAAAGTCAATATTATTCATGGTTTTTAACAAAACATCATATATATTAAACATGATTAGTTATATGTCCCCGTCTGGCTTTCAAGAATATATCACGATGAAGGCGAACTTACTATTAGTATTATCTCTAAAATAAACCAAATTATGAGTGGACTTTTGCTGCAGCATGATCATATGCCCGGAGTTACGTAATGAAATTTGTTACACATATATTGCCCTAGATTTATTTTTTTTTTTAAAGTACTGAGAAATATATTTTCTTAATTACGCGAATGTTCATCCTAATTATTTAAAAGAAAATGTTATATTTAATGGTAAAAGTATTTTGAGAAATAATATATGGAAAAAATACATAGTCCACGGATAAATAATGTTAATTATAAGTGAAAAAAATAACATTGAAATTACAAAACCCTAATACGGTTGCTAAACCGTTACGGAACCCTAATACGTATGGTTAAGTAGTTAATTAGTTATAATGAAACTTAAACTGAGTGTCTGATCATCTAGTTATTAATCAAAGGTTGAAACTTGAAATGATCAAAGTTCTCCTTGATTTGCATTAAATAATCACATTGGCTGACACAGATTGGGCAACATATTATAATTATGAATTTCATTTCGAGATAAGCAAATATGTTGTTTCATAATTTCCAAGAAAGAATATACCATATTTTATTGATTGCTTGAATGTTCATTAAACATATTAATAATTAGTTCATGGTAAGCAGTTGACATGTTATATATATATATATATATATATATATATATATCTGGAAAAAGAGTGACTGCCGACCACATATCATGCCCATGAGGCTATAAATCATGCATGACTTTGTGGGCTATACATATGTCGCTCATTATGTATATATAAAACAATTGATTTCTGTGTTTAAATTATAGTTTGGAAATATTATATTATATACTTTTTGCTTGAAAACAATTTAATAATAATTGTGAAGAGGGTGATGAAGCTAGAAGATAATGAAAGACAAGGACCAAAAACCAAATCTATGTACAGGCAACCTAGCCTTGTTTTTGTCATCCCTATGGATGCCTTGTGAGAGACACCATTACTCAGCACCATGTGTTTTAGAGAGAGAAAGAGAGAGATAGAAGGAGAGAGAGAGAGAGAGAGAGAGGGAGGGAGGGAGGGAAGAGAATCAAGCCAATTAAATCACTATGCATGAATGGTCCTATATTTTGTTTCTCCCAAGGCAACTCTTAGCTATTTCTCAAAGGACAATGTCTTGGGGGAATGTATTAAGAGTCCTTTATAATTGGTTGCATGCCTTACAATACCAGGGCATCTTTTTTTACTTGGAAAAAAACACTTGGCCGCGCTAGGAAGGGAGATTTGAGTACACAAAGTTTTCTAAAAGTTATTTTTAATGTTCTGAGTTTGAAAATTATTTATAAAAGTATTTAAATGACTTTTCAGAAGATATTTTAATCTCTAAAAAGAGCTTCTTGTACTCAAAGGGATAAAGTATGGCTTCAGGAAAAAAATATATATATTCTAAATAAATTTTAAAACTTTTATCAGAATTTAAATTTAACATTATCAACTTCAATTTTACATTTTTATTACTTAGTAGAAAACTATAAAATTACTTTGATTTCATAAGCTTTTCTAAAGATATGGTTCTTAAATACTTACTAATTAAAAAGTTACAGTTTTTAATGTCTTTTCTTCTATTGACTAAAAATAAAAGCAAAAACTCTACTAAATAGACCATTCCCTCTCTAGATCTCCATTCTTCTTTGGGTGATGAAATTACGGCCAAATTTACAAGAAAAGACTATATTAAAAATATTATCTTAAAAAAAGTGCAAGAAAATATACGTAAATATAATAACATTACAAATATATAGAATATGGATGTCTCTGTTTCGGTTGTGAAATATAATATATATATATATATATATATGCATCACAAATTTGTAAACTAGCTTGTCAAGCTATTAACTAATGGTTTTTGAGCTAATCATCATCACTGTTTATTCATGCCACCTAAATTAAATATATGGTAAACAAAACTAATATTATGCGTCAGTTTATATCACAGTAAAATGCACTCATAACTGATGATAATTTCATGCATATTCCCTTATCTTTCAAACCTATTTATATTTTGATGAATAATTAAGATTATCTTATAAGGTTTGACTTTATGTAAGCTGGCGTTTTGAAGAACATGTATTTAACAAGTCCACCCCCCCCCCCCCCCCCCCTCCTTTTTTTAGAGTTTAATGTACATCGTGTGAGCTCATTTCAGGAATATACACCTTGATTTATAGCCAAAATTGATTTTTTTTTTTCTTTCTAAAGCAATAATATTGATTGATTATTGTGATTGTAGTTATAAGCTAACGATAAATCCACATTCTTACTTTTAATGTTAAAATTTAGAGTTTGAATTCTCTCATTTGATTATATTAAAAAAAAAAAAGTAATAGAGTTTTAATTAAACAAAAAAAGATTGGCTCAAATCGCAAATTTCACTTGTTTAATTAAGTGATGAAAATTAAAATGAATCATATTTGCAAGTCAAAAGCCATAATATCAAGAAGAATATCTGCAAAACTTTTAGGTTTTAACGCTAATTGATGAATTGGGCCACAAGCATTTATTCTTCGAAAGTTAAGGTTGCGTTTGTCCTTACGAAAGGGTGATCATAGGGAGACCCCATGACCATAATTATATATCTATCACATTGCATTTGGACAAGGAAACGCCCGAAAAAAAAAAAAACACAAAACAAAAAACAAAACAAAACAAACAAACAAACAATCAAATCAAAGGCCAAGATTATCCAATAATTTGGTTAATTAGAATTACATCAACTCTACCATCAAATGGTGGCGTAGCGGTAATAAACTATTATAATGAGTTTGAGATAAGATATTCGAATTTTTGGTGATCTTTTTATTAAGATTTTATTGCGCATGTCATTTAGCATTTGATTTGAAGTGCATGAGATCATAAGATTTTTATGAATCCTTCTCATATATCTATTTGGTCGGACAGAAATGATGCGTTTCTTATTGAAAGATATGACCTGCGTAATAATAAGGCCATGAATGAACGTTTCTATTAACTAGTGAAGAACCCTTTTGCTTACGTCCAAAGGGATACATTAACACTAATTGCCTTTAAAAAAAAAAAAAAAAAAAAAAAAAGTTATCAACTCATGAAACTTGTGAAGGACATATTTTTAGCACGCACTTCTTGGTAGACACACCTTAAAGTACAACATTAATGTAAAGGAAACATGAAAATTAGCAGGGATTAAGCTGCATTTGGCATGTGTACTGTTGATAAACACGCCTTATTAATTAATTATATAATTATACACACATAATTAGAAAAACATCAAACTATGAACGAAAGTCAAGGCACGTTTAGATCTCAACTAAAACGAACTTACTTAATATATATATATATAATTAATATTGTAACATTATTGACTATACTAACTTTTTATTACATTATTAATTCAAACAAAATTATATATTGCAAGCTACGTAAGCTCTCCAAGTAAGGATTTTTGTATGATAAGGCTTAATTAAGAGAATTAGGAGGTGGCAATCAGTTAGAGTTGGTTTTGTGTTGTGATTAAAATAAGGTCGTTTACGCGTCACAGGTCAGATCTGCCAACTTCACTATATCATATGGTTAGGGGACCATTGATTATTGATTATGTTTTTAGCAGTACTGTACAATATAAAAACCACCTTCTTATCAATTTCTATGGGTTAAATTAAGTTCTCTCATTTTTTTAATTATTTTAAAATTGAGTTTACTTTGACCATCCGAACCCATGTTCTGTTCAACAAAGTTCACGATACACTATAATTTTTTATGTTGGGATTGAGTACTGACTCTTGAATATCCCCCCCAAATAAATAAGAACCATCTATAATTAATAGGATAATCCCCTTTTTTGAGAAGAGTTTCCATTAAGTGACACTATGAACTCGTTATACACACACACACACACACACACACACATTTCATAAAACACATTATTTACTTTCTTTTTTTTTCCCTCTTCCAACCACAATTGTGTATGCTTTGGGTTGTTATTTATTGCCTCACTTTCTGGTGTTGGTCTAATAATATTATTTATATTAACAAAAAAAAAATATTATTAATACATGTGTATATGCATGTATACATATATATATGTTTAAAATGATAAGAATAGATATTACACTTTATCTTAGCCAAAAAGCCCAGAAAGGATTGTGTGTGTGTGTGTATATATATATATATGTATGTGTACAAAATATTTGACCCATTTATCACCAAATCATAGGTTTGAATCTAATTATTACTCTGACACAAAAATAAAGCACAACTCGAACTTATATGTTTCATTAAGAGTAGTTTACGAATTTTACACTTGTAAAATTGGCTACTCTAATTTTTTTTTTATTTGTCGTTTTTGGGGATATTAATGGAGAATTCTTTATTATAATTATGAATTTACGGCGATCATTAAAAAAATTAAAAAGAACGTAGCTCTCACATTGATTATTGTGTGTTCTTATTTATTTATTTTATTTTGTAATTTTATGAATCTCGATAATAGAAAATTAAGAGGTCTAATATTATTTAACAATAGTAATAATAAGTGTCGCAAAGCATCATTAGAAGCAAACACTGAAACACACACCTCACCATGCACTAGGAAAGCAAGCGGTTTAATAAAGCTACGTCAACCAATAAAAAAAGTCATAAGATTAACAAATTAAATTGCGATATATGTGAATGATTGAACCGATATACTAAAGTACTTCAGTTCCTATAATTAGCTCCAGCTCTAATCCTCAACTTTTTTCCTTTTAAAAAAAAAAAAAAAAAAAAACTAAACCATCTAATCAAAACACTTCAACGTGGCACAAAGTACAGCAATGAAGTACTATTTAATTTCATTAAATTATGGAATCTGTTAGACCATAATAATAATAATAATGATGATAATGATAATATACAATTGAATAATTTTCCTCTACGACTGATTCCATGCAAGTGTTGGATACAATATAATTGGGTTTTGAAGTACTACAAAGTACAGCAATGAAAAGTATATATTACAAGAACTTATTTTTAATTAAAAATATAGGCATGGGTTCTCATGATATATATACACACGGCCGGCCATTTCCTAGCTTTCCGTTCTTATCTCTCAAGTGTACTCTTGCATTCTGACAATGGGAATCAAAATCAGAACCCCTAACGCATATGGCTACAACACATCATGTACAGCTTAGATCGTTCAATTACAGATCATTGCCAATGAAATTTTTTTTTATTTTTTTTAAGATTTTATTTAGTACTAGCTAGTGATGCTTCTTGAACTTGTTAGTATTTGACAACTTGAAAAACATTGTTGGCAACTAGAATTTCGTCTAATTAATAGGTTTGAACAGTAATTCCAATTTTTAAACGCGTAGTCAAAAGATTTGAATTGAAATTAAATATATCATTTTGTGGACGGAAATGCCCTACTACATTAATACATCCTAAATATTTTGTTAACTGATTAATTGAACCCTAATTAAACTTTTCAATTTTTACATTCGGACCTTTATTTGTTGTCTTTGAATCGATCCCTGTTAGCAATTCGGTTGCATTGTCAATGGCTGTCAAATTTAAAGTTTTAAATGCTAAAATTAGAAAGTTCAGGATCTAATTTTATAATTGACAAAAAATAAATAAATAAATAAATAAGGACACCAACTCTAATCCCACATTTTGAGTACCAGCTTACGTGTCAAATTTTAATTGGTAGATGCAATCAACTATGTGACAATGCTTTAAACACTTATCAATAAAATAACGACAACTCATATATGCTACATAAATTAGTACTCAAAATGTGAGATTATAGTTGGTATTTCTAGCACTACGAAAAAAAATCAGGATGCCTTTGTCCAAATTACCGAACTAGATCATTAGCTAATAGCTATTCCATTCTTGTGAAATGTGTTTTCGGTTCTATACCATCTTTTCTTTTTCAGATTTGTTTATTTTAAATTTTACTTTCGGTATGAAGCATGTTATTGTAATATTAAACATATAAAGACGCAAATAATATATAGAATATTAGATGGAGTTGATGACATTAACGTATTAACTACATGATGGTGATAGCTTTATTTATTTATTTATTTAATGAAAGTCATAATAACCCCTTTGCCTATCCCTTAATCCTCAAACTATGCCTACAAATCAGTGTTATTTACTTTGATATTAAATTTTTACATATTGTAACCACATGTCATCTAAAGCACGTCGACCGATCTGTAAAAATAAAAAAAAAATAAAAATAAAAAGTCAAAGTAAGGACTTACAAGGCATGCTCGATTGCGGTTAAGAAGTCAACAATAAAAATCGTAGTCGGCAAAAGTTTACATTGCAAGTAAAACAAGGAGGCTTAGTTTATAAGAAGATGTTGGATAAACATGGGGTAATATTTTCGAAAAAAAATGAAAAGAAAAAAAAAAAAAAAAAGAGGAATATAGTGCACATGAACGACAATTTTTTTTAAAGCGTGGAAATTGGAATCAAACAACGTGGCAGCTAATTATAAGTGAAATTTTGTGCCCATTTTGTTGAATTTTGATCAACAAGAATATTTGTTTTCCCTTTAATTGCAGCCCACCACCATGTTGCAATGCCTGAGTTCATCTGGTGAAAACAATACCTATATATTAATAAAATGCATCAATACATATAAAACACACTACACCCACACACACACTCATATATATTTATATATAGGCCTCTATCCAATGAATGATAACTATATGTTACCCATTATTGGGGAGGTGGACCCCATGATTGGAGAAAAGGGGTCGCCCACAGATACCCAAATGGCAGCTAATTAATATGGAGTTATATATAATTAAGAAAATAAATAAACAAAAAAAAAAAAGGAAATTAAATTATGAGGGGTGTCACCTGAAAGAGAAGGCTTATATGTTATGTTGTGGGTTACCGATAGTGGTAATAGTGTTGTGTGTGTGAGTATATATAATGTGTAATATATTATATATTATATATTATATATATTATATACAAATATATAGTACCTCAAAAAGCATTGACCTTGCTTGGATGCAATATTTAAAATTGTAATGTGTCACCATCCCACGGTCCCACCACGCACCTTACCCCTTAACGGCTACTTCTTAGAAAAGGAAAGAAAACGACTTAAAATAATATTTGGTGGGTTGACATCCTATTTGGTGGGGAAAAAAAAAAAAAAAAACTTTTGCTATAAATAGAGGCAATTAATCCCTCTTCTCACCCAAACCACATACTACAAACACAACTAATTGCTACTTCACAACTCTCCTACTCTCTCTCTCTCTCTCTCTCTCTCTCTCTCTCTCTCGCTCTAAAAACACATCCATATCTGTTTGATCAATGGCAATCCCAGTGATTGATTTCTCAAAGCTCAATGGAGAGGAGAGAGCCAAGACTTTGGCTCAGATCGCTAATGGCTGTGAGGAATGGGGTTTCTTCCAGGTAAATATATATATATATATATTTATATAAATATATTTGTCTCTACGTGAACATTTACTGTATAAAACATATTAATGAAAAGCTACGTTTGTGAATTATGCAGCTGGTGAATCATGGGATTCCGGAGGAGCTGCTGGAGAGGGTGAAGAAGGTGTGCTCTGACTGCTTTAAGATCGAAAGAGAAGACGACTTCAACAACTCCAAAGCCGTCAAGCTTTTGAATGAACTTGCCCAGAACAACAATGGCCAAAAGCTGGACAACGCTGACTGGGAAGATGTCTTCACTCTCATGGACGACACTGAATGGCCCTCCAAAACCCCCGGGTTCAAGTACGTTCGTTTTTAACCTATCACAAATTCACATGTCAACTCTAAAATATAATTTTTTTTTTTTCCGTTCTGAACCCTCCTTCCCACCGGTTAAAACTCAACATTCAACTGTTGGAGTGATTCTCGTATCACCAAGTTACTAGGTTATTATGCTGTTCATATATATATATGTGTGTGTATATATATATATATATATATATAATAGGCGCTCTCTCCATATCTACTGGCATTTAAGGATGAGCTCTATACAAATCCATTTATCGCGTACGTTTTGATCTGACTAGTACATAATTCATTTGGTATGTACGTGCAGGGAAACCATGGCGGAGTACAGGGCGGAACTGAAAAAGTTGGCGGAGAAGGTCATGGAAGTGATGGACGAGAATTTGGGATTGCCGAAAGGCTACATCAAGACGGCATTCAATGGCGGCAGCGGAGGCGACAACAAGGCCTTCTTCGGCACGAAGGTGAGCCACTACCCGCCGTGTCCGCATCCGGAGCTGGTGAACGGGCTGCGGGCCCACACGGACGCCGGCGGGGTGGTGCTGCTATTCCAAGATGACAAGGTCGGAGGGCTGCAAATCCTGAAAGGCGAGAAGTGGATCGATGTGCAGCCGATGCCAAACGCCATAGTGATAAACACAGGGGACCAGATTGAAGTGCTTAGCAATGGGAGGTACAAGAGTGTTTGGCACCGAGTTTTGGTTGGCACGAGTGGGAATAGGAGGTCCATTGCTTCCTTCTATAATCCGTCTCTCAAGGCCACCATTGCCCCGGCACCGGAATTGCTGGAGGATAAGGCAAGCCAAGAGGTGGAACAGACTTATCCTAAGTTTGTGTTTGGTGACTACATGAACGTTTATGCTGACCAGAAGTTCCTCCCTAAGGAACCAAGGTTCCAAGCTGTCAGAGCCATGTAGCCAAACAACAAAAATAAAAAATACAAAAATACAAAAACAAAAACAAAAGCTTTCTCTTTCTCTTTGTCTTTCTCTTTCTCCTTTTTTTTTTTTTTTATTTATTTATTGTGTGGGGTTTTTAGTGTGTGATTGTAATCTTTTTTTCTTTTCTTTTCTTGAAGAAAGGAAAAAGAGAGAAAGAAAACTTACCAGCTTCTGTTTCTCTTAACTAGGAGTTTGTTAGGGGAGAAATGGAAGGCTTGAGTGGGTGTTTATGTTAATCTATCTGCCTTTTTTTTTATATTTAGATTGGTGTTCCTTGCTTGTATTTTTGTCTCTTTTTTGTGCTTCAAATTTGCTTTGCTTTGTACAAGAGTACTAATATATATATATATATATATATGTAGATTGTGTTTGTTAAATCTTGTTAGCTGTGTTGTACTGTTTGTGTTTCTTTCTGTTTGTGACTGTAAACTTGTGTATCAACATAAGATATTAATTAAGGTTTCAGCACAAAATAATAATAATAATAATAATAGGAATAATAATAAATGAATAAAAATAAAAAATAAAATGACGTAAAGTGAGATATGAAGGATAGCCCTAAACAGCACTTGTATGGTCCATATCTGGTATGCTTGAAGCCATATCCAATAATGCGTCGCTACAAGTTAAACGAGTAGACTTCATTGGTCGGCTTCTTTTGCGGACATTTTTCTTTTGATGGAAAGCAGATGTACCTCTAGGGCCAAAGAAATATAATAATAATAAACTGTACCTTTTAGCCAAAAAAAAAAAACAAAAAACAACTAAAAAAAAAAGTGTGATGACGGAGATAGATAGAGAGAGTTCATAATGGCGGTCGTGCTTAAGGAAAAGTTGATGTCTGTAACCCAGTCCTACTTCTTTTTATTTTTACATTTTTAATAGGTTGTTTCATTTGATTAAGTTTTTAATGACCTGCTATGTGAATATTCACATTAAAAAATTTACAGTAAGACACAAAAAATTACTTTCAATCATAAATCAAACGAGTAAAATATCAATATCTATGATTCTGATCATAAATTTTCCATTTTCAATGATAACCACCTTACAAAATGAACAATAAAACTCAAGCAAAAATTTTAGAGAGCTTTGCTCAATAAGAAGCAGCGAAGCAGTTTTTATTGCCGTATAATGGGGAGTACACAATTACACTTTCTTGATAGAAAGTCAAAAAAAAAAAAAAAAAAAAAAAAGAAAGGGAGAAGGGCCAAAGGCATAATAATCATCTATTCCTTCTAGATGATTATATATATTTTACTCTTTCAGAGTTGTTATGATTTCTGTAGTCTCAATATACAGTTATGTACAGTAATTTACACTCATGTTCAAGCCAAGGATGATTTTGTTTTTTTGTTTTTTTTTTTTTTTTACTTTTAGATTAGAGAAATGTCAAAGAGCCTTCTGATCCAGCCTTTCGTTCCAATTCAGGCATCGAATCAAGCTGTGGAACCAGTCACCTGTTTGGTCAAACTTGTTCACAGTGGGAAGCGGGTGTTGGCTCATGAATATCCGTACGGAATGTCCTCTTGAAAGTTGTTGCCTTCTCTTCCCGTCGAAAGAAACCCATGCATTGCTTCTGGCATCGTCCGGAATCTGTCAAAAGACGACACCGGTTTTAGCCTTCCCAATGATCATTTGTCTTCGAAGATGGCGGTGTGGAATTTCCAGTTTCAAGATAGGTATAGTTTGCCAAAATGACAACAATCTCACCAAGTAAAATTAGCAAACTGAATTTTTTTTTTTTTTTTTTTTTTTTTTTTTTTTTTTTTTTTTCCTTTTAAACTCTGGCCGACCCACATGGTTGTAAAAATAAATAAACATGGAATAACAAAAGAACTAGATCCAACAGAAAGTAAGTTGTTAAGCAAAATTCATAGGAAGATGGGATATAAAAGAAGAGAAAATCGCATTCAAACCCCACAATTTTAGCTAAGCCAATAGAATAATATCCAGATCTAACCGTATTTAATGCTAGATAAGAATTCACCTTTAATTCAAGCCGTGCGGAATCAGGAAGTATAACTGGTCTAAACGAGAGAGAATGAGGGCAGATTGGCGTAAACAGCATGCAAGGAACATTTGGATGCACCTACATGTCAATTTATCGATTGTCAGAAGCAAAATGTAGTTGAAAATATGAAAATCTGGCTACCGAAAAGGCCCAAAAAAAAAATTCATCTTTTAATTTTCAACCAGAAAATTATAACAGATTCTCTCGAGAGCATTTGCCATTTTGAGTCATAGAACTAACAAGGGACATTATGGAAAAACAAAATCTTCAAATTTATGGCAGAAATCATAAAAACACCAATCGAAATTCATGGGGGCATGAGCATACCATGGAACCTCCCGCCGCTGTGGAGTATGCAGTACTTCCTGTTGGTGTGGCTACTATTACCCCATCACCTTGCACCTAAAACAAGATATTCATCTATCTATTATAAAACATGGAAAACGCGTACAAAAGCTCTCTCTCTGCTGCATTTTAACTTTCAGCATTTCAGATGTAGCATATTAGTAGGTGCACCCACATCTTAGTATATTTATACTTATATATATATATATTGGATTATTCATCATAGAATCTTTCAAGTAATTTTGAGGAGATAACTGAAGAAGATTTAAAGCAACTATTCTAAAGTAAACTAATCACTAACCTCACCTTGGTTATGAGCCGGTCGTGTTCATAACATTCAATCTTAGAGAGGTATGGATTAGAACCCCGATCGACAACAATCTCATTTAAGACATCAAATACTTTTCCAGGTACTGCTTTACCATTTCGAAAAATTTCACACTGGAGCCGCATTCTGAGAGTTATGTAGACACCATCTCTTGTGCTATTTCCATGGATGACCTGTCTCAAGTCCTGCCTAAAGTCTTCAAACTGCATTAGAAGTAAAAAAACAGTATCAGAAGAATGGCTACTTCTGAGAGCACAAGTCGATAAAATTTAAATGTCTAGAATCTTACGGCATGAGAAGTCAGAAATCCCAGAGATCCAAGATTGAAAGATACAACTGGAGGAACAGCACCTCGAAACAGATTTGACGCGTGGAGTATGACCCCGTCTCCTCCCAAGCATGCCACAAAATCAACCCTCTCATGTAGATCACTGAGGTACAGGCATCCAGCAAGGTGAGGAAATTCCCATTAAGGTACAGGAATACATAAATATTCAATGTTGTTGCACTACTCTTGCACTCGGATACAATTTAGTACCTGGTATCTTGAGTATAAAAGGTCTGCACGAACCCAAATCCAGGGATTCTTGCAAATATGTCATGGACATCAGGTTCCACAAGAACGTTCATATTTTCTTGGTAATACAAGAAAGATGCAACCTAAGCATAACAAAAAGTCGAGAGAAGAAATAAGAAAAACAATTAAGATCAGAAAAATGCAGATATTTCGTTTGATACACCAGCAGAATAAGATTATTTTTAACTACTAGATGGGAAATTAGTTAGACAATGTATCCATTCTTCAGGTGCCAATAATCAGATGTTTCCAGTTTTAAACAATAAGTCCAAGTATGCGTCTCAATCTTGAAGAACCTAACACAATAACAAGTTTTAGAACAACTATACTCAGATTCATCAACATGATATTCGACATAAACTATAATTGACTATTTTAACAATGAATATCTGATGCAGAAATTCCTAGGTGCAAAAGTGATTTGATAAAGTTACTATGTTACTCTATTCGTCTTGGCCTTTACCAAAACTGTGCCAGCTGAAGGCAGCCATTTTTTTGCCCCCAAATTCAGCGCCAGCAAGAGCAATATTTCAGTTTAGTTCATGAAGTTACATGCTCATAAAAATGTGGCCACGTAATTATGCTGACTTTTTACAAATAAGGATCAGCATATGGTGCACAAAAACATTTACCGTACTTTCATACTCACAGGTAGCACATCGAGGGTTCAGAAACACTATATTAACATAATTCTGGCTTAAACCATATAATTATTCAGTTCTACGCACACAAATAGCAGTATTTCACAAATCATTGATGGGATTTTGCAGATGGTACCTCTTTAGCTTCTTCCATGAGCTCTTGCCCCAGCTTCTTCAATAGTAATACCGTCTTTGGTGTAGTTTTCCACATTAGCATCTGCTGCTGGGTACTTGGATGCGTGAAGGCTAAGGATGCCTCCGTCACCTTTTCTCTTGTACAAGAGAATCCATCAGTCCGAACCAAGAACATTTCTGCTTTTTTCCTTGACTGGACCCTTACAACACCGGTTGTCGAAGCGCACATATCTCCTTCAACTGAACCCAGTTCATCATCACTAGAAACTAATGTGGCTCCACCATTGCCCTTCTGATTCTCCTCTGTCAATTTAGACTCAACGTGACCGTTATAGTTATTACTTACAGTGGCAGATACGTTAGTTTCCATGACAGAATTCCCCTCACTTTCACCAAAACCGTTCACAACTGGACCAACAGAAACACGACTAGCACCAGTCAAATATTCCCCATTGCCAGATGCTGGCTTCTGAGGCTTTGGAGAGATATTTTTTTCATTGTATGATCCATTAGAACTTCCTGTTTTAGCAAGTCCAGGCACTTGACCATAACCAAGAGTCTCGCCTCTCTGTTTCGTCCCATTGTAAACATCTCTTGCAACAGGTAACTCCTTTAACATTTTCAACTGGTAATTAAAATAAGTAGGAGGTGTGATCCTTTTCTTCCTAAGAAACGAGGACATTTCTTTTTTGGAGAAAAAATTGCATGGAGGAACCTGCGCCTTTAACGGGTCAACTTCAGTGAAGGAGTTAGCAAAGGGTACTTCCGTTCCATTTTCAGTTTCGACCGATGTCATTCCTTGGTTGTAATTAAGGTCATTGTATACCCCATTTGAGCTTCCATTCATTTTATCCCCATCTGACAGAATTTCTTCACTATTTGCCCCACTTACACCATCAACCATATCTGAACTCTCTTTCAGTGACTGAGTTTCGTTTTCCAGGAGGGGCTCTTTTTCAGAAATGAAAGACTTCTGCCCTTCTATTGTTCCGCTCTTATCTTGTATCGATGCATCATCGTGAGCAAATGATTTATTGGACTTGAACTGCAAAGCATAGCGAGTCATGTATTGCCTCCATCTAGAAACCATGGCAGAAGTTCTCTGAATCCCTTCTTTACTGTGGAGATAGATAGGTCTTTTGCTGGGATCTGAAACCAAAATCGCAAACTTCTCGACCTGCTCCATTGTAGGCGCAGTCCCAACTTCAACTGGAATTTTGACTAATTCAATTTTCCCAGATGCAATTGCGTCGTCTACTGCCACCTGGTAAAAGCCATCTTTTATATTCTCCGCTCTTAGATCAACTATGGTTTTATATCCTTTCTTCACTAACCACTCTAGACCTTCTTCTGTAACTTGACCACCCCTCCAGAAAGCTACCTCAGAATCACTGGACCCGTTCTCTTCTTTAGAGCTGGACAAGTAAACAGGAGTCCAATTTGCAAGCAAAGTCTGGCTGGGATAATCCTCTCCATGGGGAAAGCCGGAATCGTAGCAGACGTTCTTTAGTCTCTGAAGTTTCCTCCAAACATCCAAACTTCGAACATCACCAGGCATCAGATAGTTCTCAAGAGCAATATGCAAGCTCTCACAGCACCTTTTCATCTCACTCCTGAAAACGGCAAGTGGAGGAAGCTTATCCTCCATGGAAGTTACATCCGCGGTGCGGAACGAGTTCATCATGGAAGATCTCCCGGAAAGAACATCTTCCCTTCCCTCGTTAAGAAGGGACACCATACAACCAAGCACAGAAACTATTTTATCCTCCAGTGCCGGTTTTTCATCTGAGGTGAAATCATAAGAAACATAGCATTCACCCGTTAAAGGATTGCATAACGTGTCCATAAGCGCAGCGTGAAGCCATTCTGCAGATCTAAAGATTCTACAATATGCCTCGATTTCCGCTATATCACCCGGAACAGGACCAACCCAGGGTAATTGTGTTGGATCCGGAGGCTGGCGGGCAGCCTTCAAACGAAAACAAAAACAGCTTTAGTTTATTATTCACTACACGAATTCCTTACTCTAGAGCCACCAACTAATCAAATTTCCTCCGAGTACACAATAAAACAGCACCAAGCCAGTTAAATTGAAGCTTTCAATTAAAAAATGAAAAACAAGAAAACATGGGAAAAAGAAAAAGAGTGAAAATTCTTCTGTTCAAATAAATTTAGATGCATAGTTCAGTCTTCAACTAAAGAAATAAATTCTTCTGATTCGTAAGCTTCTGATTGAATTCTTGAAAACACCATTCGAAAAGTAAAAGACGAGCTCGAGAAGCGAATTCAACTCCGGACTAAGTAATGAAAAGAAACAGATAGATCAGAAGAGAGAACAAGAGGAAGCGACCAACCTGAGAATCCAAGCCGAAACTGAGAGAGAAGGACTTGGAAAGCTCCGCACTGACAACGAACTTGAGGCGCCTCCGAGAGCTCTCCTTCCGTCGGAACACCAAGCGGAAGCCGAAGCCGAAGCCGAAGCCGACGAGTCTGGGAATCGCCGGGAACTGAGAAGAAGAAGAAGTCTTTAAGGAACAGACATGGCAAGCTGACGACGGCGAGGAAGAAGACGGCAATCCAGTGGCCGAAGGACACCGATTCATGTCGACGACCCCCGCCAAGTGGCACACCAGGCAACATGCCGCCACCATACTTCTCCTTTTTTTTTTTTTTTTTTTTTTGAGGAGGACAATATGGGAATGTTCTTATTGATGTGTAAACATTGTGTTTGGATGGCGAGAAAATAAAAGCCGTGGATGTTATTACGCTCCAAAAACTCCAATCGGCATTCGGATTGGACTATTTTTCGTTTTTTTTCGGCTCTTTTTTCTTCTTCAATTTTTTAAAGCCACTACTAGTGGTTGCTGATTTTCCAATTTTTGGGCCCAAATTTTTCTTTTTATTGTTAGCTCCCAGGTTCAACTCAACTTTGATTTTTTTTAATTTTTTTAATTTTAAGTTTATTTTTTGGGCACTGTTAGAAGGTACCATGGGCCAATAACTGGCCTATTGACCCGTCAAAAAATTTAAAAAAATTAAGGAAAGAAGCAAAAAAATACAATACTCCAATTATTTGGCAAGAACAAAAAAGTAATTTTGAAAGTATATACATCCAAAACATAATTTCCACCTTTGGATTGCGACAATAAACGGGACTATTGAAAGTGACAAGCCGATAATAACTGTGAAACTGTACGCTTTCTTTGCCTAATGCTGCTCCAGGAGCTGTAAGGATTGGCTATTCTGAGCTGCGAATTCACAACACATATTCGGATCATGAATATCTTGCATCCAACGCCGGACAAAGGATCCTGCCCTTGCATTCATCGAGATCAACCTAGATATACCATTCAAAATTGTCGGGTCAGGTCGGGCCGATACTACCAATTTTTTTGGTTCTGTGCTAGTACTGTCAAGCCATGCTACTTCGGGTCCGGACCCTGTCTATAAGCATTTGCCTGCCTGACAAATCTTCTTCATAGCCAACAACCTGCATTCGCAACGTTAAGCACAAACATCAGGACCGAAAACTCAATGGCTAACAATGGCCTTTTATAGATCACAGATAAACAGAACTATTATGTTTCTCAATGCAAACAACGGTATTCAAAGTCGAGGAAAAGACAACCTGAGAATCTGTCTGTGTTTCGCTGAAGCCATCGTACATGCCCTGGTTTCCATCTCCATCTGAATTGTAGATGTCAACCTTCTTCCCCGTCCTATGACAGATTTCAAAACCATGTGTGTAGTTAAGAATGAGGCTCTTTCTGTCAGTGTGTGTGTGTGCACATGCACGTGTGAATGAACCACGTGTGTAGTTACCACAAAACAATCACCTTTGTGGTCATATACAAGGCCGTACACGGGGAACGGGGTTTGGAGGTATGACTTTCATTAATTTGATATGACGTTTCCACAAGGGAAAAAAAAAGACAAGAATAGAAAAGGGTAAGTTGCATATGTAAACCATATATAGTCATCACCTGTTTAACCAATGCTTAGATAAGCCGACGATGGCGTGTGTATCCGAATGTTCTTGACCAAGGGTTGAACTAGCGGATGAGAAAAGCTGTTTTTATCATCAAGGATCACAGTTGATCCAGAAAATAATGGTGCAAATTTTAAAAAGAGGGTAGAGAAGAGAAAAAAGGATACTGGTTCATCACACCCAGTCCTCCCTGGTGACTTCTGATCATGAATCTTTGTAAAAGAAAAACAAAAAATCAGAATACCATCTATGCCAATAAACTCGAAACCATGAAAGCAAACAAGGAATCATCGGTGTGATTACCTTGCTTGTTTGCTCTAGTAAGTCCTCGATTGCCGCGGCTACATCAGGAACAACATGAGACATTTCATCCTTATCCTTCGCCTTGTTGTCATCAATGGAATTTGTATTGCAAATGGGAACACATGCATGTAACCCAGTAGAAAGCAGACTCTTTTGACCATCAACTTCCAAGAGTCTTGCCTTTTTACTGAACATGCTTGTATGCTTAGCCCCTTCCCCTTCACTGTCATTTCTACAACCAATGATCCCAGATAGTGATGTTTTAATGTTGTCCGACTGGCTGGTAAACTGGCAGGGATTGTTCCCAGATCTCGTTCGGACGGCTTGTGAAGAAAACTGACTCATGGTACACAATCCTGCTTCTTGGTCTTGAGCAGTAACTTCTTTTGGAGAAAACAGATCAAGAGGAACAAGTTTATTCTGCCGAACAGAACATCGTTAGCATAAATATTTAGGTCCACATGCAAAGACATGAGAAGCCTAAATGTATACAGGTACTCAGAGTATCGGATAATACCTGCTTGACACACTCATACATCCACTCCGATGTAATTGAATGTATTCCCCATTTACAAGCAGCCTCATACTTTGGTCCAATTGCAAATTTGCATAGTAGATGGGTGACCTTCTTAGTCAATTTTTCAACTAATTTGGCTCCAAGAACAAAACACAGATTTTTCAGTAGTAGCCGCTCTTTTTCATCGTATTGTGAAACACAAAACCGAAAGTTCTCAACTCCAGGGAAAGGAATCGAACAGGGAAGTGGAGAATAGATAATGTGGCTAGTAACTTCCAGCAAGCATCCATCCTACAAAACCATTGTTCATCATTAAAAAAAAAAAAAAAAAGAAAAGGAGTTTTCATGCCGTCACTGCATATTGATGAAAAATCATGATAAGAATGGCCTGCTTATTCAATTCTCCTATTTCGAGTTCCTTCTTTGTCCCATCCACTAGCCTAAAATCTACCGAAAGGGTGGTGGTTTCAATGTTATCGAACAAAGAGGATGAGGTATCAAAAATCACACAAAATCTTACTCGGCATTCATATAAGATGAGGACTAGCTCATTTATTAAAAAACATTTCGAAAAAGAATGATTGGTACCAATCAGCTTAATTTTACAGGCATGACATAAATGAATTTCAATTTGCTTTCCCTCCATTCATTTATAGCCATAAAATTTAAATATTAAAAAAAAAAGAAGCACAAAGACAAAGCTTCATCAAGAATATAATCACAGGAAACCGGAAATGAGAAAACCAGAGTAGATATTATACAAGAAAACTTTTTTTTCTTTTTTCTTTTTTCTTTTTCTTTTTGCTTGGAACTGGCAAACGTATTTAGAGTCGTTCATTATACCTCTAAACATGAACGGATCCAGTGACTTGATACATAAGTAGCTTGGGGAGCAGACACCGACCTTGGTGTCACGCCATGACACTCAACAGTGAAGTGTGCACTCCCCTTCAGGAAAGCATCAACTACCTCTCCACCCCCTTGTTTTATCCACTGAACGATTTCACCTTTCTGGAAAAAGAAATCCAAAAACAGTAAGTGGAACAATTCTGGAATCAAAACAACAAAGGATTTTCCCGATCGTTAAAAACTTACTCGATCTTCAGGAAAGGAACTTGAAAAGCCAAATATTTTTCCCCTAAATACATTTGAAGACTTCCCATTGTGAATGCTTGTATCACGTTGTAAGTTCTTTGGAGCCATATTCTTATCATCTAGTTGACGCTTACATTTATCATTCACAACAGGGAGATGATACAGTGGGAATGATTTTGATGCTGTTGCCATAGAGTTGACTCCTTTCATGTTTGTTTCTGTGTTTTGTTCTGTGTCTTTTCCCGATGATAATGGCATTCCAGTTCCAGCACTTATTGTCCCTGATGACTGATTAGATGGCATGCTCAGATGAGCAGTAGAGATTCTTCCTTCATTTACACCTGTCATGTCCGTAAATGCTCCTTCGGGGAAGCATACAGAAACCAAATATCAGGATGAAGGGTTAGAGCATGCAACAAACATGTATAACAAAAATATTAAAGAAAGTAGAACCACTGCGACAACTAAGGTTCCAACACCAACGACAATAAATCCTAAATAAGATAATACGACAAAAGGCAGGACTTTTTAAGAAAGTAATTGACAAACCTTTTGGAAGAAGTAAATCTTGTGCATTGTGCCTTTGGTAAACTGGGATCTGTTTCTTTTCACGGTAACAATCTTCGAGCCAGGTGGTCCTAACCACATGAATGATACCAAAAGCTGCAAGACTCCTTACCTCCTTTTTTTCACTAAGAGATTATATGATCTTATTAGAAGGATAACCACAAAGCAAATATAGCAACATGGCTGTTTTCCAATCACCATTTCCCGTAGACCCAATGTTAAAAACAAAAATCAAATCATATCAGCACCCAATAAAAACTTTCATGGAGAGACATACACACAGAAAGGTGTATAAAGTAGGCAAAACTTACATCTCTGAAGGAGTTCCAACTACTATATGTGTCAATCTGTCATTGAACAATACATATCGAGAACCCCCACCTCTACGAACCATGCTAACCAGCCTACGCATTTCAGAAGCTTGGAAGCCAACAAGTAGTATTCTACTCTCTGACAAATAGAGGTCATTGTCTTCAGATTGAGAATCATCAGCAACACAACCATCAAGGTTTGTCAGGTTTATATCACGTTGGGGCTGCAACACAGTTTCTACATTTTCACACTCTTTAACATAGTCTTGAGTAGCCAGAAATGTAGAAGACGTGTTCTGAGAGAGGGTAGCTTCTGTGTCTGGATCCACAAACCCAGCACTAGGAACCGCCGAATTGGTTTCCGTTGCCACTGAGGATGGTGCTGACTGCAGATTGCTAATATCTTTGCCCTGGCTAAGTTGCATTTTTACAGAACTTCTAACACCTTTACTTGAAGATACGGAAATGCCATGAACAGGGAAGGACTCCTCATTAAGACACGCTATTCGACAACCAAAAAAACAGAGGGGATTAATTCAAGGTCAGATACAATAATTAGATCTTTGAGACACGAAGTATGAATATGAAACACTCAAGGCACAATGAATTCTAATTCTATCAGAAATTGAGATGAAGAATACCTCTTCTGACGACAGATTGATCAAACCATTTTCGAGTGACAATATGAATGTGGCCCCATTTTCGGGCAACTTTATATTTGTCACCTTCAGGAGCTTACAAACAGTCAAGGGTACAAATTCATGTATACTTGATTAGCATTAATACAAAAATATGAGACAGCTTCCAACGGAAAATAATCATAAAGATGTAACAGCAATAATAAAATAGTTACAACTGAAATACAGAAACATCAAGTCAGAATATAAAGAAAAATGAAGCTTCCCTTTGTTGATATTGAAATCAGTACAAAGGAAAGAGGAAAAGAGGTTTACAAGAAATCAAAACAAAAACAGAAAAAACAGAACTAAAACGAACACAAAAATATGGTAGGGTTAAAGATCAAAAACCCTTCAAGAAGCCCGAAAACCTTATATCACCATTGTATCCGTCCAACTCAATCAAAGAAAATGGAAAGTCCTGGCTTTGTCAGTCAAAGCCCACAAAGGGTATTTCATGTTTGTCACCATAAGATAGGATGGACAGTAAACACATGAAAGTTTACCTAACCTTTTGGTAGATAAAATTGCTGAAAAAGAATATCCGACAGAAACGCAGAGATCAAGGAAAAAAATAATGTGTTTGCGAGTTACTTTTTTTAAAATGTGCATATATAGATTTTTTTATAATAATAAAAATAAAAATAAAAATAAATAAAAAATAAAAATAAAAAAAGAAGAAGTCACTAAACTCTCAAAAACAGACAGTTCAGTATTTTAACGTTGGCCAAACTAAAACAAGTTTGGACATCTTAAAGTCTCTTGATAAAATGAGATTAGTGTTTATAAGACTGAATTAGAAAATTACAAATAGATTCAAATCACAAGTATTTTATGAACAAACCATCAAAAAAGGATATCTCAGAGATTAGGTGTGTGCAATTCTTGGTAAGTTCGGCAGAATATTTTCCGCCATTTTGTGTAATAGTCTTTTCCATCTCCTTCCGCTTATCTGACAGAAACAAGCAAAATTAGCAGCACAGGAGAGAAAATACAAGCCCGACGTACCAACAGACAGCTTAGCTTGAATACCAGCTGGAATTCTAGTGACACAAATGGTCAATCCATAGAAAGGAAGAACCCTAAACGACTCCTGAGGAACAATACGATGCTCATTCCAGCACTGGTATAACCAATCAACAGTGACAATTGGTTTCTTCAGGATATTTAGAGCCCACTGCACAAAATTGACGGCCAAATTAGTCACTCTATCCTATGAAGTTAACTGGTTCACCACTCTAAGCCCTTTCTAAAAAACTGGATTCTCAGTAAACTTCAGAAAGTACATCAAAGTCCACTTTCTGATGAGAAACATATAAAGGTGATATATGACTTACCAACTACCTGAAAATGGCTGCCTCTTACTAAGTTTCTTTTCAGAGTATCTAATCACATAGAGAGAGACCGTGTATATAATTACTGAAAGTAAATTGGCAGGCTGGTATATAGACTTGTTGGCAAACGATGAATTATAAAGGCAGTCACCCATCCTCAACTAAAATTCGACAAAAACAACAAGGAAACGAAACAAACATATGTCTTATCGGTAATTCTATTGTGGAACAAACCATTTTAACATCCGCCAAACATTCACATGAAAATCTTAACAATGAGTGGAAAAATTAACAATTGAAGATTAAACTGAGTTGAAGCAAACCATGCACCACTGTACAAAGTATCATTATAAGAATCAGTTCAACTAACCAACCTTGTATTTTGCAGCCAAAACATTCTTCACGATCACGAAGCTCACATCCAAAGATGGTTTAGATTGGAGCACTCCCCCCATTGCTGTGACTAACTTTTCTATCTTAACCTGCAATGAAATATTTTTCATCAGCGAGATAGGCAAACAAAGACAAGACAATCCAAGTAATTGGTTGATCATAACCCCTCAGCCAAGGAATTGTAGGAGATAAACAACAAGTACAAATGTTATAACATAAATTCACGTACCAGAAGCAAGATACCTTTTCATCAGCTTCAAAACCGGAGGCGAGAACTTTGACACCGTCCATTGCAAGGCAACAAGTGAACCCTTGTTTAGGTAAAGCCCTATGCTCTTTCGCACAGGAAAATACACATTGTGGACCTGCCCAACAAATAGAATCACATCCAACTGTAAAACATCACTTCTCTAAGCATCGAAATAGAACAAAGAACTCGTTATCGTGATCGGAATCGGAATCGAAAAAGATCCTCGTGCGTGGAAAACTTAGAAAAGACAGACAAATTTGCCAAATAAACACAAACCAACTTGCGAAAACCAGGGAACCGTCAGAAATCGAAAACCTTACCGAGCAAATTGCAGCCTTTGGCTCTGAGATCTTCAAACTTCTCCTGCGAAACAGAATTCCGGCGGATAAATCAGAAACCAGAAGCGAATCCAGAAGAAGAAGAAGAAGAACCAAAAGTGAAAGTAAGATTATTAACGTGGTCGGAGGAAGAAATGATGTGGAAATCGTCGGGGCCGGAGCGGGAGGGATCGGAGCAGAGGAAGATTTCGGCGCCGTTGAGCTTGAGAGCGTCGTGGAGGGCGTCGAAGATCTCCGGCGGGACGAGTTTACGCGACATGAAAACGTTGGCTCCATTGAACGCCTTCGCCTTCAGCATCTTCCGGCCGATCTTGAGGGGGTGTCGGGAAGAGGAATTCGAGGAAATCGAGGAATTCTAGGGTTTTGAGGAGGAGATTCTCCAAGGATCGGACTGGATTTGGGGGATTTCTCAGCTGCTCTAATCGGGCATTTGGGAAAAGGTTTAGCCGCGAAGAAGAAAAGGCGGGAAAAATGGTGGATTTTTTTTTTTTTTTTTTTTTTTTTTCTGTCACTCAAAATGCATCGCGTCGGGCTCAGACACGCCTTGGCTTTAAATAAAAACCGCAGATTGAAGAAACGATATAATTTCAGCAAGAAACGAGGAAAAAGGTGTGTCGTTTCCGGACAAACGACAAATAAATTTTGAAATGAAAATTCGCGTCGTTTTTTTTTTTTTAATTTATTACATTAAGAAAAGGACAAACTACACGTCGTTAACATTTAAACGACATTGGATCTATGCTGGAAACGACATGTCGTTATCTGGTTTACGCTGTAACGACAACTTCGTATCAATATAGTCATGTCGTTAAATGAATGAGGAAAGTAATAGAATAAAAGAAAAAAACTCTTTTTGTCAAAGTTTTTCATTGATATAGAGTACAGTTTATATTCGTATACAAGCTAATCCAATAAAGAAACTATTGCAATTCTTTACAACCAGGAAGCAAGGAATAAAAGAATATTTACAATTAATTACAATCACATTATTTTCCTCGATTCACTTTCCTAATTAGAAAGGTCTATCATCTCATTTAGAAGCACCAGGGCACGGTCCAATTTAGACTCAAAACAGGTTTTTTTTTTTTTTTTTCAAAACATTTATATCTTGCCATAATCAAATCAAATATAAAAAAACAAAAAAAAAGTATATAATACGAAAAAATAAAAAAGAAAGTCGACTTCTCCTAAAATCAAAAAAAAATAATCAAATATAAAAAAGTATATATATGTTAGACTCACAGCATTTAATACGAAAGTAGACTTCTCCTAAAAAGAAACCATAGGAAAGTAAAATTTTACCATCAGAATAAAAATACCAAATTTCTAGCTCTTTATATTAACTTCTTTATTATTATTATTATTATTATTTAAATGGTAATTGTATTCAAAATCAAGAAAATACAAACACCAATGACTGAAATGACCTCATAACACAAGGAAACTTAACCTCAATTACAGATTAGTTCCATCAATAAGTTCTAATGAAGCACACAAAGGGGTGAAACGTACACCGGATTCCAACAACGGGAAATCGAAAAGGCACACCAATTATCGAGCACCCATATGACTCTTTCAACAACATCATTACAATTGATGGAAAACTCCAATTGATTGAGACCAAGAGACATATGGTAAAAAGATCACCACCAACACCGAGTAGAAATAACTATAACAGATAGGACATACATCAAATTTGAGAGCGTGGAAAAACCAGCTCCGTTATTACAAAATAGAAACAAAAACATAAAGAAAAAATGCAACATCTACATGGTGAAAACACCATCGCCTTTATTTTAAACAAACAACCATCATAAATGGGAGAAAAAACCTCAACTCCACGGATAATACATCCGTTGACAAGCCAAATACATAATCAAAGATATCAAAATGTGTCACCTCCAACCATGAAGCCATCAAAACTATCACCGTGGAGTCCACAAGCATCTTCTCTAGGGTCGGGAGTCCGATAGCCAACCAAAAGGTGGTGCCGAACTCTAACCCTAAAATAGATATATGAACGGTGCAAATCCTAGCGATAGAGAAAGGGAGAGGGAGGGAGAGAGAGAGAGAGAGTTTTTTTCCAACCCTGAGATTTCTTATATTAACTTTATTGTTATCAAGTGATACGACAAATGGAAACCATCTAATCAATTGAAAATAACGATTTTCTTGCTATATGATATGCACATTGTTCCAATCATATACCCTTATAAAATGACACTTATAAATTTTTTAGACATTATTATCATAACCAATTAATTCAAATTTAACATTTTTTTTATGATACTTGTCATTTGCACTAATATTTTAAATAGTATCATGTTATAAAAATCTTTAAAAAAAAATAGCATGCGTTTGGTGAGGTTTGGATTATCGAATTTGGGTTTGAATTGATTGTGTGTTTATCAAGACGTTTGAATTGCTGAAGTTAAAAAGCGTAAAAACTTGAAATGTGTTGAGGAAAAAAAATCAACATGGAGCTTGTTTCGTTCGTTTCGAAATTCTATGCAATTAAAAAAAAAATCATCTCATTTAAACTTGTCTATGCAAAGTTATGGACTTTTAAAGTTTGAGTTACAAAATTGTGTGAATAGTGAAGCTGAGAGAAAAAGATAAAAATTTAGATTGTAATTGTAAGCTTTAGATTGTAACACCAAACAAGTCTTTAGATGTAAATCAACTAATAATTATAAGTTTATAAATAGAATGTTAAACCTATCAATGTCGGGACTTTAAGACCATACATATAAGTTTATTTAAGAAGTTGGGAAGAAAAGCAAGAAAGCTTGTTACTTCTTAATAGAAGACAGAAGAGCTTTTAAAATAGAAGTGGAATTTATATCTCATAAACTGCTCCACTTCCACATCACGTTCTCTTGTTTTTTTACTTTACCATACATAAAATCAACTAGTGTTCATATACATATCGTTATAAAAGGGAGTTTGGCTCAGCTCAGCTAAGCTCGGCATTATTATTATTATGACATATATATTTATATATAGATACAAATATACCCCATAAACTAACCTCCCTTTCTGTGCCCACTCAGAAAGCTTCCCAACCTTCAAACCCGTATTGGAAAACACTTCTTTCTTGTTGCTTCTTTTTTTCCCCCCCCCCCCCCCCTCATCTTTTCATATTACCCTATTCTCTCTCTCTCTCTTTCTCTCTCTCTCCATCAATAATAATTCAGAGAAAGAAGCAAGCACGTTCAGAAGAGAGAGAGCGAGGAGAGAGAGTAGAGAGAGAAAGTGAAAAGATGGGAAGAGGAAAGATAGAGATAAAGAGGATAGAGAAGTCGAGCAACAGGCTAGTGACGTACGCAAAGAGGAGAAAAGGGATCATCAAGAAGGCCAAAGAGATCACCATTCTTTGTGATGCTAAAGTCTCCGTCATTATCTGCAGCTCCAACGGGAAAATCAACGAATTCTACTGTAGCCCTTCCACTACGTACGTAAAATAAATTATTTTGATTTTTTCTGGGTTCTTTTTCTAAAATAACTTTCTCTCCCCCCTCAAAAAGGCACTTTTTTTTTAAAATGATTTTTTTCAATATTTATTTTTAATGATATGAAGATTGAGTTTCATCTTGGAGGAGTATCATAGGCTGTCGGGACAGAGGTTATGGGACGCCAAGCATGAAGTGAGTAAATATGTGTGTGTATACATATATATTCAAAAAAAAAGTTATCATTATATATATGTATTTTATTTGTGTTTGTTTCTTTCTTGTCCAAAGGAAAAAAAAAATGTTTGGTTTTATCTAAAGATTATTATGTTAAAAAACATGAAATATGATTTCTACCGAACAGATCTATAACAACATATAGAACTCCTTCTCCAAACTAGCTGTTTATTATTAATATTATTGTTTTTAGTGAAAATCAAAGAAAAAAGCTATATATATATATTTAGATCTGGAAGGTATGTAACATGGATTAACAGATCTGGTAAGAATATGCTTGTTCTAGCTAGTTTACAGGAACATATAATACATTTATACAATAAACATCTTTTCTTGCTTTTTCTTTATAAATAAAAAATAAAAGGTCTCTTTTTATCCCGAGGCTAGCATATAGGTTTTCTGAAGTAAAAGCGTGCACATATATATATATAAATATATAATTGTTGTAAAATATCGTATATACATGACCAGATCTGGAAGCTCTATTTCATGAGTTTTTCAACACATATATACATATATACTTATTTTTAGCTTTTTTAGGGAAATTATAACTATATGTGTGATACTTGATACTCTCGCAGAACCTCAACAGTGAGATTGATATGATGAAGAAAGAGAATGAGAACATGGAGATCCAGCTGAGGTTGATTTTACACATGACTTGACACATCTCTCTCTATATGTATATATAGATATAATATACATATATATTTATTTATTTATTTATTTTCAAGATTAATACATATAATTTGTTGTCTACGTACAGGCACATGAAAGGGGAGGAAATTCAATCTTTGAGCCACAGAGAGCTCATGGTTCTAGAGAACACACTTGAAAATGGCCTTGCTAGTGTCCGTGCTGCCAAGGCTAGTATACTAATTCATCCCCTAATTGTTTGTTTTGATTTCTTGAAGTTCTTCACATACCATATCTTTTAAATTCGATGTTTCAAATGGTGTCTAACTAATAAAATCATAATACGTTATTAAATGAATTTAGATGTTAAAAATATATATAAAAAAAATAGTAACAAAAGACTTCAAACTTTATAAATTATTAGTTAGTATCATTTCAGATATCAAAAATTATATATGAGATATGAATATATATATATATATATATTATATATGAGATATGAATATATATATATATACATGCGAATCATGAAAAAAGTAAAGTTTAATTCTTATCCTTCCTTTTTTTGTTTTTTTTTTTTTTTGGGGGCGCTATTTTCCCTGACAGATGGACAACATGGAGAAGCTTAGGCACAATGTATGTGGACCAAAAAATAAATGATTTCTGCGGTTATTGGACTTTCGTTTTTCTTTCACTTGTAATATTTGCCTTTATCGTCCTGCTATATTAGTAAACTTCTTATAATTTCATCCTTAATGTTATGAAGAGAACATATTTGTGACAATTGTAAGTTAATATTAACTCATTTAAACTAAAATTATGATTGAATGAATTCTTCCGCAGGAAAAGCAGCTAGGAGCTGAGAATAAGCGCCTCACTTATGAGCTGGTATGTTGATCAACATATTATAGGAACAAATATATATATATAATGTGTATATCATCGTTATATATGCACACACATATATCAATATATTGATATTGCTAAAACTATTTCGTTTATTATTCCAATTTTTTTTTCCTCAACTAAGTCACCCTATATAAATATATATATATATATATATATATATATATAAATGATGCGTGTACAGAGCCAATTAATGGAGGTGGAAGAGAGTGGATATAATGAGAAGATGAGGGAGTACACTTCCCAGTTGCCTTTTTGCCTTTCACGTGCAGCCTATGCAGCCAAATCTTCAAGGGAGGATGTAATAATAATAACATATATATATATATACGTATATGCAAATTATTGCTGATACGATCATATTCTAGCTAATTAAGATTAAATAAAAGCTTGTACCAAAGCTTGTCATAAGCACTAAGGACTTGGTCATGTGTCATCTAATATTACATATTGTTTAAATATGATGAACTAATTAACTATATAGATTCAATAGTTCTATATGCTTTGCATATGTAGTATTCATCTGAATAATTTAATCCTCCTTTTCTTTTTCTTTTTCTTTTTCTTTTTCTTTTTGTTGCTGAAAATTGATGCCAGTGCTTTAGCATTATGTTGTTTGTGGTCTGTGAATTATATAAGAAACTATTGCATAATATTCATTCAACATTTATTTGCTGAGGAGTCGGGGCACGTACTATGTATAAGTCCCCAAAAAATGTTGAAAACGACAAAACAACATGTCGTTTTCAAAGAAACGACCAGATTTATGATGCCGTTTCATGTGAACGACAGACAATCATGTCCTTTAATGACATCGTCTGCCATAAACGATTTGTCGTCCCTTTTCAAGTTATCTTGTGAGACAAGAAAAGGTCTCTCGTTTCTTGACCCAAACGACCGACCACGACTTTTACAAAGCAAACTGTACGTGTCGTTTTCGAAGATGTGGCTTAGCTATTACATGTCGTTTTCCATTGACAAACGACATCAGTTCAGAAAACAACATGAAACGAAAAACAAATAATTAAAAAAAAATCTTATAGGAACATTACAACAATACAGTTTCTTGCTTTATAGGTTGTACTTAATTCTAAGAAAAATTAAACAGTTCAATAATAGTAACATATCTAAGGATCCTGAGAAAAATTTATCATATAAGTTTATTTTTGTACCATGGCTAATTTCAACAATAGCAATCGTATCCAAACATCAGCTTATTTAACTCGTAAAATATACAGACGATTTTTTTCTCTTTTTACAGAAGTATTGTAATTACAAATCCAAGTTAATCTTTTATGCTATACAAAAACAAGCATTTACACAGTTGTTTTCTAAGAACAGCAAGTATAGTGTTGTATGAACAAAACTTTTTGTATCGAGTTTCTGAAAGCTCTTCAGTTGCAGAATTGTATCCAACATTCTGGAGTACGTACAAGGACTTAACCAAGCATGCCTCTTCATTATTGAATTTTCGCTACTCTGACTCAACAACTGCAGTAGTTCTTCGGGTTTGGCTAGGCACTTCATGCACAAACTTAGCATGAGATGTGAAGCTCGAGTCATTTCCCACAATAATACACCTGTAGCATTCAAACGAATTCGCTATTTAGAACACATCACAGAACAAACTAAAGACAACTTTAGACAGAAAACATCAGAGGAAAAACCATCTTCTCCTGAAATGGACCCCGATCTCAGAGCGCTCACAACATGCGTTTTTGTTAGCAAGCATGTATATATTAGTACAATGGGATTGGTGATAACACATTTAGCATTCTTCATTTTCGTGAGAATATCAAAGCACCTCCATCCATCAAGCAGAGAAAAGTAGAGCCCCGGTGAGATGACGGTGACTTGTGTACATACTAGGAAACAAAATTATACCATACCTTAACAAGCCTATCGGCAGATCCAACAAAAAGCTTTCCTTGCCAAAATAATAAAACCGTCACGACAGAACTGCAAGGAATAGAACCAATCGGTCTAGGATCTACATGAAAGATGTCTTCAGATAATTCCTGTTTATCAATAGTCAGTATCAAATTGTTCAAAATCTTATCAGGATAAATATAAAATAAGGTTTAATGATCCAAAGGAATAATAATTTGCGATTTTGCATAGATACCTGTACATTGACAGTTTTATTCCAACCTCCAGTAAAAAGCCATTTCCCCTCCTTGCTAGTCGCGAAAATGGCACCTTCATGCAGTTGCATTGATTTCATTAACGCCTCATTCCTCCAGACCTGAGAAAGGAAAGCCAAACACAAATGTTTCTTAATGATGAAGATAATCAGTGATAAATACAGTATCAGAATATAATTATGCCGATACGTCTATTTTACATCAGGATACATATCACTAGCTTCAATCTTTTTTTAAGCCCAAAAGAAACCCTAGTAAACCTACATATCAGACGAGCTAAAATAAGGTTCAAAGTATAAGACACCTTTATGCACCCGTTTTCATAAGCTGCAATTAGCATATGCCTATCAACGGCCAGAGACAAGACAGAGGTCACCGTTGCAGATGTGCCTTCCCCAAGAACCGTCAAAGGAGTGTGATCGCTAAGACTCCATAATCTGATGGTTCCATCCCAACTGCCACTATAGAGAACCTCACTGCATATCGCGAGCGTGGAAACTACCGATTTATGACCAGTCATGGTGGATGCCAGGACACCATCCTAAAACAATATTCCATAAATGAATGTATGACCAAAGAGATAAAGTAATCTAATATGATATCTGTGAGTGCGCAGACTCATAAGTGGAGCAGACTGATAAACCTGTAACAGCCACGCTTTTATTGACTTATCTCCACTTCCGGTATAGACAAATCCATTTTTTGAAAAGCACAAGGCATGAATACCACTGTAGCGCCAATCCTTCTGCTCATACCATTTCTTCAATGGTTCTTTCCCAAGAGGAGTACTAATTGCCCATACAAATATCCCACCTTCGCTATCACCACTTATGCACAAGGGTTGCTCTTGATCCACATATGTTATAGCCATAACTTTATGTTCGTGACCCTCAAATGTATGCACATGAGAGAAGTCCTGCATTAAAATTGCATCGAAGAAACTTACTTGGGAAACCTAATAAAGGGGAAATGTAGGTTCATTTTTACACACTTTAAAATCACTTCGGAATGCCATCGCCAATGTTGGAAGCAAGATATGATGTGTAAAATATAGAATGACTTAGCATGGTTTCATGTGAACCATGATAAAGGAGTAAATTAAAAAAAGAAAAGGGAGCGGTAAGGCACACACCTGCAAAGACCATACACGGACTGTTTTATCAAACGAGGAGGTAAAAAGAAAACCTCCTACACCAGAGAAAAAGAGATGAGATTAGGATTTCCATCCATTAATTGAAAAGGCCTAAAAACGTACAAGCCTAAAGTTCACAGGGCACTCCATTAACAAACCGAAATTCGTGTCAATGATAATGACTAAGCATTTCCGACAGTTGACTAGAGCCATACCTGTGGTTACATGGAAAATTCTGTTTTGGGGTGGGGGGGTGGTTAATGTTTAGGTTTTTAGCAATACTAATATCGCATCTCTGTAAATCCTAAAAGCACCGTACAGAAATTATACCTCCGACAGTAATTCCGGTGATACAGTCACGATGTCCTTGCAACTCCTTGGATTTGACCATTCCCTCCGACAGAGCCTCAACAAAATTCTTTTCAACTCTGTCCGCCTTTACTTGACCAGAATCAGCCTCACCACTTGATTCTGTTCCCTGCAAGTCGCCTTCTTTCTGAGTTCGAGACGTTTCCTTGGGAAACTGACACAAGTCCCCTAGAATTATGCAACAACTGGTGCTGTCCCCATCAACTGCCCCTTCCAAACTTGCCATATCAAATTGAGGTTCAATTATCATTTCTCTAAAACATCTCCTAACTTCACTCAAAAGTGGACGACTTTCTGGATCAAAGATCAAACATTTCAAGAGAATATCCTTCAGTGCTGTATAATCTGACCCCAATTGACCATCCAACAAAGAACTAACTCTTTCAGTCCAAATCAAATACAGTGCAAAATAATCAGAATTATTCTCTTTTACCATCTTCCGAAACTCTTCGCTAAATGCTCTCCCGAGAAGAAGCCTCAACAATAGACAACCTAATGACCATACATCCGAACCATATCCAGCTGAATATCTGGACTTCTCACTTTCTAGTGCAACACCCTCTTTGTGCAATAACTCAAGCAACAACTCCGGACTAAAAAAAACATAATCTTTCCACAGATTACCGATTGCCCCTTCCAATTCTTGGTTACCAACTCTCACTCTACCGAAAACGGCATCCACAATGCTCTTGCGAATCCTCCGTCCCGTCACCAAAACCTCACTCAAATCCACACAAGCATGTCCAAAACAATCAAAACCAAAGCATGACAAACCAACAGAACCTGCAATGAACCCTCCAGAGTGCAAACCAATCACTGCCTCAATCATTTCGAGCCCGAACAACGCAAAAGCAGAGACCCCATTTTTCCTCAGACCATCCTCATTAATCAAACCACTAATCTTCTCCAAGAAACTCCCATCCTCCATTCTCTCACAGACAATATACAAAAACCCATCATCCAAGTTTCCCCAAACGCCATAAACTCTGCCAATCTTTGTAGACTTAGCCCTGAGAATCAAACCCAATTCACTCCTCTCCACCTCTTTCATTCCACTCAAACACTTCATAACCTTCACGACATAGCTAAACTCAAAGTTCGAATCTTTCAATTCCGGCAAAGAAACAACCCGAACAAGACTCACCTTTTGGTAGTCCTCTCCAAAGCAAACCCGGGCTTTCCCTCTCAAAACAGTACAAAAGTCTCCACTTTCGTCGTCGCCGACCAAAACGGCGTCATTTGGGAGGACCCAGCCGTTCCAGGTGGCGTAGAACTCGTCGGACCAAAACGGCGGCGTGAAAAGGAAATCGTCGGAACAGACACCGGCGGGGGGTTTTCGGGGCTTATCGTTGGAGGTGGGAGAATTAGGGTTAGGGTTTGGGGAGAGGGAGAGAGAAAGGGAGAGAAGGTCGATGTTCTTGGGGAGAACGGAGGGACCTTGGGGAGGGAATTTGACGAGCTGAGTACAAGCGGGACAGCGAATGGTGAGAGGAAAGCGGAGGGGGAGCTTGGAAAGGCAGGATTCGCAGGCGGAGTGGCCGCAAGCGAGGACGCGAGGGACGGTGGAGTCGCCGTCGTAGTTCTGAAGGCAAACGGGGCATTCCGGCAACTCCATTTCCACCCCCTCCATGTCCATGTCCACCACGACCAAGTCCCGGTTTTTTTTTTTTTTTTCCCTTCTCTTTTATAGATTTCACTTTAGTTCGATCTTCGAATTGAAATTGAAATTTATTTCTCTTAATTTTTATTTTTTTAATTAATAAAAATTATATTTATTTTCAAAAAAATTAATCAATTTTAATTTAAAAATTTCACCAATAACTAATAAACAGGCTTCTTTATGGTTTTTTTTTTTTTTTTTTTGGAAAGGATTTCCTTCGTGGCTTTTAGGAAGCAATGGAAACTTCTACCGTAGTGTAAGCCTACTTTAACCTCATAAATAATGAGGTGCCTAGTTTGCGGGGGATTTTTTTATGTATAATCACACGTAAACACTTACATTCTAATTTGATATACCTTATCAATCCACATATTCCCATATGTTGAATCTTACACCATCAATAAAGTAAAAAAAAAAATTAACCCACATTGTAGAATTCCCCTAAAAAACTAAAGAAATATATATATTTTTATAAAAAATGTATTTAGAATCATATGTTCAAAAGAATAAAATGGATAACATTGATTTTTAATTTTCTTGAACAAGTTTCAAAATCTTCTCATTAAAGCTTTATTGAGAAGCTAATAAAGAATTTGGCTGAAAGCAATTCTGTAAAGTCATAACTCCTCGTTAAACACTTTTAAAAGTAGTTCTTGAAAAGAAAGTACAAAAGATTTATAACATAGAAAAGATTTCTCACAAATGAGATACTAGGTACTACAATGTACGAGTAGAATTATAAGGAATTGTTCCCGTGTTAGCTGGTACAGTGGAATTTTTCACCCTGCACTTGTCTACATTGCCACAAGGAGTTAATTAAAGCTTTCTGCTATCACTGTTGTAAGAAAAGACATCTAAACCATAAGGCACCACGGAATGACATTTAATTACAAAAATGGTATAATAAGTTGGTCACAATGAATGAGCCAACCCATAGAAAATGACCCCAAAAAAAAAAAAAAGAGAGAGAGAGAAGAGAGAATAAAAAGGGAAAAAAAAAAAAAAACTTTCTTACAAGAGCAAATTTCTGGTTAAAATGAACTTCCTAATTGAGCTAAATAATAACAATATGATATCATGTCAGCTTGATTGTTCAACGCTTGGGAGGACATTGGACTGAAGGTTTGCTTTTTGCGGAAGACTCGCGGCCCTGCTTGAGTGACTTGTGTCTTTCCTCTCCCTGTTGTGAAGTTAACTTCTCCGGCCGGTAACGAGTTTCGTCTGACTCCATCTCCGGCTTTCTCTTCACCTTCTTCTTTGTCAATGCACCGTCTCCCACCCTGGCGTCATCCAAAGAATTGCTTGAACTTCCCTTCAACTTCTCTTGTTTTGGCTTGTCAAAACTAGGAACGTTTAATGGACTGGGCATCCGTGCTGCAGTTGTAGCAGAGATCGGCTTATTCACTGTACCATGACTGCTAGATTCAGAAGGCAACCTCTCTCGCATGTATTGTGCCTGCAAAATAGCATTAGTCTCGACTCGAACGCCTTCCTCCATTTGAGGAGCCACCATTTTTTTCCTCTTGATTTTATCGTGATCCTAGACAGACATTTTGACAATAAATTAGCAGAGATGTCAATCAATACAATATGCCACCTTTACCATTGTCTAATGATGCTGGCCATAATAACCAATGTGCATATTGATCGTGTCGGACTTTGTTATTTTGATTTCTAAACACTTGTGTACACTATGATTTTAAACCAATGAAAGAGACAAAAAACACATGCAGGAATTAAAAGCTTATAAGATTTTGGGTAGTCTCACAACATGGAGAGCATATTAAAACATTTGGGATATTTTGCCGAGAAATTCACAAGCCCACATACCTTATTTCTGCTGTAGAGTGCCCTGCGCCTCTCTTTCGCTCGACATATTGCTCGTTTGATCCCATGGTTGTCCATGAACCCATTTGGCCACAATTCAGCAAGCTGAATTACAACAGACAAGATATGTCAGGAGAGCTCCATGAAAAATGACAGGGAGAAAAAAAAAAAAAAAAAAAAGAACACATTATAAATACCTCTGCATAGAGCTTTCTGATTTGAGGACCTGCATCGTCATCCAGCCCCTAAAACCAAAAAGCAGTAAAGATCAAAGAACAATATGCCATGAAAAAAGCTTCTTCAGAAAGTAAAGGAACAGATTATCGGAACAGGAATCGCAAGCACGAAACAGTACATCAACATAAAGGTCATAGAGATCACAAATCTTGTCCTCCAATGCAGCATCCATGCTGAACTTTTTCTTAGAGGCTTCTTTATCTTCAGTAGTAGTTTCTTGAAAATCATCTGATGCTCCAGCTTGTTGCTCCAGTGCCTGAAAAGATCGATTATTCATTAAATCTTTTTTTTTTTTTTTTTTTTGGGGCTCAGAAACAATTATTGGTTGCAGAAGGTTACTCTTACTCCTGTTTTCAAGATACAGTAGAATACTAAAAAGGGTACAGAGGCAGAACAAAGAGACAGCGGGGAAAAATAAAACTGCATTTACTTGAAGCATGAGTTGCAGAAAATCCCACAAACTTTCTCTGAAGAAAAGATACGTCAATTAACTGGATTCGTAGTATATGAGAAGAAATCAAATGCAACCATTTGGTATAAGAAGAAATAAATAAGGAAATCGAGGAAAAGCAAAAATGCCCAACAAAAGAAAGGAAAAGGTGTGTGATATATGATGCCTAGAGCAAAGAACAGCAGTCTGAATAATCCATGTGGACATAAGAAATAGTGGACAGAGAAAAGGTCCGCTTGTTCCAGATAAAATTTAGATAGTATTGAGATAAAGATGAAAGTGAAACTACTAAAAGTTTAAAAATCAACAGAGACACGAGAATAAACCAGAAAAGCTAAAGGAAAATATGCCCAAACAGAACAAAGAACGACTGGCAGCAACAATCGAGAAAATCAAAGACAGACAGCAAGTAGCTTAGCACAAGAAAATGTCTATGCAAACCAAAGTGCTAAAAGGACTACAGTTTCTTTTGTCCTTATTTTATAATTATCCACCCAACCATAAAGGAATGGCACTTTGAACAAATTGGACAGTACAATGAACTTGTCGAAACCATACCTTCAACTCCATAGAGGGTGCCCGTACTTTAATCATGTCAATAACTTCTTTCTTTATCTGTTGAAACCTATCATCTGTCTCCTGTTTCGCTGACAAACCCATATTAATCATAATTTTTAAATTTCTCTGCAGCAAAATAAAATGGCAAACAAATTAGTCGCCTGAAAATTTCCTACCAAAAAGATATAATACAGCCAAATGAAGATTGAAGTTTAAGTAAGAACAGCTTAATGAAGAACAACCCCGTCATTCTGTCCAATAAGGCAATAACCTAACCAACAAAAGAATGCCTCAACTACTTGTCAAATTAAACTAAGAAGTAAATTAAGAACCACAAGTAACCTGTCCGCAAATTTTTAGTTTACGCAATGAAAAACATAATTGGCTTTAGAATTCAGTAGTGAAGTAAGTGGTATCCACATAATAACATTTGATTTTAATACTTCCATACCTTTAATGTTCTGAGTTGTATTAAGTGGCCCAGAATACTCATAAGACGGTTAAGTAACTCTTTCGAAACTTTTCCATGGCTAGCCTGCTGCATCCAAATAAAATCTGTCAACTTCTTCACAAATTTTTTAGTGGATATCATTCTGTATTTTTGAAGGTTATGTAATGTGAGAAATTAGTGGAAATACAGGAGACCCAAAAGGTAGAGTACCGCTAGCCTGGCAACTTTAGCAAGCTTCATCTTTATTTCTCTAGGCAATCTCCTCTTAACTGCCTGTGACGTATTATCCGCTTCTTGATTTTCAACAGCAGGTGGCCTTGCTGTAATATTCACACAGGATTTAACTATTAGAACCACAGAGAGAGAGAGATAAATGTCGAAGAACTATAAATCTTACATTCTGCAACCATCTTCTCTAACTCCCTAATAGCCTTTTCAAGCATTGAACCCTTAGGCCTTACGCTAGCACCATCCTTTTTGTGCATGTGCGAAGTTCTCTGCATAGGAAAAATTAAAAACGGAAACTGGAATCATGGTTGAAGTACACAAGTTTAATACATTCAGACTGATAAAAGGGCAGAAAATTACAAGTTTAATTCATCACTATAACTGTTTTCATGAAGCAACAACTAGTGTGGGCCATTTTTCAAACTTGATCTTACAGAAACTTATCACTCAAGGTGGTTTGATCAAACACTCACCAATCCAAACACTAAGGAACACATTCATTACAGCTCGATACAAACATACAGAAACACAAGCACACTTCACCATGTACCAGGAATTTAAGTTGCAATGTTTGGCAACCTATTTCGTCTAGCATACAGAAGTACCAACTTGTCCAGATTTAACGAACAAAACCTTAAAAATTTGTGCATGCAAAATAACAAAGAGACTGTGAATAAGAAATACTAACTGTTGATGGAGTGGAGTACTTTCCCTCAAAGGCACTAATATCAGGCTGTTCACGAATCCCATTTTTCTCTTTGGATCTGACTGTTGACTCCAACTCATCAACACCGCCACCTAACAGTTTCCCAGATTGGGGTCTGGATTGTGCATAAGCACTTTTGTCTTGATATTTCTGATGTAAAGCGTCTGAGGATACAGCCACATCTTTAAACTTGCTAATTGAATCTTTAGATGCCTTCTGATTATCAATATCCTTCGCCTCTGCTAATGCCACAGAAGTATCTCCATTTGAAACTTTCAGAAAAGAAGGATCTAATATACTTTTAGATTCAGAAGATTTCTTTTTAAAGAAAAATGCTGAAGAATTCAACTGATTCTGAAATCTCAGATCTTCACCATGTTCACCAGATACAGCTACACTTTGGGCGGAAGTAGGTAAGTTCTTTGCAAGTGTGAGTGTATTCTTAGCAGCTGTCGTCTTACCTAATTTTGTATGTTTATTTGGCAAACGACCATCATCATTTTCACCATTACTCTTTGTCAAATCCTTTCTTCTCCTTTTCTTTGGTTGCTGGTTAGGCAATACAGTAGTTTCACTTCTCATAGACAAAACACCAAAAAACAACACAAAGGGAGAAAACATCAATATCAAGATATATGGTCTACTTGCATGTGCATAGATGTATACAGATGTGGAAAATTTTATGTTGGAAACCCGATAATCTTTTGTGACCTACAAAAGTGCAAACCAGAAACTATATAATATGTTACCACGGATAAAATTCCAAACCATGAATGCATGTTGATCAAAGAGGAAAGATAATTGTTCATTTGTTCCATCAAATATCTGTGTCCTAGCATTCTATTGTGGTAAACCATACTATATGACAAAGATTCGAGTGCTTACTTTCAAGTTTCTAAAACAGTTAGCAATAAAAATTGGCAGAAACCAGAAAAAACTTTTGAAGCTTGTTAAGGTATAAAATTAAGGTATAAATTGTTGCTTCTTCATCAAAAGCTATGTATGAAATCCATTTGTTCTAAAAGAGAGAGGGAAAATTTTGCATATAACTGACCAAGAAACTTCCAAAAAAAATAAATAAATAATACAGCATCAAGAAAGGTTCAAGGAAACTCACAAGCGTTCCAATTTTCCTCTGTTAACAAAAAAACCATCATGTTTTATGGCTGAATTATCAACTTCAAAATATTCATCCTGCAAACACAATAAGGGATCACTGTAAAGACACGAGAACATGACAGTGTAGGGAGCAAGCAATTGTAGCAGCACAAAGTTCAACGTAGACATGTTATATAAGCAAGAAATATGTAGACGGACCAACTCAGCATCATCAATAAAAGAGTCTTCTGTATCATATTGATCATCATCGGGAATGTCATTCAAATCTTCATCATCACTGCTATCTTTACCCTGAGACAGTTTTATCGAACATCAGTACAATAGAAACGGTAGTTATTATCATGATCAACAACAAACAAAAAAAAAGGGTTGCTACCAAAAGTGAACAAAAAACAAAATAAATGAAACTACTTACCATATAAAGGCGTTCAATCTTCTCAATAACAGCACTAAAACGATTCGGTGCAGGCTCTTCTTTAACTTCCTCACCGGCAGGCTGTAGCACCTAAAGTGAAGCAAAAGCACACAATTAGAATGACAAACTGGAAGAGGAACCAGCTTGTGTTTGTTCATCCTCTAAAGAAACGAAATCAGTGATAAAGAAAATGTTATGAAGATCAGAAGCCTCGAAAACGAAGCTACTTTCGCGGTAATAACTTAAACCCTTTTCATATAAACCACATACCAATCTAAATCTCAGCCAAACCATCGAAAGATAACGCTCAGAATTTATCATCAGACTCGTTTTCATGTTCACCATTTGATCAAACGCAAATTGGTGGTGAATTCCAAGACAACCATTCTCAATGCTTATTTCACTAAAACTTCACTTTTCACATAAAGATGGAACTAGAATTGACGAAGAAAAGATCATATGCCAACAAAAAAAACATGAAATTTACGTCCAATTAACAGCAATTATCACCGTCCAGCTTACGCAAAAACCCAGGACACACGATTTCAGCTCACAAAATACCCAATTATACTTCATAAACGAAGAAAAATTTAACCAAAAACCAAATGCGAAAACGCATTAGCATTGGATTAAAAGGTCTCACCGGGGCGATACGAGACTCGAGGCGAGGGTGAGCATTGGCGGGAGGCTCGGGAGCGGAGGTGGAGGCGCCATTGACCCTGTTAGCGTCCTTCATGAGCTTCTTCCACGAGACTATGGTGGTCTCTCCGGGCCGGAGGTCGACCGTGAACATTTGCCGGTCGCCGGACTTGACGAACGACGACGAAGCCCTCGACGAATCGCCGCCTCCGCCGCCGGCGCCGGCGCGCTTCTCGTCCTCCATCGAATGCGGGAGGGAGAATTCTAGGTCGAGAAATCCTAGGGTATCGGGAGGGGAATCGAAGATTCGAGAATCAAGATGCGAGCGACATGGGGGAAAACCACAGAGGTCGAAGCCCTAGAAAGGACGAAGCTGGGAATAATGAGTGAAGAGCGGAAAGAGGAAGAGGAAGAGCGAGAAAGAGATGGAGAGAGAGAGAGAGAGATTGGGCGGGATTAGAGGGAAGTGGCTCGTTAACTGCAAAAAAATGACTGGGGGGTGGTCTTGAAAATTTTCTTGCGCTTTCCTTTCCGAGAAAGTGAGAGGGAAAGGGGCGGGGGGCCATATGACGGGTTTAGTTATGTGGGTCGGATCAAAACCCGGTTTTATATGGAAGGTTGCCTAGTTTAGAGGCAACTTTTTTTTTTTTTTTTTTTTAAGGCAACCCATTGCCATCATTTTATAAAATAAAAATAAAAAGTAATTTTTTTTTTTAATTTGAGGTGAGGTTAGGATTTTTAAAATAGTAAAATTGCGGTTATATACTCTATCGAAAGAGCTTATTTTTAACTTGTTCAGATATAATCAAACGGTTGAGATGTTGCTTGTGTACGGTAATTATCATTTACTTCACGTTACAGTAGTATTTGATTAAGAAATTAAAAAATTAAAAAAAATTTAAAATATCCACCTTCACTGGTGGAAGGTTAGGGGGAGGGGAGGTTTCTGTCGTCGGGGTCAGAAAGGAGTGAGGACTAGGCTAGTCGGCATCAGGGGGGAGCAGATCTAATCGAGGGGGAGCAAGGATCTGTTACTGGCATCAATGAGGAATTACCGGCGTCGGGGAAGGGAAGGGATTGGTCTTTTTTAATTTTTTATTTATTAATCTATATTAATATGATGTAAGATATATGATAATTATTATACACAATCAACATCTCAGCCGTTCGATTACATGTTAACGGTTTAAAAATAAGCTATATTAATAGAATATATAAAATGAAATTTATCGCAGTTTTAACTTTTTTAAAAATATATAATGGAGTCAAAAGTTTTACCTGAAATCACAAAAATAAATCATTCTCAATAAAGAAATTTTGTCAATCTTAAAAAATTGTCGAATTTTCTTTTTAGAAAAATAATTGACGATCACTAATACTAATAGACCAAAATCAATTAGAATGAGATTCAATTTGTTATCAAGGAACCGATAAAAATATGTATTAATATTATTAATCGATTATCTATGATAAATTACTATTAACTTTTTTTTTTCTTAATTTTAATAAAATTAAAGATATTTATTAAAATATACTTTAGAAAACCATTTTCTCACATATACTTAACACTTGCCCATTTAATTAGGTAAAACGAAAACTTTTTTTCCCCCCCTCAACGAAAAAATGATGGAATTTCCCTGACGCTATTGTGTGAAAATTAAATTGTACTAGCATCCAAAAAAGAAAATTATAACGTACTAGCTTCCATAATTGGTCCCAAAATTTTGGCTCAAATTCTTTTTTTTTTTTCAATGAGAGATTAGTTTCTAAAATTTGAAATCTATTATGGCAAAATATATATATATATATATATATATATATATAGCTTCATTAAGTTTTTGTTTGGTGTTTCAATTAGAATTCAAATTTTATATTTCAATTTTTTTCTTTTTTTAAAATCAACGAAAATTATAATTAGTTTTTAAAAAGTCAACTAACTCCAACTTAAAATTTTCATCTTCAACTAACGAACCAAACGGAGAAAGAAAATGTCAAAAAAATCTATTTCTAAACTTGTACAGTTTTTATTTCCTCCCCGACTCTTGTCTATTTCGTTGAATGTAAAGACATGTGATGTGAGTTACATGTGTCTTTCCTTGGGCAAAATTGCAAAAATGATGTTTTTGATAAACAGTTTTTTTTTTTTATATAATTATATTAAGGGAAGATGACAGGTACTAAAAATGTTAAATAAAGTTTATAATATCTAATTTAAAATTTGTTACAAGTTTTAACGTCTATTTAGAAGAACTTTTGTGAGAAACCATGTTTTTTGGCTTTGACAGAAAATACTTATGCAGATCAAAAGCTATTTTGACACATTATCTAAATATTTTTAGATATTGCTTTTGGACATGAGAAGCCAAAAATAGTTTTTAGAAAGTTATGTAGAACAGCCCTAAACCAACAAGACGTTTAATTGCAGAAGACAAGTCAAGAGGCAGAAGGCTTTGAAAAACGACTTTCGTTTTCATATGCAAATGACAAAATATAGATAGAACGACAGCATTTTGGGATTCACTTTTTTTTTTTAGTGACATTTTCCGGATTATTAACGATAGTGTTGTTTAAACTTATAAATGCAGCATAAATTTACGTGTCGTTTTGCAACTTTAATCACACGATAGGAAGCTCAACAGAACCAACGACATAACATGCCCCAATTATAGTGAAAGACACGAAGTTTGTAAGACGTGAATCGGACATAAAGAAAACGACAACAGAGTTGATGTTGAACTAGAAAACTAACTGTTTAGTCGACAGCAAGTTTGGAAGACAAAGGAGACAAAGGGGCAAAGGGGCAAAGGAAATGTCGTTTTTTTTTATTTTTAAAAACCTTGCACAAAAGTAAAATTTGACACCTGAAAACGACAACAAACTTAACTTCATAAAGGGCATGTTCTTGGACAACATAGTATTATAGGGTAGAAACAAGTAGAATTTTCAAATAAGAATCGACATGTCGTTTCCATGAAATTATTTCATTATTTATCAAAAATAATTTGTTATAAATGTCAATGGTTTCGTCCAAAAATAAAAAAGTTTTATAGTCCACTGTAAGCTAAAAACATGTTAGTTCTGGTTTTTGTTTTGTTTTTTTTAAGGTAGGTTTAGTTTGCATTTTATTCACCAATTGTAACCAAACTTTTTAAGTTAAAGTTGTCTGATCTTTTTAAAAACTAGTTAAAATTTTTATTGACTTAAAAAAAATAGTAGGAAAATATTAGTTTAAAATGGTGTTTCGAACAAAGGCTTAATTCCTTGAAACTGTAAATTGTTTGTTAAATTTTATTAACGGAAAGAGAACTACACTAAAAAGTTGTTTACTAGGTCTGCTTGTGTCCGAGTTTTGAAGATAAAATCAATTGGAGTTAACTTGAGTTGAGTTTTGAAATTGTGTATTAGGTTGAAAATTAACTGGTTTGAGTTAAAAAGTGTAAAAAACTTAAAATGGATTCAGAAAAAAAAAATCAATATGGATCTTATTTTGTCTTTTTTAAATTCTATTGAATTTTAAAAAAAGAATCTCATTTCGACTTGAAATAACAAAATTATAAACTTTTAAAATTTAAGTTTTTAAATTAGAGTTGAAGAGGTGAATAGTGAAATCTTTTTTTTTTTTAAAGAGATGTGAAAATATCTAAAAGACGGAAAAATAATTCCAACCATAAGATGTTTGTTTCTATCCAAAATGTAAATTAAGCTAAATTATAAGTCATCAAAACATAACTAAATACATGGTTAAATAAAAAAGATAAAGTAATCATAATATGAAAAGGACACAACAACTACTTAAAAAATAAAAACTGATAATAGAAGTATGTATGAAATCAATTAATAATGAAACTGATTTATTTTCGTAGAAACAAAATAAAAAACAACTAAAATTGTTTGGTTAGAGTGAATTAATCAAACGCTATAGTAGTATATTTTATCAAAATTATAAAGATATCTTCTTCGTCAAAGTACATTACGTTAAAGCCCCTAATTCTCTATCAAAGTCAGGGAGTACTAACGTAACGTGTTTTCATTAAAGGGATGTATTTCTAATTGTTTTAAAATATAAGGGGTGTATAAAGAAATAGGAAAGATATTATTTTGTTCTGGTAAAGCGAACAGATAAAGCGCGGTAGTATGAATTGAAGATAACCCTCACTCACTCTCTCCCTCGTTTCCCTCCAAAACCCCGACAGCCGACGCCGACGCCGACGCCGGGGCCATGAGAGCCGCCACTCTCCTCCTCTCGCCGCCGCCCATCTACCTCAAACCCCTCACCGGCGCCGCTGCAGCCGCGGCCTCTCCGTTCCTCCACTCTCCGCCGCCCCTAGCTTTCCCAACCCTTAAGCTCCGCCCCGCCCTCACCCCCCTAACCCCTCCGCCAAACAGCCCCTTCGTCGTCCGCGCCGACGATGGCGACGGCGACAGCGGAGGCTCCGACGACTACGACATGGACGACGAGGAGCTTGAGGAGGTCGACAACAAGAAGGACTTCGACATCGAGTACGACCCGCAGGCCGCCGCCGCCGCCGCGTCGGCCTCCGTCGTGGTCGGCGCGGACGAGGACATCGCCATAGTGCAGAGCAAGAGCTTCGTGTCGACGCAAGGCTGGGACTCGGAGATGGTCGTCGATTACCGGATCAACGAGGACGAGTTCCACAAGATCAGCTTGTTCCACTGCGATTTCTTCATCCGAAAACCCCCTGACCCCGATAACGATGTCTACGATTTCAGAGAGGTCCTTTCTTCTTCCAAATTATCTCCTTAATTTTTCTTAATTAATTGCAATTTTTTAGCTTTAATTAACGTTTTTGGCTTAATAAATAGATGTATGTTACTCCACCGGACACAGATGTTTATGCCATTCCAAAGGTTCTTGCTCCGATGCCTCAGAAGGTACTTCTACTTTTTATTATTCTTAATTACCTTTTAAGATTTCACTTTGATTTGCGTTAATTTTCAAAAGGGTATTCCTGAAACGTGCTTAGCATTAGCAATTCATTGAAGTTGGGTAACATATATATGTTATATATATACGTATGTAAATATATGTTAGATTGTGAATTTGTCCGGCATCACTAGGTTAATTGGCTGGCTGTTCGGGTACCCTTTCTTCATCAGCTAGCTCTTGGGACGAGTTTTACTTTAACAAATATGTATTTGTATATAAATGTGTGTATATTAATTTAGGAGAAAGCTTTCATTTTCTTTCAAAATTTTGATAATGATGGATGTTTCTTTGCTTCTAATTGAAAACTGCAGTATATTCGGTGTGCGAAAAGTGATTACGGATGCTACAATGTTACAGAGCCACCTATTGATGCACCCAGAGATCCTATGTATAAAAGTGAAAGAGAGATCCTAAAGGTATGCACACATTTGTGCTTGAAGAACTTCTAATGTATTTTGGAGTATAGTTTTTTTAGTTCCAAAAAGGAGATCAAATGGCCCGTTGAGTTCGAATTCTGTATTTGTGTATTATTATGTTGGATTGATTTGTATTGTTTCCATGCTTGACGAAATTTTAGTTCCAAGTCTGATGAAGTGCACGCATATACATGTTGGCAGCATGGTAAAGTTGCCCCAAGATTTTTCTTTCGGGGAAAATGTAATGATATAACAGATTTGGAATTGGCAATAATTGTGTTTATAGAGAATTGCATTGCAGTTAAACAAGAGGATTGATGGTCACTGCCAAGGTGATATTTCGGTGGTTGTTGGTTATGTTTTACTAGAGAACAATCTGATATAGTCTGAATAAATTGCTCTTTCGTCTTCAATTTTCTTCTTGAGAAGTGATGTCGCCTTTAAGCAACAGCATCACCAGGGTGCATTCCGTTGCAGGTTTATTTGACAAAGCACTACAGGAACCGAAGGTTGGGCGACCCAGAATTTGTGCTGGATTTTGAGGAGATCTATGTGATAGATTCCAAAACTAAGTCAATTACCAGAGCAAAAGTTCTGGTGAGGAAAAGTTCTCTCCAAATTTTAAGTCTCTGCAGTTTGAGTGTTCGATAATTGTACTGCGTACAGAATCGTGATATGTTCCCCATTTATTTTTGTGTCAACTTTTGCTGCCCTTTTGACTTGGATGAGTTTTCTTAGGTCGGAGGAATTTGATGGATGTAGCCTATTTTATGAACTTTATATAGATCTTGCTTCATTCCTTATTTAATGGTTTTCGTGTGGTCCGTAGGTCACAATACCAGAAGGAAAGAACAGAGATAGAAAAAATGACCTTCTTGTCATACGCGATAATGGAAGCTCCTTCAGAATAATCCCTTCGGTATTGAACCGTGGTCCTTTTCCTTTCTTCATCCTGCAATTTGTTCATTGAGCTTTGCCTAATCACTTGCTTCTGTACTTTCAGAGTGAAAGAGATGATCCCACCACAGTGATAGAGAGGGAAGAGTGGGCGAAAACTAGACAGGACATGGAGAGACATCTTCGAAAGCTACGAGACTTCAGCGTTTCAAACTGGTTTTAATCATCCAGCTGAGTTTGAACACTGCATGCGAAGATATACTTGCCAGAAAAGGCGTGTTTTATCGTCTCTGGTGCGAGCATGCGCAATTATGTTCGAGACTTACAAGGTATATCACCGAGTCAGCAAACAGGAATTATGTTGAGATTCATGAGCTGATGCCTATTGCTAATTGTATAAAAGCTTCTGGGTGTTGGAGATTTAAGAAGCAATTGTATGATTCTTCCAGTAGGTTAGCCTGGAAGTGAATGGACTTCTGTATTTGCTCTCATTTCCAGTTCGAATTTTCCACAGGCTCGGCAAAGTTGATCCTCCTTTCCTATAGTAAAAACATTCCTCGTCCTCTCTCAAGAACTATTGCTGTGACTCTTTTCTTATTGTTTATTATTTTTAGCTTTGAGACTATTGTTGAGAATTGGGTACAAAATTATTAGTTTCCCTACTTGTCTCCTTGCGACTAAAGCCAACAAAAACAAATTTAGGTTCCCGCAAAATGTAAATCCATTTTTAGCCTCCATTTTGTTCGTTAGTTGGAGATGAAATTTTTAAGTTGGAGTTTGTTGATTTTTTAAAAAATTAGTTATAATTTTTATCGACTTTTTAGAAAAAGACAAAAATTAAGATGAAAAATTTGAGTTCCAATTAGAACACTAAACAAATGCTAGAAAGTTTATTACTGCGTCTCTGTCGACTTTTGAAATGTTAAACTTGTCATTTTGATTTCTTCACTTTTAGCAAAGGCTGTTAACTTCAATACATTTGGAAAATTGGTTCATTGAATTCCATTGCTGCTCTGTTGGTCCACTTCTTAAATACTTTATTATTGTTATTATTATTTGGTAATTAACTTCTTAAATACTACTATTATTGAAATGATACGAAAGTGGACATTCAATAAAGGAACTTGTTAATCAAATTCGTTGGAAAGGTTTTTTTTTTTTTTTTTTAAATAGCATTCATGCAAGTAATAACCAAGTGAAAAGTTGCAGCTAAGTATGCATGCGCGCAAATGTATATAAGATGGATTTGCCACTTTGTTTTTCCAAACTTGGGCCTAACCATGTGCCCAGTGCCAGCTAGTTCCTCCCTCAATGGCCGGCCGAGCGTGTAAAAACAGTCAACCAAAAGCCACACGCCTCGATTTTTTTTTTCCCTTTTTTTTTTTTTTTGCTTTGCTTGTTGCCGCACACTTCTAAGTTAATAGAGCCAAGTCTTCCCCATAAAAAAACAAAAACAAAAACCAAAATATGTTTAAAAAAAAAAAACCAAAAACAAACTTTATTTTGGGGTCTGCAGGTCAAGAATCCTAACATGAGTATAATCTCATTGTCCTCTTATTCTTTATTCCTCTAGTTGATTGATTGACTGATTTTACTTTGCTTTGTGTCTGTGTGTGTGTGTATTTTTTTTAAAAATTTTATTTTTAATTATTAGTATTTTTTTAATCTGAGATGGACAATGGCATTCCCAATTGTTTCACGTTTTGATTACCCCTGTTTTCTATGATGCATCGACATCCATTGTCTACCGGTTTTTTCATCGACTCTCCAACTTGATTTCTACGAAACAAAAGAAAATATTTTGTTCTTTATAACCCCAAAAAAAATTTAGGAACTTCTTTTATTTTTCCACAATAAATCTGATAGGTTTCTTTCTTTGCTTTTCTTTGCGTCTAAGGTGGAATTTTGACCAAATGGGAAGAAGATGTTTGCCGTTAAAATTTAACTTGGCTATCTTTAAGGCACTATCAAAGGATGAGAGGATACAGCGTTTTGTCTCATCGGCATGATAAGTTTTTTTCAATCATTAGATTAAATTCCAACGATTATATCTAAACAAGAGCATTTTTGTATCATACGACGTTTTTTTTTTCTTGATTATGAAACTTATAAATCTAACTGTTAAAAATTTAATTCGATGATTTAAAAAACAACGTGCCCAACCCTTACACGATGTTGTAATTATATATGCATATGAATATATATAAATAAAGGAATCATCTCGACCATATTTTGCAATACTAATATGATGTACACGTAATTAATTATTGTAATCAGAAAGTCATAAAGAGAAACAAACGAATTTGTGCTTCTTGTTTGATGATCTTGGCAGATTGACTATGTGATAGTCACATTTCTCGTTACTTTAATGCAGCTGTAGTTTTCATATAATAATAATATTAGCTATATAGTCCTAAAAAAAATGTTCTTTTTTTTTTTTTTGTTTTTTGTTTTTTTTCTTTTCTCCCTTGTTTACCCTTGTATGCCTTCGTTACTTTGTAGTTGGGACACACAAAAGGACTTCTATATTAGTACACGTTTGATTGAGTCTCCGCCTTACCATTACCTAGTGTCCATATTTATTGAGGAAAAAACAATTTTAAAAATGATTTGACGGTTAAGATTTAATAAATCTTATCATGTCAAATGTTTGTCGGTTCCATATCACTCTCTCTAATCCCCACAAAGACAAGATAAAAGGCAGTCTTTTATCTGGTTCCATCACCAAACGACAACAAATGTCCAAATACGACATGCAAAGCATATTACGTATCAAACACACAAGTCTCAAGTTTTACTATATCAGTCTTTGCTTGTTCCCAATTTAACCATTATAGGAAACCCTAAAACACCTTCAAAACTTAAACCAGTCTCTGCAAAAAGACATCAAAAACCAAAGGTTAAACAAAAAACCCATTCCAAATATATATATACACACATATATTTGTATAAACACACCAGATAAAAGGCAGTTGCGTTAGCATTATTTCACTTTGCCCACAAACGAACCCCCCTTTCTGTACCACTCAGAAAGTTGCCTAACCTCTACCCAGAATGGAAACACTTTTTGACGTTGCTTTACCCTTTCTCTCTCTCTCTAATTACTCTCTCTCTCTCTCTTACTCTCTCTCTATCTCTCCCCTTTTAAGTGATGAGCAAAGAAGAAGAGAAAGATAATAGAGACGGTGAAGAGAGAGAGAAGAGGAAAAGGAAAAAAAAAAAAAGAAAGAAAGAAACTAGGTCAAGAAATTAATTGACAGAAAAAACAGAAGAAATAATTAGGAGATGGGAAGAGGAAAGATTGAGATAAAGAGAATCGAGAACTCGACAAACAGGCAAGTGACGTTCTCGAAGAGGAAAAAAGGGATTCTTAAGAAGGCCGACGAGATCAGTATCCTCTGCGACGCCAAGGTTTTGCTCATCGTCTACGGCCCCCATGGCAAGATGCTCGATTTCTGCAGCCACAACTCTTCGTACGTCTTTTCTTAGACAAAAGTCTTTTTTTTTTTTTTATGCAAATTAAATTAACTTCTGGGTCCTTCAGCTTTTTCCAGTACTTTTTTTGTTTTAATTTTGTTTTACTTTTTTTTTTAAACCTTTTTTTTTTTTTTTTGGGGTGATGAAGGGTGAGTTTCATCTTGGAGGAATATCAAAGGCTATCTGGACAGAAGTTGTGGGATGCTAAGCATGAAGTGAGTCATAAGGGTCTATATATATATATACATTTATGTGTGTATATATATATGTATATGAGTATTTATATTTTTTTATATTCTGTTTGTTCTTCCTTGTGAGCAGTTTCTTTGAGCTAAAAATATGATAAAAACATGAACTTTGATTTTCTAGGAGCAGATCTAGAAATAGTATATGTACTATGGTTCCAGATCATCTTCTCTTTCTCTTTGGACTATTTTGTTATTATTTTATTGAGAACCGAGGTTACCTGTAGATCTTGTACATCGATGAACTGATCTGGTAAGTTGAGAGACCTGAATATATAAATATACATATATATATTTATATATATGTATATATATAGGTCTGTTCTAGCTGCTACTTTCTTGTTAAAAAAACTCTCTTTACCCGTTAGGTTTTCGGAAGTGAAAAAACATAAATAGAAAGTGAATACACATATCTAGATCTGGAAACTGATCTATTTTATGAGTCTTTCAACATATATATTTTCTTTCTGTTTATTTATTTATTTTTTTCCATTTTAATATCATGTATATTGTATATGATTGTTAGGGTTTGTGATTAACTGATCTATGTGATCCTTTAAATTCCTGCAGAACCTCCACAATGAGATTGAAAGGGTCAAAAAAGAAAATGATAACATGGACATTGAGCTGAGGTACTGAATTTGCACTTCTTCTTTCCCTCTCTAGATCTCTCTCTATACATATATATATAATACAGTATAAACGTATGTTTACTTTTTTCTTCATAACGAGTACATATGTGTTTAGTTAAGTTAATTTATTCAAGTATAAATAATATATATATATATATATATGTGAGTGTAATTTGTTCCTCAATAGGCACATGAAAGGGCAGGAAATTCAATCTCTGAACCACAGAGAGCTCATGGTTCTAGAGAACACACTTGAAAATGGCCTTACAAGTGTCCGAGCTGCTCAGGCATGTCTTCATCTATTTTCATTTCATTAAACATATATCAAGCTCTTCTATACACACACAGATACATATATATATATATATATATGTAGAAGGTCTAATTATTATTAATTATTTTATATAATTGACAGATGGAATGCGTCAACCAACTTAGGCAAAATGTACGTGGACAGAAATTAATGAATCTTTCGGGTTATTTTGCTTTTGTTTTTCCTTTATAAAATCGTTTTATTAATCATGCTCTTGAAACTTCAAAGAGTATTTGCAAAAAAATATTTGTGGCCATTAATTAGATGCTTAATTATCGACAATATTATTATTGGTTAAACTATTTCTGTGCAGGACGAGTTACTGGAGACTGAGAATAAGCGCCTCACTTATGAGCTGGTATGTTAAATTGTTAATCATCTCCTATGCATTAGAGCAAACTCAGGTGTTTATTTCATATATTCTTACATATAGCGCATACATACATACTTATATATATATATATATATCTGTGTATATATGTCTAATAACATTGCTTGTATAGTCTAGTCATATAATTGTTTCCTTAATTGTCTGTTTCAGTTGTGTCAATATACATGAAAATAAACCTAGCAAGTAGTGTTTATTCCTAAGTAAAGTGTATATTCTACCGTGCATTTTTTATGGAGTAAAACATTTTTTTTTTTAGAAAGTAATCAAAACATTTTTCGTCCTTTTTCTTTCTTTTTTTATTTTTATTTTTTATTTTGTGCGTGCTTGCATGGGCTATATATAATAATGTGTATATATATGTGTGTGTGTGTGGTCAAGAGTTGGTCATGTCGGAGTGGACAGCAGAGAGACTATAGAACGAGTATCTGGGCAGACACAGAATGGCGACACTTGACGTGTAGTTGAACATTGCTTAAAATAAAAGTAAAACAATAAAGACCTAGAACAACAAAAAAATACAGTAAATGCTTCTCAATCTGACTTGTTGTTACATATTTATGTTGGTAATTGACATATATCACCTGATCAAAAAATCATAAAACCTGAAATTGCTATATTTTCACTGTTTAATTTTAAAACTCTCAAATATACATCTCATTTTTTTAATCCTTTTTCAAAAAATTCAAATATTTAAATTCCATAATTTTATAATTTCAAATCGAATGAAATTGCTATTTTTTTTGTTCAAATCGCACAAAAATTGAGATGAACGAAATAAGGTTTATATTGATATATATTTTTTATGAACACATTTCAAATTTTTACACTGTTTTATATATCATCGCAATTTATTTATAATTCACACCTTCTCCAAACACATTTCCAAATCAACTTTCAAAACTTCATCTCCAGTTGTGACCCCAAATGACCAAATATATCCAAATAGCTAGGGACTCTTGAGAATATTCAGTTCCTCATAGCTTTCCAACTTTACATGTATATGGTACCTTTTTTTTTTTTTTTTTTTTTTCTTTTTGCTCTGAATATATATACGGTGCTTCGTTACAATGTGATTGAATGTTGTTGGTTAGATTGTGTACCGTTCATTAAAGGATGTATTGTGCATGTTGACTTTAATTTCAAGGTGGTCGAGCTAAGATTTTATGTTAACTAAGTTGTCTAAACATGAAATTCTAGATTGACCACCTTATTGTTTTGTAAAATTTTGTTAATTAAGTTGTCTAAACATGAGATTAGCAATCGGCCAAATTGTCGTCGTGAAATTTCATGTCACATACTTGAGTTATTTGAACACGAAATTCCCGATAGGTCATCTTATCGTTATATCTCATGGTAATATAAGTGTATTGTTTCCTTTATCCTAATCATTTGTAATAAGTTGTTTTTCTTTTAATTGTCTGCTAATTCACATGATGATAACGGTGCGAAAGATGGAAATGCAAGGCGGAGTGAGAGACTACCATACCCACAACCTGCCTAATTTCGCCTTCCGCGTGCAGCCTATGCAGCCAAATCTACAAGAGAGGATGTAATTACTTAATTAATTAATCAGTCATGTATAATTAGTTAAGATTTAAGCTTTGTTAATGAGCTAGTTATTTAAGAGTGATTAAAGCTTGGCATAAGCTGAAGTACTAATTAATTATAACGACTTGGTTTGAAGAACGATCAGTGTGGCATGCATATGTAACTTGGTACCTTGATATAGTACTGTTTATCCTAATCCTTAAGTTATATATATTTCGACCTAATTTTATGTTGCTTTTAATTAAGGAGAAATTGTAGTGTATAATATATTTTATGAATACTTTTGAAGTTTATAATAATTTTTTATTTTTAAATATAGTAAATTATAACATATTTTTAAAGGTAAATATTTGGATTTTCTAGTAAATTCTTATATTTTCTAAAAAGAATAGATTTACTAATAAGATACTTTAATTTTTAATAATAGATTTGCGTGTATAGTTTCATATTAGAAAGAGAATGATGTGGGATATTTTTTTAGTATTGTACGTATGTAGTCATTAATCTAATTGTGTTATTTATTAGTATGTTCAAAATTTTATGATGTAATTTACAATTACTCTTTTAAAAAATGTTATTACCTCTTTCTTCTCTAATTAAGAAGGACAATGATTGCTGAATTAATATATACTTGGAAGAGCAACAAATTACGGTATGAGGCTTTTAGATCTTCATGTTTTTATTTTCAATCCTATTGTCTCTCGTCATTTTATCTGTCATGGGCAATCGGTCAATGGCATATTTTACTCGTGATTTATATGTTGGGTAATGTATGAGATTATTTTATATGTATAGATGAGTCTTCTATTCGACAACGATATAAGTCCAATAATGTAACTTTTTTTTTTTTTTTAACTCATATAACTACTAGTTGATCATTTGATTTATATATCTTTATGTAACTTTATGTGTTATACATATTTTAACGTTAACGTTACAAATGACAAGTATGAACAGAAAATATTATACATCGATGAATTAATATAACAAGATAATATTATTTCGTATATTATATGTTTCGGGGCATGCTACCGATCGAAAGGAAGGCTTGGTATATAAATCTATGATTGAGTAAATGATATAAGTCACTAATAGACACAATTAATTAATAAAGTACTGTTCTCTTGGTGATCTCTAAACAACGCTATACTGATTGAATTTTCAATCAAAATAAGGCTACCTTTTTCTTTTTCTTTTTTTAATTCACCGTTCTCTTCGTTACTCTTATTTTCCTTTTCTTTTCTTTTCTTTTTTTTAAAGTTTGTATTTGTTATCTTCTCTTTTCTCTTCGTTTTTCCTTTTGACTACAAATGACTAGTTTCACATATATACATATTTATTTTTTCTAATAAAAAACATTTTTAAAGGATTTGATGGTTTAAAAATTAGTGAAGGTCTCATAATATTGTCGTATTTGTGGGTTCTATATAAACACAGACATATATATATATATATATATATATGACTCTGATATAGTCGCAGAAGACAAGGCAATCTGCCAATCACGGACTTCAAAGCCTACACCACCAAAGATATATAAATAACCAGTATATATGACCGGCACAGAGTCCCTCATATTGCGCATCAAACACAGCCAAGTCTCGCACTGTCCTACTTCAAGTCTTTCCTTGTTCCCCCTTAAGCCATTATTAAAGTTAAAAAACCCTAAAAACCATCGTAATTTAAAAACACAGAAAAACCCAAAGGGTAACAAGGTGTAACAAAGCTTCTATAATAATAATAGTAATGACGATTTTATGTTTTACTTCTATTTTTTTTTTTCCCAATTTCCACGCATGTAATGTTAAAATTTTGAAAGAGTAGAAATTAAACTAAAATAAAAATTTAAAGAACTTTTTTTTTTTTCGTTGGAAAGAAGTACGAAATAGCTGGTAAGTTTAGATTTCAAGCGCATAGAGCCTTTAGGCATGCTTTGTAAAAATAGCACTTCTATTTGTCACAACAAATTATAATCCTAGTCTAAAGTGTCAAATTTATAAATTAAAAACAATTGTTTCCACTTACTTGTAAGAAAAATTGTGATTTATAAACAAGTGTCGAGAAAGGATTTCTACATATGTGATATTTTTCTTTGTAAAAGCGTTTGAGTGATTATCTCTTTGATCTAAATAATTAACTTAAATGATTTTACTCTGTGCTCTACCAACCAATCAATCGAAGCCTAAATTCAAATAATTAATTACCATCTTCAAATGTTGTTCAAATATGGTACTTAAAATTTTATTTTTAGAAGATAATATTGTAATAAGCAATTAGGAATTGTTTGACAGTATTGCCACTATCTGTCTTTTTGTTATGGAAGCTAAGAGGTCAACATTCTTTTTAGCAAACATGTTTGGTAAGCTTTGACTTTGGTTTTAATACAAAAAAAAAAAAATATAGAAAACAGAAAATCACCAAATAATAACTTAAAATCCTAGCCGAATTATTATTTAATTTCTGAGTTGCGACTTTTCTTTAAGGTTACTTTCTTTAAGGTTAGTTGCGTCTACAATGCTTGTCGGGTTTCGGATAATTTTATAAGCCTTAACAACTAGTCAATGGTGAAAAACAACTTATACAAGTCATGGAATTAATTTCAACTTAAACCAATCAATTTAATCTGTCCCAAAATTGTTATTGTTTAAGGTATTTCCTTACGAAAAGTAAATAAATAAATAAGATTAGTTATATTATAGAGGTTTCGAAAGCATTTCTATCACATATTTATTTCTTTAGCCCCCTTCTAGTTATTTTGTTATTTTTTGGGTAGAATTTAACCATTGCTTATATTATAAAGTTCAGTAGTTTTTAATAGCACATGTGGATGATGTGGAATTACAATTTTTATGGTTATTTACGACTTTTTAAGGGGTGCTATTTTCTAAGATATTACTCATTCAATGCTCACTTACTTAATTCCGTTTATCTTATCTCTCTCTCTCTCTCTCTCTCTCTCTATATATATATATATATATATATATATGAGTATGTACAAAGAATAATGCAACAAATATGTATTTTTTAGATATGACTATTGTGTCCTAATGGCTTCAATGATTGAATTTTCAACCGACCAATATTAGAATAAAAAGTCGTTGCAGTGTTTGTCTTCTATCTATAACATCCCAAACTGTTGTGTCCTTTTCTTTCTTTTTTACTTTTTTTTTTTGAGAGAAAGTATAATAAATAATATATTTTACGAAAATAATTACAGTAAATAGTAATATTTTATAATATTTAAAGTAAATATAAAATTTATTAAGTAAATGAAATTTTTTTAGATAAATAATAAATTTACTATAGAAATAACATATTTACAATACGTAAATAATAATTTATTTAAAAAAAGTTTGTTATTTCATGTTATTTATTCTAAATATTTTAAAAACTTTTTATTTATTTAAATTATTTTATGTAAATTGCTCCTTACTTCTTTCGCATTTTTGATATATATATATATATATATTTTACAATTTGGATCCATAATATATATATTTTTTGTTTAAATTCATTATTATAGTTAACATTACAATAAATGCACAGAATTTAACAGATTTAATCACATATTCCTATAAATGATAACTTTTTCCGTAATAGTCATTTTCACTAATCTTGAAAATTAGAACATGTGTTCCCATTGCCTATTGAAAAAAAGAACATGTTCCCATTACATGACCTTTTTTTTGTGTGTAAAATTTCAAATTATCAACTGCTGGGCACTATTGTTTAAAAAAAAATATAATAATAAAAATTTCTAGGCAATTGACTATTTCTTTTTTCTTTTTTAAAATTTTAATATTAGTATATCGTTCATTTTAGAATAAGAGAGAAAATTACCCAAAAAATAAAATTAAAAAGTTACACTTTTTTTTAATAATTTTTTTTTTGAGTTATGAAATTAGACACTTTAAAAAAGAAGAAGAGAAAATTACTCAAATGACCACTTTTTTTCATATGTTGATCAACATGACACAAATTCTCTATTATTGACTAATATGATACAACTTTCAGTTAACTTTAGTTCAATTTTGTGTCATATAGTCTACTATTAATATTTTGTGTCATATTAGTGTAATAATCTTTAAATTTATGTTATTCAGAAGCAAGAAAACTCGAGGACATAAAGCGTTGAACCTTTATACATCATTTCCGATTATGATTTTAATGTTATTTAAATAATTAATTTTATGATAATTAGTGCACGTATTACAAGCAAGAAAATTAAACTTTTTTTACTTACAAAAAAAACACTTTTTTAATCCATGAAATATTTAATTTGTTTTAAATACAATATTTATCTTGTCTCTATTACATAAAATATATTTGTTTCACTCATTAAAAAAGAAGAAGAAGAAGAAGAAGAAAATGAGGCATTTCAAAAAAAAAAAAAAAAAGAAGAAGTGAAGGGAAAAGTGGAAAGAAACAAATGCAAAAGGTTTTTATTTATTTATTTATTTATTTTAATTTTATGTTAACAACAAATCTCCAATTTACTATAGTACTAATACCAGTTCCTTTTCCGATTAGTTAATTCACTATTCCTTCCGGAACAAAAATCACTATTTCTTAAACGAAAAATCGGGTACATATTTAATTTTTAGATATTTTTAGAAAAATAGTCTTTTTTTTTTTTGTATTTTTTAAAAGAAATAATTATTAAAATTGTTGTGGCGGAAGGCAAAGTTTGGGTACGAAGGCCACGCAATAGTTTTCTTTTCCCCGAATGATGATTAGATGGAATCCCTTCTCTGAATCCTTTATTCCTACCCAGAAGCAGCAGATTGAACCCAAAATCCAACGTATTAAGCCGTTTTTTTTGGCCGAGATTCAAGAAGAATAAAATAGGGCTTTTATAACTATCTGTGTTCTGCTTGGTGAGAGCCCACTTTTAGACTTCCATCTTAATCTTCTTGGTAGAACCCAGGTCCAGAAGAAAAACTTGCAAATGTAGGGTTTTTTTTTTTTTTTTAATCATGATAGGGCTGGTCTTCAAATCATGTATTGTATAACAATTAGTTCTTTGAAACACGGTTGATCATTAATTTGAGTAATTTGCTTAATTTAACAATATTTATATTTACTAAAAAAACTTTAAAAAGTCTCAAATAGGTAAGTTGTGTCTGTTCTATCAGAAAGAATTATCAATAGTCATTTTCTTATGTTTGGCATGAGATGATATAAGATTTTTTTAATTAAGATTGTACGCACAACTCTCGAACAACACGGATTGCATTAAAATCTATGTCTTTATAACCTATTAGCCTGAATTAAATCCCTCTTAGAATAGAACCGAAAAAATGCATACATATCCTTCCCTAAAAAGAAATTCATAGATTAAAATCTTAATAAACGAGATGTTTATATTAACTAAACTTCCTTTATAATAAATTAAAAGATCACAGATAAACTTCAATTTCAATTCCCAAAAAAATAAGAAAGAAGAAATGATAATCATTATCTACAATTTTTTCCCAAAAATTCACGCACTTATTACGTTGGCATGGCATTGCAACCGCCTTAAAGACAATGCCCCTTTAAGATAAGATAAAAAAAAAAAAAAAAAAAAAAAAAAAAGAACTCCATTAAAAAACAAAAAATGTTAACTAACAAACAAGAGAGAATTCTACTATTCTAGTGAGACAATATTCACTTCTTGACCAAAATACCCTCCCTCATAACGGCCGTCCTACACGTCACTTTCTCCGAGTGGTTGGGTTAAAAGGGTCCGTAGGCTCCTTCTAATCCCTTTTTTTTTTTTTTTTTAAATAATAATAATTGTTTGATTCTCAATTTATCTATAATTATCATTTAATTCGCATTTTATCTTATTAATTTTCTATTTTCTATTTACTTTTTTTTTTTTTTAATTTTTCCCTCCTTTTAAACCGTTTTTATTGACAATACTCCACCAACCGATTCCCTCTCTCTCTCTCTTGCGCACAGGAAAGATTAAAAATAAAAAATAAAAAGACAGAAAAACTAAATTAAAAAAAAAACAATTACGAAAATAATCGAAAGTCGAAAACCTTAAAATAAATTATTAAAAAGAAAATATACTTCTCCTCTGTTCTGTTGCATCCATCGATTTCTCCCTCTCACTCCGCAGGTATTTGCGTCTCCAATCGCTTCCCTTCTTCGATTTTTCTCTTCTCCTTCTTCCTATAATTATTTTCTTTTTTTTTTTTCGTGTTTTTTTTTTATAAAAAAAGTTGCCTTTTTTGTGCGTAAATTCGTTGGTTTGTGTATTTTGTACGGCTTTTTGTTTCTGCATTCCTTCGTTGATTCTGAAATTAGGGTTTTGCTTCCGCAGAGGAAGTTGGGAGAATGTGGTTCTAGGGTTTTCTCTGCGCGGATTGTTCTTCTGACACACGCGACCGGTTTTTCCCTTTTTGTTTTTTTTTTTTTGTTTTTTTGTTTTTCATTTTTTTTTTTGGGTATTTCGGAGAAGATTGGGAACGAGCAAAGCTGACGGAGTTAGGGCATTTTCGGAGGTGATTGGGATGTGCATTGTCCTCGGTTTGGGGATAAATTCGCGTGGAGTTCATCGTTGATCGTTTTCTGGTTTTTGTAGCGATTGGTTGCGGTGGATTGCGATGAAAGCAGTGGTCTTGTGACAATGGGTTCGTGTGAGAATTCGGTAATCGTCGACGAGCCGGTTTGCGTGCCGATTTCTGGGCAGCATTTATGCTCGGATATGTCTTTAGTTGATTCCAAGATGGACCTCGCCGGTGCACCCAATAGGTGTCCTGAGTCTGACTTGGTTAGCAATTGCGATTCTGGTTGTTTGAGCTCCAGGGATGCTACTCCGAGTGGGTCGGTAGCTGAGCATAAAGATGTGGATGTTTTGGGGTCGGAGAATTTGCTGGCAGATGATCCCGGGCTTGGTTTGGATGAGAGTAGAGGTGGCATTGACGCCTGTGAAAAAGAAAGCGGTGGGGAGGGCTTGTTAGAAGGTACCACTGTTAGCATAGACGGGGTGGCCGGCGAGCGTGAAGCTGGAGATGTTTCGCCATTGGAGAATTCTTCGGGTAATGATAGTGGGCATAGAGCGGGTTGGTTGGATGAGAAACACAATGGCATTGATGTCCATGAAAAAGAAAGCGGTGGGGAGAGCTTGCAGGATGGTGCCTCTGTTAGCAGAGACGGGTTGGGAGGCGAGGATGAAATGGTGGATGTTTCAGGGTTGGATAATTTGTTGAAAAACGACTCTGAAGTTAGTGGGGGTTGTTTCGATGAGAATCTCGGTGATGTTGATGTCCATGAAAAAGAAGGCGTTATTAGCAGAGATGGGTTGGTAGGCGAGAATGAAAATGTAGACGTTTTGTTGTTGGAGAATTTGTTGGAAAATGATATGGGGCAGGGTGGGGGTTGTTTGGATGAGAATCACGATGATGCTGATGTTGAAAGAGAAAGCAGTGGGGAGTGCTTACAGGTAGGTCCCTCTGTTAGCAGAAATGTTTCGGGAGGTGAGTATGAAGCTAGGGATGTTTTGGGGTTGGATAGCTTGTCGAAAGATGACTCTGCAGCTGCGGTTAGTGGAGGTTGTTTGGATGAGAATCACAGTGACGTTGATGTCCATGAAAAAGAAAGCGGTGGGGAGTGCTTGCAGGAAGACAGAGATGGGTTGGTGAGTGAGAATGAAGCTGTAGATATTTTGCCATTGGAGAATTTGTTAGAAAATGCCTCTGAAGTTGGCGGTGGTTGTTTGGATGAGAATCATGGTGGCATTGGTATCCATGAAAAAGAAAGCAGCGGGGAATGCTTGCAGGAAGGTAGCTATGGTGATACTACACAGATGTGTACTGTTAGTAGAGATGGGTTGGTAGGTGAGCATAGAGATTTAGATGTTTTGGCATTGGAGAAGTTATTGAAAAATGACTCCGGGGTGAGTGGGGGTTGTTCAGATGACAATCAGAGCGACATTGATACCTGCATTGCAGAAAGCTGTGGGGAGTGCTTGCAAGAAGATATGTCACGAGATGAGGATGACCTAAGAAATCTCTTAGTGGGCAGCGAAATGCACTCAGAAATTATAACTGTTGCTGATATGCCAATAAATTGCTTTCATCCAGATGAGCAGAGGGATGAACAAGGTGTCTGTTGTCTTTCCGCTGAGGATATTACAGAGGCCAGGGAAGATAAAGGTAATGTCCTAGCAGATGTGAGTAACGATTTGTGTGAGCAGGAACCTCCTTCACAAGATCGTGAAAACTTAGAATTAGCTTCTGAAAATAATGTGCTGGGTGATACTCTTGAACTGAAGGAGCAGAATTTCGAGAGTGCTGGTGATACCTCCTTGGGAAATACAACTGGGAAAAATGATGCCTCAGTTGGGTTAGAAGCTGATGTGTGCAATGGGATAATGGATCCTTTACAACGTGATGAATTGTCTCTAGAAGTATCACACTCAGGTGAAGAAGCAAGAGACTCTGAAAATGATCAAAATAATTGCAGTGGTTGTCTCTCTGTTGAGAGGGTCACAGAGGCTGTTGGAACGGAAAGCGATATTGATACCCCCAACCAAGTATTATTTTCAACCAGTGAGAATGTGCATGAGCTTGGGTCTCCAAGGACTTGTGTTCAGCAATACAGGCAGATGGATGAAAAGAGTGATGGTTATCCCACAGAAGTTGTTACAGAGCTTGTGGAGGAGAAAAACAATGTAACCGTGAATACACAGGTTGAAGTTGGAACCCAGACTATGGCTTTAGAAGAAAATGCGTGCACTGATACGTCAGGTTCTCTCAAATCTTGTCAACCCTTGGGTGTTGTCGATGATGGCTCCTCTAAAACATTGGATGCGGTGCCAGATCAACTTGGCAATAGTTCTCATGGTCCTATTAGATCAATCAGTACAGTTGACGGTTCTGGGCAGACAGATGAAGCAAAATGTTCTGACATCGCATCATCATCCTCTCAAAGGAATAGCCGGAGAAGTAGATCGAATCGCAAGAGTCAAACCAAAAAGGCCACCAGGAAATCTAAGAAATCAGCTGAAGCATTGTGTCCAAATGGAATCGTGAAAATTAGTTTCAAGGGTAGAAAGAAGAGAAGTTGTGGGTCCAAATCAGCTCGTTCATCGGCTTGGGGATTGTTGGGAAATGTTACACAGCTTTTTGAACAAAGTAATGGGCTTGAAGTCATCCAAGTTCCAAATCAAGGGTCGCAGAAACCAAAAGGTGGCAAGAAAAGTAGAAAGCAAGATAAGAATGGGTCTAAGAAAAGATCACAAAGTTCCAGGAGAAAAAGTGGTGCTTCTAGTACTAAAATCCGTTTGAAGGTTAAACTGGGGAAAGCAGTCGATCAAACTATTGTGAATGCTACGGTTCCTGAGGTAGTTGATAACTCGGTATTATCTACTGCAATTAATTTTGATAACGGGACTGAATTGTGCTCGGTGTCTCCAAAATTAGCAAACGGTGAGGTGGATGACTGTGGGAAAGGTGAGGTTTCCATTCATTTCAAGTGTTTAAGCGGCAATGAAGAGAAGGCTATATCTTATCCGGATGCTTCTATTCAGGATGCTCAGGTTGTTAATAACGACTTGGACACCAACATAGTATCAGAAAAGTCAAATGAAGATGCGGGAGATGATTATTTTGGGATTTGCCCCAATGTATTGTTTGAAGCATCAGGAGAATTGACTGAAAGTAGATGCAAAGATCCGGGAACTTCACCGGATTCAGAAGTCATCAATTCGATTCCGGATGCTCATGTTGATTCAAGGCCTCATGTTGATTTTCATGCTACAGTTACTTCTCCCAAGGATTTTGCGGTTCCTGGAGATCTTACCAGCAGTAAGAGGGGGAAGAAGAAAAATAAGGTTTCCGGTTCAGTTGATAGTAATGCAGAATATAAATCGCCTCTTCCGGTGAGAATAAACAAAGCCAAACCATTGAAGCAATATGGAAGAAAACAGAACAGCAAAAATGGCATTTGCCGTGGTGGGAGTCTTATTTTCTCGATCAATACAAAAGCCTCAAGCAACTCGTCCTGTGATAAGGAACCATTTGTAGTTGAACCATTGCCCTCATCAGTGGAGACCGCAATTGGAGTATCTACGGAGGCACTTAAAGTGGAAACCTGTGTGGAAGCTAAAATACATTGCAGCCTGGATAATGGCATTGGTTTGTCTAAATCACAGAAATCCAAGGATTTTCTTTCTCCTCCTAAAACTAAAGGTCGCAAACTTCCCAAAGGCAAGTCCCAAGTCTCTGATTCAGAAAATCAAAGAGTTAATTCTCACAGCAAGAGGGAAACTCAACGTAGTTCTGTTGGTAAGAAGAAAGCCAGCAAGAAGTCTGTTTGCAATCAGGTTGCTTGCAAAGTGGAAAGTTGTCCAGAAGCGGGTAACTTTCTATCTATTGTTTTTCCAAGTAAAATTTGAGCAAGGAAATCTGTGTTTTAATATCATTTTCACTATGCTATTGTCACGGTTTTCTCTTCCAAGGACTTGCTCTGTTACAGAAACAAATGATCTTGTTTCTGATTTTACATTTTACATCAATTTTGTAGAAAATCACACTGTAGATGACAGAGGACAAGCACACTCCGGCGAAAATATTGCATCCACAGACGTATCTAACTTGCAAGTGTTGCCTGCTGCTCTTGGGGAGCAGTATTTACCCCCACGTAATGCCTGGGTGCGATGTGATAGTTGTCATAAATGGCGACGCATACCTTCTGAACTTGCGGATTATATTGAAGAAACTCAATGCACATGGTAAAGTATTATTTATTTGGTTTTATTTAAAACGCTTACTTGTCAAATTCCAATTTTTTTAAGGACTCTTTAGAAGTTTACCGTCCTGATTCCTTTGGGATTTGTTACTTCTCATGCTATAAAGGACTTGTAAGGACAACGTGGATAAAGCACTTGCTGACTGCTCAACCCCTCAAGAGAAGTCAAATGCAGATATTAATGCAGAATTAGAGTTATCGGATGCCTCAGGTGAAGAAGATGCTTCTGGAACCCGCTTAAACTATAAGGGGTTGGAATGTAGGCGTCCGAGAGGTATAGTTTGTCTATGTTTATCATAGATAGAGGTCTTGCATGCAAATAAAGGCATTCTGTACATATTTACACAAATACATGCATGATCGTTGTTCTGACCCTTTTCATCTGAATGCATTCACAGATCTACGAGAGACTCCTACTTGTATCAATATTAGAACCAATCAGTTTCTTCACCGTAGCCGGAAAACACAGACTATTGATGAGGTTTTTACGCAGCTTGATTTTTTATTTTTATTTTTTTTTTGGCAAAATCTGTTTACTATTATGTGTTTAGCTGCAGTCTGTATCTTCTTGCTGCTTTGGAATAACAACCGCTAATTTTTAATAGTAATAAGATGGCTCCGTGCTCTTTTCAATTTGATATATGTATGTAGATACACAAGTAACACAACTGTAGTGTAGTTCATATTTGCAGAAAGTGGCAATGTTACTCTTACACAGAAAATGGTAAATACCTAGTAAAGTGTAATGACATAAAGTTTTCATCAATTGTAATTCTAATCAGTAATCTGAATGAATGTGATTGTGCGAGGGAAACACTATCATTAAAGTGTAAAATATGAATGTTTGTGCCTTGTGGTGAAATATATGTATGTGTGTATGGATTTATATGTGTATATGCGTGCATTATAGTTTTTTTCTGCACTGGGAATTAACTCAGAATTATCAAGATGCTTGCCTATGTGTATTAAGAGTTATATCTTGATGCGATCAAGTATATGCTGCAGGTTAGTGGAAACATATTGTGTTGGTGGCATTTTGCGGCCTTGAAATTTTAAATCCTTCTCGAGTACCTTACTTGTTGAAGTCTTGTCTGATTTGTCATTTTTAGGATGAACATAATTTTTGTAGTTTCCTGTGTCATTCTCTTGGTTATTTTTTGTCCTCTTTTTGTTTTGTTTTTGTTTTTTTCCCAGAAGATATGTTTGCATGTTCTTGAAATTTTTATTGGTATTATCTATTTGGGCCACCGTTTACATTTCTTAACTTCATTTACTGTAAATTCAATCAGATAATGGTCTGTCATTGCAAACCGCCTTCAGATGGCAAGTTGGGTTGTGGAGATGATTGCCTGAATCGAATGCTCAACATTGAATGCGTGCAAAGTGCCTGTCCATGTGGAGACCTCTGTTCAAATCAACAGGTATTTTGGCCGTTTCTAGTGGAGAATTTTGTTTTCTTGCTTAAATTGCTTTTCTGAAATCCTTGTCTGTTTCCAGTTCCAGAGACGCAAGTATGCCAAACTGGGGAAGTTTCAATGTGGGAAGAAAGGTTATGGGCTCAAGCTGCTTGAGGAAATATCCAAAGGAAAATTTCTAACTGAATATGTTGGCGAGGTAGCTTTTGAATGCTTTTTTATTTTAATATGTACGTAATTAACTGTTAATGAAGCTAAAGTATTGGTATTTTGGTTAGTAACCAGAATTATTGGCTGGTGTTTCCACTAATATGAGAAAATTATTTTTCTAATTCATGAAAAAACCAAAACTTAAAAAATTTTGTGATGCATGCTTTTAGGCTCAGGTAAAGTGTTTTTTTTCCCCCATGTTTTTCTTTACAAGTGGAAGAAACTGTTGGATGGGAATCCAATATTTATTGCTTTATTGACTTTGCGAAAAGAAATCTTGGCAGATATATATTTTTAATTCCCAATATGAGTCGCAGAGCAAACTTTCTTCCTTGTGCAGCTGGAGTGAACTTGAATCAAAACCGTCTTAAATTTATTATTCTATTGAGTTGATTGGGGCCTGGAGAAAATCGTGTGAAATGTTTATGGTGAATGGTGTTCCGAAGTCACTTGAACTTCAGCTTCATTTGTTGGTTGTTACCTCTTTGGGAAAATTTCAGATGATTCACCGGATGTGTATAAGAATAAAACTGTCTAAATAAGATTTTATCTTTGTGTGGATTGGAAGTATATGCCGAGATATGGTTATGGTAGATGCATTCCAATTTAAAGTTGAATGAATGAATTTTCTGTTCCATTTGTAATATGCACGTATGCACAAGTACACACTTTCAAGAGTTAAGATTTCAATTGTTTTAACGAAGGTAATTACTGTACGTCCAACCAGGTGCTTGATATGACAGCTTACGAGGCACGGCAAAAAGAGTACGCTCTGAAGGGTCATAAACATTTCTACTTCATGACACTGAATGGCAGTGAGGTTAGTAGTAAATTTCTATGGACACTTCGTGGTGCACGCACAAATGAGCCCCTTTTTTCATCATGTTTAGTCAGTAAATCCATGAGTAGTCCATGCATGTTCTAATTGCTACTTTTTTTCCTTTAACGAGTAAATAATGTATAAATTCTGTGTTTATGGTTTTACTTCCTCACAAATGAGCCCCCTTTTTCATCATGTTTAGTCAGTAAATCCACGAGTAGTCCATGCATGTTCTAATTGCTACTTTTTTTTCCTTTTAACGAATAAATAATGTATAAATTCTGTGTTTATGGTTTTACTTCTCCTTTTGTTTTAGGTAATAGATGCCTGCATAAAAGGAAATAAGGGACGTTTCATTAACCATAGCTGCGAACCAAATTGTCGGACGGAAAAGGTGACTCGATACGGCCTGTTTTTCATATACTGAAGAGAGAGTTTTCTGAATGCATACTTGGTCTTAGTGAGCCTCATATTTTTCTTTTAGAATTTAACCAAAGGTGGTAGGTGGAAGTTTTGGATGTGTCTATTTGGACCTAAATATATAACTTTGGCGAGCCACATGTTTTCTTAGCATGCGTTTGGATTGCAGGTTCAAACCTGAGTTTTTCATCTCAGTTTTTGTCTTTTTCTGAAAAGTCAACAAAAATTATAACTAGTTTTTGAAAAGTCAACCAACTTCAACTTAAAAATTTAATCTTAGTCCCATGGTCCAAATGACCCCTAGTTTGAATTAATTGTGAGAAAGGAGGGAGTGAGGAGTTTTTATCGATTCTTGAGAATCTCATTTCTTTCTGCAGTCATCCCTTCTGTTTTCCTCACACCGCTTCTTTCCTAGAGAAGACCTCCAGTCTTGGACTGTATTTAAAAGAATTGATTTGGACAACAAAAATTTGAAAACTTGGGCGACCTTTTTCCCTTTGGTTCTCAATGGAGTGTCGCAATATTCTTCAAATATAATGTGATGCATATGCTAGTTTTGGCCTTTGGGGCTTGACTTGCCTAAGGCTGCATATATTGTGTGTACAGTACTTTAAATACCCCAAACTTAGAGAATACGAGGCTGACCTGATTACTGTTCATGAGACCGTTTGTTTTGAACATTGCAAACTAGTTTCAAAGAGCAGATTACCTTATCTCAAGTATTACTTGTTAAACACGGATCTGTGGAAAGCTTGCTTTAACTTAGTTTTACTATTTGTACCTTCTTTTCCGCTTTTAACTTCTGAACTTTTGCAGTGGATGGTAAATGGAGAAATTTGTATAGGCCTGTTTGCACTGAGAGATATAAAGAAGGTAATGCTTGAACTGTGCATCATTACTTCCGTGCTTGGATCTTTTGTGGGGCGTGAAACCATTAATTCTTTTTTTTTTTTTCTTTTTTTCAATTTTGTTTTCTTTGAGAAACTACATAAAATTTATTGATATGTAAATAATAAAGAATATATGAGAGAAAAATACTCATCTAGTAACTTAATTTTCACATTATGCAACATATACCCAACTTTATCTGTTTTTCTGATTCCATGAATCAGATGTTTGATATATATTTTGTTAAATGAGAGATGGTTGATTAAGGTCACGAAAATTGGAAGTTACTAATAACTTGTTGTATGCATTTGGCCCAAAACCACTGTCTATGGCTACCCTTATTCATTTTCTTTTCCTTTGCTCTGCGCATATGTGATAATCACCCAACGGTCTTTTTTCTGGTGCTTTTGTCAGGGTGAAGAAGTGACATTTGACTACAACTATGTGAGGGTATTTGGAGCTGCTGCCAAAAAATGCTACTGTGGTTCATCCCAATGTCGGGGTTATCTTGGTGGTGATCCTCTTAATGGTGACGTCATTATTCAAAGTGATTCAGATGAAGATCGGGAGCCCATGATGCTTCCTGGAGAGAGAAACAAGAAAGTACGCAAACCTAGTTCCTCTAGTGGTGTCATTAAGAAAACTTCTGAGAGTACATTAGACCATATAGATGAAAAGGATAAACAAACACCAGCTCTGGTTCAGTCTGATAGTTCCACCGGAAAAGAGGACTCCATGAACCATTCTGTGTCTCCTGTTTCCCATGTGCACGATGCTTTGGAGGTGGACACGAAGGAAATATTATCACCTTCCGTACAAACCTTAGAAATTTCCCAACAATTAGACGATGTTACCAGTGAACTAATTTCTAATGTTCAGCCAGAAAGTTCCACGGAGGATGAGATTATGGAAAATCTCCAAGCTCATCTGAAACACTGGATCTTACACCTCCTGTTAAAGTGCTCAGCAAATCTTTACCTGATAGTGTTGAGAGTAAAAGGAAATCCAAATCTGACACTGCTGATGATCAGCCGCTTTCTTCTAAAGCTCATCCCAAGGTGAAAACTTCTTGCTCATCTAGTTTGGTCAAAAAAGGAAAGGTTAAGAGTGATCCCCCAAGTACTAGCAAACTTCAGTCGGCTGCCAACAAATCTCAGGTGCTGCATATCAAACCCAAAAAAGTAATAGAAGGTTCTTTTGGCAATAACTTTGAAGCAGGTTAGCTATTAATTTGATGTTTCTTTCAGAGAACGAGTAATTTTATAGGGCGGTTACACTAATTGTTAATGGCCTTAAAATCCTGCAGTTGAGGAGAAGCTTAATGAGTTGTTGGATGCTGATGGGGGAATAAGCAAGCGGAAAGTAAGTAGCAATGAAATGGTAGTTTTGGTTTTGTCAGATAGTAAAGGTCAACTTGTAGGGCAACTATGCGTATGTGGTTCTGCATTTTAATTTTGCTTCATTGTCTTTATATTATGTGATGAACTAATGTAGGTTTTTTCCTTTGCTGGCGAGTTCATTGTTTGGCTTTCTTATTATTCACCGATTAACCTTTTATTCTGTTATTGGAGTTAATTTCGAAATTCACGTTGCTTTCTTGCAGGATGCCCCAAAAGGCTACTTAAAGCTGCTGCTTCTTACTGCGGCATCAGGTGGTAGTGCCAATGGTGAAGCAATTCAGAGGTAATTTTTTTATTTAAAAAAAAAAAATCTTTACATGAATTTCCTGTGTTAAAGTTTGGTCTTTGTCGAAGTGCTGTAACTTACTGCTTTTCTTCTTTCAGAAATCGAGATCTTTCGATGATCCTTGATGCTCTCTTGAAAACAAAGTCACGGATTGTACTAATTGACATAATCAACAAAAATGGTACGTGTATGAGGTTTTGTTTTTTTGCTTGTTAGTATTCCCTAGTTTATCAAGAAAAAGTAGATGTATAGTATTTTGTCCTAGTTTGCTTAATATTCTTTTTTCTTAGGTTTGAGAATGCTACACAATATAATGAAGCAGTACAGAAGAGACTTCAAAAAGATACCAATTCTTCGGAAGCTTCTCAAGGTGCTTCCATTCAGACCCATCATTAGGCTTATATGTTCTGTAATCCCTAACGGATATTACAAAAAGGATTAATATTTCAATTAATGACCCTTTTCTTTAAAAAGGGTTGGTTAAAAGTAAGGCACCTTTTTGTTTGGGAGATTAAAAACATGATCAATTTATGTATCTAATGCTTCCTCCTTAACAACATTTAAAAAGACAGATTCTTTTTATTAGATTTTGGAAGATTATTTGATAAAAAGGAAAACTTCTTAATTAATATCGCAGAGTACAGCATGCTGCTAACATATCATCTTTGCAGGTCTTGGAATATTTGGCAGCCCGGGAGATTCTAACTTCGGAACATATCAATGGAGGTCCTCCCTGTCCTGGAATGGAGAGGTAGGAAAAAGATTTAACTTTTGAACGACTTTCCTTATTTAGGTTTATACTGAGTGTTCCGTTGAACTACCAATTCATCTTCTCTTTTTTAATTATCAACGATGTTTAATGGAGGGTGGTTGTTCTTTGGAAATTATATTTCGAAAGGCCTTTTGTTATGCTGCCTTCAAGGGGCACTGTAACATTTAGAATTTCCTCCTAATTTGGAGGTTGAGTGAAAAGAAAAGAAGAAAGAAATCACAGGAGAGCAGGACGAAAGGAATGTATATGGAACAGCTGCAGTTGCATCCAACTCGTTGATATCTTGGTTTCCAGACAGCTTGAGACTATTAATTCTGAAGTTCTTTTGTCTCCTATTAAACTAAATCTTTTGTTTCTTGGTGGAATGTTGATTTTCACTAATGTAACACTGAAAACTGTGTTTCTATATGCAGTTTTAGGGAGTCGATTTTATCACTGACTGAACACGACGATAGACAGGTATTTGTGCCATGTCAAGTCAATTTTCTTTCCTAGTTTCGAAATTCAATTGTATCATATGTAGTTTTTTGTTTTAACTTCGTTGATTGGAATAAATTGCTCAAAGAGTTAAATCATTGAAATCTGCACATACAGGTCCATCAGATAGCACGAAACTTCCGAGACAGGTGGATTCCAAGACATCTCCGAAAATTTGGTTTTGCAGACAGGGATGATAACAAGACAGAATTTCCTAGGAGTTCCAGCTTCAACAGATATCATGCAACACAAAACAATCGGTCTGATCATCATGGGAGACCTTCAGAAGCAAATGATTGTGTCAAACAATCAACACCTGCTAGAGATGCAGGTATCCAGGAGGGCTCTTCTGCATCTTGTGTTGGTGTTGTTTCCCCTACCGGTGGGACAAAACCCGCAAGCGTAAAAGCCGATGGGATCAGCCAGCTGAGACAAATTCAGATTTGAATTCTCTACAACAAAAGGAACAGAGGATTGAGTCTTCACGGTTTGAATCTACCGTGGACCATCAAGACAAATTGAACAGAGAGGAAAGCAATTGTCCTGGCTCTGTGAATGATTGTTGTCAGCTTGATAAAGGCGGTATAGGCCATGATGAGACAAAAACCGTTCTTGAAGATGTTCCACCTGGTTTCTCATCTCCCCTGAAACCTCCTCCCGGTGTTGCTGCATCAACGGTTTTCCATTCTGCGTGTACTTTTGACACTGTTATTGGGCATCCACAGGAGAGATTCGTTTCTCACTTACCCGTCTCATATGGAATCCCTCTCTCTATAATGCAGCAATTTGGAACTCCTCACCCCGAAACAGTAGGGAGTTGGGTTACTGCTCCCGGCATGCCTTTCCATCCTTTTCCCCCATTACCCCCATATCCCCGTGGCAAGAGCCCTTCGCCTTCTGATGAAGTCAACCGCTTTTCAGTTGATCACCCTGCAGAGGAAGCTCAACCGGATAACCGTCTTCCTGCTACTTCTAACTCGAACGATTGCACTCCTAGCACAACGGGTGACCAACCAGATGCCGAAGTTCCGTGTACAAATAACCATTTTACATCGAAACGAGGCAGGGAATCATCAAATGATCTGGGAAGAAGGTATTTCAAACAGCAGAAGTGGAATCATACAAAAATAGGGCCGGCGTGGCATGGGCGAAGAAATAGATGGGGAGGCATGGGAATTTCGAGAGACGGGACAAGCAACGTAAGCATAGGAAACATAACAAACGAGCATAGTAGTACTTATTGTTCAGAGGATTTAAGTTGTACGGTGGAGAAAGCTGGTAATAGTAGTTTTCAGCATCCAGATCACCACAGTCAGCATTGATTTATAGGAAGAGCTACTTATTTTCTTTTTCTTTTTACTATGGTGTATTCTCAATTTTTTTTTTTTTTTTTTTTTTCTGGGTTCGTTCTGAATGAATTGATTCAATATTTGAATTGGAGTTTAATCCTAACACCCACAGAAAAAAGGGTTCTCCAATTTTGGTGATGTGCTCTTATTGATTATTGGTCCATCTATTCTTATTTTGTATCATTCCCACAGGAATTCAAACTAATGAAGCATGAATGATTTCTATCAATGAATAAGATAATTGGCAGAGTTTTTGATCTCTTTTAGACAGTTTATATATATATATATATATATATATATTTTCTCTCTCTCTCTCTCTCTCTCTCTCTCTCCCTCTCCTCTCTCAATTCCCTTGCTTATGAATGATGTGGAGCTTGCAGTTGGATTGTTTTGGTAGGAAAAAAATGGGATCCGTAGTGTCTTCACATCCCCCTCAGTATCTTACTAGGGTATAGACAAGAATCCTGACCATAGGTCTTTAATAGCTAATAACCGTTAGGCTTAAGAGTGGCTACACAGTCTTCTCATCAAAGGCTAGACAAAGCGTGTATGTCAAGAAGTCGAACCTTGGAGTTAGCAGAAGCGAAGACTTTAAGGGTTCGTTTGGTTCGTGAGTTTAAGTTGAGTTTTTGAAGTTTAAATAGTAAATTTTGTTGACTTTTTAGAAAAGACAAAACTTTTTGGGAAAAAGACAAACTTTTGAGGAAAAAGATAAAACTTGAGCTTGAAAACTTGAGTTTGAGCTTGTGAACCAAACAGGCTATAAGTATAACTTTCTTACCACCATGCTACCACCAGTGACTTTTTTGCCCCCATGCTACCACCACCAGTCGTTGGTGGTTGGATTGCATGATAATTGATACTACATTCGGCCTCTTTCACAACATCTTCTAATATTATTCTACTAGAAATGCAAAGTAGGGACAAATTTTTCTTTTGTTATACAATTCATTTTATCAGCTAGTTAACTTGCTCTCAAAGAAATGAACATGATGTGTTTTTTCAGTTGGTCTGGAAAATTGCTGCAAGTATTCATGAAACAAAGAAATCATGAAACTCATAATCTTACTTATTGAATATACAGGTTTACAGCATCAGCAAGATCTAAACTCAAAAGCTTATCTCTTTACCTTTATTTGACCTTGAGAAACAATCCAAGCTATATCTCCACTTCATTCATTTCCTCCAAGTAAAAGTAAGAAGAAAATGCAAAAGAAGACCTTGAGAAACAATCCAAACTATATTCCACTTCATGCATTTCCTCCAAGTAAAAGTAAGAAGAAAATGCAAAAGAAAATACAAAGTAAGAAGAAAATGCAAAAGAAGATGGACAAAGACATGATTTCCTCCCAAGTAAAACCAATGTGTACAATCAAAATCTCTCTTTCCATTCTGTTGAACCTCCATCATATAAACAACGCATCAAATCATCATAGCTCTTTTTCCCTTATTCAACCCGCAACCCGTAAATATCCGTACATAAATGCTTTATCAGAATCTTCTCAAAATCGTTCTAACATGAACAAAGCACCAAGTTTTGATCAATGTTTTGTACTTCCTCCATCCATTGAAGTGTTTCCCAATTACCTTCTTGTAACTAGGCCTCTGCCGAACCAAAATCCAGTACTCGGCTATGTTTGGTCGGCTGCTTATATACTCTTCCTCCAAATTCAAGAGCACCAACCGAGAAAGCACCGGAATGAGCATCACATCTGCCATGGTGAACTCTTCGCCTACTAAATACGCTGTTTCATTCAGCTGCATTTCGACCTCGTCGAGAAGCCTAATTAGATGCTCCTTGTCCCGCTCCAAAACATCCGGGTTCTTCAACTTCTCTTCTGTCTCATGTGCCTCTTTTAGCTTGCTGTGGTAAGCGCCTGCAAGATCAGGAAACTCAGCCATCCGTGCTATGATTACGCGCCTTATGAACTTGGAAACATAGTCACGGTACTTGTCGGGAATGTGGCCAAGGGTGAAGAACTTTGGGTTCCATTCTTGTATCTTCTGCATCCATTCAATCACTTCTCTGCTGCTAAAGATGATGTTATCACCACCTGAGGAGACAACTGCAATCCTCTCGACATACCTGAAAATTACATCCATAGAACTTCGTCATCTTCCCTTGTTCAACTGAAAAAGCCAAATACATGAACTTCCTCTTTGCCTAAAAAAAGGGTCACTTTTAGCTTTGGCAATTGACGGTTCAGACCCCTCTAATCGCATTCTGATTCATCGAGATCTTTTATTTTCATTCCCAGGATTCTCTATGGAGTTGTCACAATTGCTTGCACAAATTCAATTATTTTCATCTTTCAGATGACCCAAAAGAACAAAAAAAAAAATCAAAAAATCAAAAAAAGGGGTGAGCCTAAAACATACTGGATTATCTCAATAGTGGTGAAGATGATGTGAGCACCATTCTGAAAAACAGGGAGTTTGGCACTCGGATTCATCCTGAAAAACACGGCGTCCATGTTCTTCCCGGTTATCGGATTGACATGGAAGGATGTGTAATCAATGCCCTTCTCTTCCAAAGCAAGTCTCACTCTTTGACTATCCAAAGAGTATGGATGATGATAAAGCTGCATTATCTCATCAAAAATTGAGATCCTTTTGTATCACCTTTAAATAAGCACTATATTATGGCCTGCAAACCGGAAGAATAGCAGCAAAAACATTAACCAAAAACATTTATGCAAAATTCTCCTCAAATCCTTATAAATATAAGAAAAAACCAACCTAAAACAAATTCATAAACATAATTACTGAAACTAGAAAAGATTCAGAAATTCCAAATCCAGATATGTAAAGCAAATTCTAGCTAACCTTCTAAGAATTGGAAAAGAATTCATAAAGTAAAATTTAAAAGATCAAAATGAGAAAACCCAGTGATATTTCTAGCTTTTTCCGAAACCGCACATGGAAATTTCCAATTAAGATCAACGTAAAGTAAACAAAAGTCAACAAGACGTCAAAAGCACGGTTCAACTTCAACTTCAACTGAAAATTACACGCCTAGTCAACGAACCCAACAGCCAAAAACAAATTTTTTATAAAAATAAATAAAAATAAACAAGAAACTGACGAGGAAAGTCGTTGGAAATAAAATTGAATACGACAGTAAATTAGACTTACGCAGAAAACTGTGAGAGGCCTTCTTCCTGAAACTGTTTGATTATAAGAAGAAGAAACTTGAAAAGTGCCAAAAAAGGGCAAAAAGGAAACCAGAGAACACTAAAAAAGACAACTAAATTTGGGAGGAGAGTTTTCGAGATTTGTGCGAGCACTTGAAAGGAAACCTTACGCCACTTTTTTTTTTTTGTTCTACATGCGAAAAGCCGAAAAGGGTACTCGAAAGTAGAGAAAGAGAGAGAGAGTTGCAGAGAGAGAGAGAGAGAGAGGCGATGCATACGACAACTAGGAGTTATATGCTTCCAAATGCAACTGCATCCGAATATTTTGTTTGCGTTTGCAATATAGATTAAACAGTTAAAAAAAATAAAAGCTTATCAATAGATATTTTTTCATGTGTTACTATATGTCTAAATCTTCTGATATTAATTATATCCAAAAAATAAAATAAAATCTTATGATATTGTAACGTTAGTGATTCTGTTAATAAATAGTCGAACCAAAATTTTCCTTTTGGAGGAATTAAGTAAAATAACAAATATTCTAATGATGTAATAGCTGTATTGATTTGGCTTTCCAACCGTTAATGAGTATCTTCAAGTTTATTACAAAGGAAAACTAATGGCAAACAGCTCAGTAGTGGCGTTACAAAGAATCATTTAGGCCTTGTTTGGTCATGAGTTTAGTTTAAACTAAACTGTATTTTTTTTATCATGTTTTTTATCTTTTTCCCCAAAAAAATTGTTTGTCTTTTCTGAAAATTTAAAAAAATTCAAAAAAATTTACTATTTAAACTTACAAATCTTAACTCAAACTTACACACCAAACACCCCCTTACTTTGTGAGGAGAGTTATAGTTTATAAAGCAACAGATATCTCTGATACATTCTCAAGCAATGACACAAACATAATAAAGTTCCTTCCTTTCTAACTTATTTATGTTGTTTGCTATTTATTCATAGTTGGTCATAATCAATTAAAAAGGTCCCAATAAAAGTGGGGGAAAAAAATAAAATAAAAAGGAAACAGCTTATCCTCGTCTCATATGTCCCAGTTGAAAAGTTAATTGGATCACTTTATGTGAAAAATGAGTTAAATAGTTGGGGTGTTATTTATTTATTTATTTATAAATTATTAAAAAAAAAAAAAAAAAAAAGGAAAAAAGAGAGAGAGAGACTTGTGACGGGTCATGGTTGGGGTAGGCTCCCTCGCACATGGTGCAATGCAAGTCTAAAAAAGTGGGTGGTTTAAAGGAATATAACTTTTTCAAATATAGAAATTTTACTAAGTTGGTAGTTTTCTGTAAACACTTACGATAAGTAATTTATTTACAATAATATTATTAAGGCAACTATGCTATTTATATACTTTCTAAATAAATTATTTATTATAGATAATCAAATATTTTAAAAATATGTCACAAGAGAAAAAGCTGTCCCCTTGAATATAACTAGCAAAGCAAAAACACAATAAACATGGTTGTAAGCATAGTTTAATAGGAATTATATATTTGATTTCACCTAATTGAATTTGAATCCCTTATTTCAAGTTATTTACCCAAAAAATAATAATAAAATACACGCACAATGAACTAGACTATGGGCTATAATACAAAGCCCATGGAGGCCCATTAAGAAAAGACATGATTTGGGCAGGGTAGGCCCATTTTTTAATGGCCTTTTATGACTCACAATCTTTCTGGCCCAAATATATCTTTCCACGCCCCAATCTCCATTTTCCAGCAAAACATGTTGGAACAGCCCCTCTCAACTTAAAAAACGGGGGCAAAAAAAATAATTAAAAAAAAAAGGTCTCAATCTCAGAGGAAGAAAGTGGGGAAAATAAATGCTGAAAAATCTTCCACCACACGACACTCTCAAGTGAGAAAAGTATGAACCCACCGACACATTTCAGCTGTTTTTTTTTCTAGTTTAACAAGGAGAGAGTTTCACTTAGTACACCTGACTACAACGAGGTAACTTCCTTCTTTTAGAAAAAAAAAAAAAAAAAAGTAAGTTTTATTCTTTTAGAAAACAATGAGAATTTTACAGTAAGATATGAATACATTATCAAACATTCTATTTTGATTTGTTAATATGTTTTAGATTCTGTCTGTTTTTATATAATTTATATCTTGACTGAATTCTAACTAATTCTAACGTTCAAAGACATATATTATCGATAGAGATACTCTATCATAAAAAGCTTCTACCAGTGTAGGAAAAAAGAAAAAAAAATCGACATGTACCGCTGATATTTTCAACAGGTGTCAAGCTAGAATTGGTTGAGAAAGTTCGAAAAGCCCGCCTTTTTCAAGTATAATAACCCGACGTAAGAATATCTAAAAAAATCACATGCGTGGAGGGAGATATATTACCTACTATGAGCATCCGGCATTAAATAGGAGACATAAATGCTGACCCACCAGAACTGAGCTATTGTCACGTTCACCCCATAATCTGCTCCTTTGTCTCGACAAGGAAAACACTTCCCAATCAAATTCGGCACCGTCTAAACTTGTCATCGACATTAATCCCCTTTGGTAGGTGCCTCCTCACCCTTAAATTTGCCTCTCTCTAGTGCCCTACACTGAACAACATTTTTTTTTTTTATTCACACAAACAAGAACACACATGTAATTCTACGAGTCAGATCGACTACAAGGGTTTTCAGTAGGAGAATTAATCTTAGTGAACTCACTAAACTATAACTTTCAGACAATTACTAACTGAAATAGAACTTATGATATACTTATAAGTCATTAGAAGTCCTCACTCCTTACCAATTATGTAAATATCAACAAATAAAAAAATGGTAGCCATATTGAACAACCTTTTTTTTTTTTAAACAAATATTGAACACCCTTTTTGCCCATATCTCCCCTTCCACCCAAAAAAAAAAAAACAAAAGTTCAAATTACAAATTGGGAGGGAATTTGAGGGGGGCTTTGTTGAATAAAAAAGTGATTAGTGGTGTTCTCATGTCACATCTTGATTAGCGACAATTACAAACTGAAACAGAACTTATGAAATACTTATAAGTCATTAGAAGTCCTTACTCCTCCCCAATTATGTAAGTATCAAAAAAAAAAAAAAAAAAGAAGCCATATTGAACAACCTTTTTTTTTTTTTAATAAATATTGAACAACCTTTTTGCCCATATCTCCCCTTCCCCACAAAAACACAAAAGTTCAAATTACAAATTAGGAGGGAATTTGAGAGGGGGGTTTGCTGAATAAAAAAATGATTAGTGGTGTCCTCATGTTACATCTAGATTAGCGACACTTTAGGAAATGTGACTAGCTCATGCTCTTGTCAACTATTCCAAGAGGTCTAAGCGTGTCAATCAGATAGTTGTACTATTTCGAAAAAAATTAAGTTCAAACACATATATATATAAGAGAGAGACATGAAATGGTCATTTTTTTTTATCGTTATGCCACCGCCATTGATGGATCAGGTAGTATTGAATTGAGTTCAACAAGAGATGAGAGGAGATGGAGAGACTGCGACAGCGATCTATGTGAGTGCAGCATGGAACGTGCTTTTGTTCCTTGAAATGCCAATACACATGGAACGTCGCCTATCTAGACATGGAGTTGTATTTAATTTGGATAGTGAGAGCCAAATAATAAATAATTATGTTTTTGGGGCCAATACGAATATTTGCCAATATATGATTCCATAATACAAGTTGCCATTTGTATCATCCCTTCAAATTTTGAGGAGCCGTTTTTCATGTGTTTGTTATTTATGTTTCTTGTATGTATAATATATGTTTCTTGTTCATATAATATATTCTTGAATTAATATATACATATACAAGCTCTAGAGAGGCATAAGCGCTGACGTTACAGCCTGACCTCTTTTAAGAAGGGAAAATCAGCCAATTATAGACATGTTTATCCTACTTCAAAAAAAAAAAAAAAAGAAATATATTAAAGTAAATGAGATGATTCGGATTATTATGAACCTCAATATGGGATCTTATTGTGGTGACTATCAGATTAAGGACTGTGGCTACACCAAATTATCCTAATATTAATTTATAATTTGTCACATCAATTAATATAAATTTTATAAATAAAAAAAAGTAAATAGTAGTGTTGCCAACAAATTTTTGTATTAAAATCGCAAGTGTAGGATTAACTTACCAACCCAAAAGGTTTAGAAAATAACTTTTGTCTCTTGTAATGTACTCTTGTCTAGTTAACAATTTTAAAGTTTCATACATATCAAATATATATGTCACAATCGCAATATTTCAACGCAGATGTCAAAAATCGAACCATAAACATGATTATTTTCTATATTAAAATCGCAAGTGCATAATTGAGTTATCAACCTCAAATAAATAAATAAATAAATAAATAAACTTTATCACTTGCAATGTTCTCTTCTCTAGTACCTTAAAAAAAAAATTTAAAAAAAAAAAGTTCACTTCTCTAGTTAACTATTTTAAAGGTTCACACACATCAAATACATAAGTCATAATCTCATTTATTTCACTGCAGACGTCAAAAATCGAACCTTTAACATATAAGAGAAGAAGTCATAAGTGATTATCTCTTATTTTTGTATCAGTACCGTCATTGTAAAATATATACATATATATATATATATATATGTATAAACGCACTTTGCTTCAGTTTGCAATTAGTTGACATATCACTCAATTCATACACAATGATGACCACATTCGGTTTGTTATGTTCCAGACTTCCAGCCAGAAAAAGAAAAAAAAGAAAAAAAAAATTTTATGGTGTAGAAACTGAAAGGAAGGCCACCAACTGACAAGTTACGTTTCGTTATCTGACAAATGAAGTCAGTTAAAAAACTGAACAAAGTTCGTTGAATTCAGTGCCTCACAAGAGCGGGAAAGTAGGTTTGGCGTTTGCCGTTATTGCGTCGTTTTTAAGTTTGGTTAATGTGTCGTTTTGGTCTTCCAAACCCCAACCCCCCATTTTTAACGCCCCCTTCTTTAGCTAACTCGGAGCTCTAAGCAAGTATCATCACAAACGTATAACCGCCAACATAAAATAATATAATATTGTAATGTTATATAATATAATGTTTGTCATGTGTTAAGCTTTTGTCTCTCTCTCTCTCTTCCCTGGTCTTTAGCCATGATTTTGTCATTTTGAGAGTGACTACTCTATTCAAGTGGTCACTTCCTTTTTTTTTTTTTTTTTTTTTTATAAATTTTTAATATATATATTTTTTGCACATTTAGATTCCAAACTTTTGGACTTTTGATAATTTACACCTTAAATTTTATATTGTTGATAATTTATGTTATGAACTTTCTTAATATTATAATGTGTTTAATTTTGTTTAAATTTTCATTAAATTAATTAGTTATGAAATATAAAGCTTTATAGGGTATTTCTATCCAGGTAGAGATAGTCTGTATTTTTACAAACATGTCTATTGCACCGAGTCTCTTTCTGAGACATTGTGCAGATCATTAGGCTTTTCGTATATGTTAGAGTTTATCTAGTAAGGAATTTCACCATCTTAAGATCATTATAATTACAGTAGTCCTTTATCATCATGTCACCGACCTATAAAAAGCCCATATATACCTTGTGTGAGGACGGAAAGTCCCAAGTACGATAAAAAAAATTTCTAAATCTAAACCCTAAATTGAACTGAAGTTAGAAAAATAGCACATATTGTAATAATAATTCAAAATTTTAGGTGATGAATCGACAAAATTCCGATACAAATCGTTGAAAGTATACATATACAGGGGAGATGCTTTTTTTGGGAATGGTGAAGAGTAAAAAAAAAGTGGTTCGGAACATGTTTTTGGCCTTGTTTTTAGGGAAAGCTTTATCCGAGGACCAAAGTCTATTTTTATTGGCTAAGATTGATTATCCTTATAATATTTGTCGGGTTCACGAAGTCAATTTCTGTAGGATGATTAATGCTTCACGCCACACACGAAATATTATATTATTTTGTTGGTCAATCAATGAGACGCAACAGAGAGTATATATTGTTGTTATAAAAGTTCATTTATCTATATATAAAACTAAAATACATGAATGATAATTTACATGGAGCTACGTAAGCCTCCAAAAAAAAACTTCTATAACAAAAAAAAAAAAAAAAAAAAAAAACGTAGCATTCACATGTTATCCCTTATCACACAAGAATAGATAATTTTGGTCTAGATACATGTTGCTGCCATTTTTCAACAATGACAAATCACATTAAGGTACTAAACACCAACACATATATAATTGTTGATATCACATTATATATATATATATATATAATATCATCTGTTTAGTAACAGAACAAATCCAATAATTATAACATTTTATTTAGTATATTATAATTACTAGTTGATTTACATATAATTTTTTATTTACATTATTATAACATGAACTATTTAAAATTATTATTGCAAATGACAAATATTACTGAAAAAATATTCCATTAAAATCAACTGGTTGTTATAATATCATATAAAAAAGTTACAAATTATATCATTTTATACTGCCAAATAAGAGAATATACCACATACACACACGACATTTGATCAAATCCCATAACTTCACTGTAGCATTATATAACACACGGATCATCAAGTTGCAATTTAGTGATTGTTTTTTGTTTTCTTTACATAAGTTGTGCAATGCGTGTCCGTGGCTATACATTAACCTCAGGTACAAAGATTGGGATATGATTTTTGGATTATAGTAAAACCAAGCTTTTTTTTTTTTTTGATAAAAAAAATGATTATAGTGGTGGAAGTTAAAATCTCCATGTAATTTTGGAGAGATGGATACCCCGCGTGATATATGGATCACTCACGAAATGGATTGTCTATATACCTCAACCAATATGGTGGTGACAACTCGAATTCATAAATTCAACGAGAAAAACGAGCGTCTCTACTAACTCACGTAAGATAAAACCAAGCTAATTATTTGCCAATTTACCTAATAAATCCAGTTAGTATGCAGTACAACAAAAAGGCAACAGAGATGAACTTTCCTGGGACCTGCACATCCACTAGTACTTTAGGCTGGATTACCCGTGCTTGAAAGAATAGCTAAACCATAAATTTGTAGGACATATTACTTCTCTCATTAATGTCTCGTGGACCAACATGTGTGTTAGATTTTTTTATTTTATTTTTTATTTTTTGGGGCTCGTGAGATGTGTGTTAGGTTGCACTTAGTTGGTGATTGCACATGTTTTTGTTACAGAAATATCGTAACTACAAACAAGTTTTTTTTTTTTTTCCTTCAGACTAAGTTTAATAAGGAGTAAGGACATTGATTATTGCACAAAAAAAGTCATCCAACGGGATTGTAAGATTTAAATTTAAACCAGACAATATAAATAGTGTGGAATAGGATATAGAGAAAAATGTTTTTAGACAATATCGTTACACTTATTTTTATGTACTGTCTAGTTTAAATCATATAATTAGGATCAATCGTCCTTATGATAGGATCACCCTATTATAGAATCCCGATATACTTTTATTTTTATTTTTCAATTTGGGTAGAAGTTTTTTAATTCAATACCTCAATATTGATGTAAGTGTTAAGTTGTTCTATTGACAAAACTTGTAACTATCACAAGTTCTTTCTCAAAACGCAGAAGAGTTACTATAATAATATATATATACACACACAGACACAATAACATTTTAGAATCAATCCGGTTGTAAGTATTGTTCTTGTACTATAATTACATACAATAACAAGATTGTTAGTATTTTTTTTTTGTAAAATTAGGATGATATTTAGTATCATTGTCGGTTGTATCAGCATATGTACTGCACACAACACGCCAGGAGAGTGGTTACACCATGAGGACCACCTCATATATCTAAGATTGAGATTGTTCCTTATTATTATTTTTTTTTAAGAGAGAGAGAGAGATATATATAGAGAGAGAAAGGAGGGGGAATGTTGTTTAATATCTTTGATATAGATGTGATTTTGTGTAGGACCATCGGTACAGATCTAGCGGATTTGCTTGAAAGCTGGGTTTTGGGAGGACCTACGTATATATGTGTTTAGAGAATCCTTCCCAATTATTGTTAAGCTTCCATCTTTCTCTCTCACACACACACACACACACACACACATATATATATATATATTGGGCTAAAATATTTGATTTTTCATTTCATTAATAATCTATTTTGCATTGTGATTTCTAACCTAAAAAGGAAAACCATATGGAGATGGTGATAATATATATGCTTAATTAGTTTTTAGGCATGTGAGGAGGTAATGGCCTTAAGGAGGAGACCATATATCACCATACTAAAGTGTCAAATACTATATGGTATTTCTAAGGAGACATTGTCATTTTCCATAATTTTAATGTCCATGTGGTAGTTTTACAATGTTCCGCAACACCACATACAAAAAGTAGTCTAAGACATGTGCTATATATGGTTGTGTGAAGATAACAGAGTCGTCCAAAACAAGGCTCTATTAGTAGTGGATATAGTCAAAGCAAACGAAAATAATAATTAAAATTAAAAAAGACCAAAGGTTTTATTAAGAGGAATCTTTTATTGATATTATCTTTCTAACTTCAAAATTTTTTGTTATTTCTCTTCTTTTCATTTCAAATTTAGAGTGGGAGATTTAAATTCAAGATTTTAACTTAAATGTGAAATTGTCGGTAGGTCAAACATACAATCACGGGTTAATTCTCTTTTTTGTTTTAATTTTCACCAGATTATAAAACATGTTACATGTCTGAATTTATTTAAAAAAAAAAAAAAAAAAAAAAAAAAAAAGGATCTAGCTTTAATCCTCGATATATACTTTTCATAAAATTTGAAGTTTTAAAGATATTCTAATTAGTTTTCTTTTCCATTTTGGAATAAATTCATCCAAATAAGATAAACAGAGTACGTTAAAAAAAAAAAAAAAAAAAAAGAGGAGATGTGATTAATAGAGAAAAGGAAACCAGTCATTTCAAAAAAGCTCACCACGTGAAAGAAGTTATACGTACCGGCGTCCCCCACCGACAACCCACGATGCCATGAAAAAAAAAAAAAAAAATCCCATTTATTATATTCGTGGGGATATTATGCCAAAATAATCGTCAGGACTAACTCAGCTTATAGGGAACAAAAAAGGAGTTTGAGTATGTATTTATTATATTGAGGACAAATTCATTTTTCTCGAATTTTGGTGCTATTTTAATTTTACTTCTTGAACTTTAAAAATTAATAGAAATGCTTCGTGAATTATAAAATGTTATTATATGTGCTCATTCCGTTAGTTAAGTTGATGGAATTGACCCTGAATTTACTATTCCTGTAATTTTACCATTTCTGTAAGTTTATATCCCTCAAAACTTTAAGTAGTTAGCAAGAATGTCCCTCAAACTTTAAACCATTAGCAAAAATATATATATTGTTTCATACTTAATTTGGCACTGCTATAATTAAAAAAAAATTATTTGAAGTAAAATCTTTATAATTACAAAAACAACCTTACAAATTTTTACTAATTTAATCATTAAAAACATTTGTCAGTGATGGATTTTTTTTAAAACCTTAATTATTAGAGCACTCGAGCATAATCCGGAGAATAATCTGGGGTGCTAATGCCAATTTATGTAATGTAATATTTGAGTATTAATACATGAGGGAAGTGATAAATGGGACCCCTGCTTTTAATAAAGAAAAAACCTAATCACATGCACTACGCAAAAACATTTCCCCTTTGTACTTTATTTTTCTTTCTTTCCGTTTGGATTTTTTTGTGAATAAAGAAAGGATATGTGGTGACCTCATCATTTTTAGATTTTCAGCCCTACAAGTAAGAATCTTTTTCTCTAAATATGACAGAGATAAGTTCTTTATACTAATTTCTCTCAGTCGGTCACCCGGGACCTACTTTACCATCACTAAACTATGCTTTAACAGTCAAAACTGGAGCGAGGTCTAAGAGAATGTAATAGGAATCATACCCAGACGGACGAAAGAGAGAAGCCGAGCAAAGATACCCACCCATTTGCCAACCATCTATCCATGTGGGTGTCTTTCCGTTTGGATTTTGACCCATCAAGGATCGTTTCCACGAGTGGTCAATTTTTCTATCTATGAATGTTTATCTATATATATATATCAAAGAAAGCTCAATATTTATTTTGTTCAAACTTTTGTTCCAAGACAATTCGTATTTGACGAAAATGTTTCATATTTAAATTTTTGGTCTATACATTTTGTTGTTTTCTGCCCAATTTTTTTTAACAATTTAGTCTCTTTTTTTTGTATTGGTCAAAAAAATATTTTTTTTTTTTACTTTAGTCCTTTTATCTTTTTAAATTTTTTTTTCATACCTTAATTTTTTTGACTCATTATTTTAATTTTCTTCTAAATAGATAATTTTCTCAAATATATCTAACATATGAATATGCTTTAGATTAGTACACTATATATACATTCCTCTCTTTCAATGCTCTATCGCATATCATTTGACCTAATTTATCATTAGCTTAATACAAGTTACCTTAGTTTATTTATTTATTTATTTTAAACTTAGTACAACTTGGCATGACAAACAAAATATTTGTTGATTTATCTATTAATAAAGTTTTTTTAATATACTTAATCTGATAAGTCTTGAAATGTCTATTTATGAAAAATGATAACTATTACTATTAATCTCATTTTCTTAGTATTGAAACATTAGAGTTATAACTATTCATCAAAATAGAAGAGTAATTATTAAGACTCCTAATTATTGTTAGTGAATCTCATGTCTAGCGGTGGAAATCCTTTGGTCGTTTTGATGATCTGGACAATGTAGGATTCTTGTGATGGAGGTCTTATAAATGACGCTTGGGATTTTTTATTTTTATTTTTTTTTCTCTATGTTGTGGTACGCAATAACTACGTTTTATTCCGACTTAGTGGTGTGTTTGTCTTATATTCTAATGTTAGGTTTGTGTTCTTGTTCTACTAGTATTGCTTTTTATCATTGTTTTGTATAATCTTAGTGTTACAGATTTTTTTGTCAATAGATCAGTTTCCTTTTTCTTTTTTTTAAGGGATCAATTTCCTCTATTAATTGTAAAAGTTTCATTTATTGAAAAATTATGACTCTATTTGGTGAAACAGTTTGAGTTGAAATTTTTAAATTTGAGTTGGTTGACTTTTTAAAAACTAATTATAATTTTTATTGACTTTTCAGAAAAATATAAAAACTGAGATGAAAAAAATATAATTTAATTTGAATTGAACTAACTCACAAAACAAGCCCATATGTATGCTCAAATTTATTTATTTATTTTTTGAAGTATATGCTCAAATTTATTAGTGAAATCCATTATTTATTAACATCGTAATTATTTATTATTTTTTGGGATCGATGGGGATTTAAGATAGCACGTGGCCAAGAGCTAGTGGTGCACGTGTTGCGGTGCAGGTAAACATCAACGTAGTCACACGCACCTCTAGAAATATAAATTTCCATTTATTTTTTTTTTTTGTTATTTGCCCAATGGTTGTGGTCCCCATTGGCGGGTCACGTGACAAAAGTTGAGACGCAAGCATTGTGTTGGAGAGGAGAGGGAAGAAGGAGCGCAAGCTTTAATTACTTAATTAATTAACTAATTAATTAATTAATGACGTGGCGCCGCTGACTTGGAACCTTGTTTGCTTCCCAAAACGCCTTCTGTTTCACCGCCGCCTCACGGGCCTGGTTGTTTTTAGTTTAATTTTCTTGTTTTCTTGTCAATTTCGCCACCGACCAAAAAAATTAACTTAAGTCAAATTCATTCATAAAAAAGAAATTTGGGACCTCATTTTTATCATTATTGATAAGAAATGCTTTTACACTGTTTGATTATATATTTAACGATGTAATATATTAACTGCTTATGTTAAAATTTTATAATGCAAAAATAAAAAAAAAATACTTTTAATTAGATATCAGACTATTAAAAGTTAATACAATTATTAAAGTAGCAACTTTTATCAATAATTTAAAATAAAAGATGAATCCTAAAAATTTTGCTACTAAAAAATATAAGTATATAAATATCGTGGTAACATATGAAAAATATGCGTAATGTTGAATATACTTTTTACAACGAAACATGTTATGATTATATTAAGTTAAAAAAATTTTAAAGCTTAACACAACGTGACCAAGCCATATGCTTCAAAGTTCTATCTTATTATTAAAGTATTTTTAGTATGTTATTTATACAAAACTTTTCAGATATATGTATATATAACCGTATTCGTATCTAGTAGTCCTCGTTTGGTATTAGGTTTGAATCTTAAAATTATAATTTAATTTTTGTTTCTTTTCCCTCAATTTCATTATTCACGGTTTTTTAACTCAAATTTTAAAAGTTCATAACTTTGCATATACAAGTTCAAATGAGAGGATTTTTTTAAATTGTCTAAAATTTCGAGACGAATAAAACAAACTCCATATTGATATTTATTTTATGAACATATTTTAAGTTTTTAAATTTTTTAACTCTAACAATTCAAACACTTCATCAAATACACAATTCAATATAAATCTAAATTATACCATCCAAATCTTAACACCAAACGTATTCTAAATCTAGTTCTTCGATATTTATTATATTTTTGAAACCACCCCGCTTGATATTCAATGGCAAGGGAAGGGCCCAATGGAATCCAGTGATGATATATTTAGGGAATAAGAAGGAAATTGGATTTTTAAACATATTTTATTTTATGCTTTGTGCTCCCTTTTTCTTTCCCATATAAAACTCTTAGCATATGCAGAAATGATGATACTCCTTTTCTAATTTTTCTTCTTATAGAATAGTTAAGAAGGAAAATGCTAAAAAGACTTAGCATTTATTTTTGGTGGATAAAAAGGACTTAATTAGTTGTGCTTTGGGATCATCGCCAAATTTTAAGGAAAAGGACTTAATTATTTATTTATTTATTTTATTTTTTTCACTCTGTGACATTTGAAGGAAAAGGAATGGGCATGCCATCACTTTTTTAGCAATAATATGGTGGCATTAATCATGATAACATCAAAAGGCATTCACAGAAAAAAAAAAAAAAAAAAAAAGGGTAGGGCTTAGGCGGCTTTCAAAGGCCGAAGTTTGGGTTAAGCTCTAATTGTTTAAAATAATGAGTACTGTCCTTTTTCCAGAGTTTTGTTAACTCTACTTTTGGCTGACAGGCTGAGTGATATGCATATTAATATATATATATATATCTCCTAAAACATAGATCCGGACTTATAACGTTGAAAACAAAATTAAATGGGCGCTTAATTATATTGTTATATATTTTGCCATTTGTTCAGTTAAGGAGAGATTTAAAAAATGAAGTTAAGGGGATAAGGAAGAACATCATTACAAAATAATGAATAAGACAAATGAAGATTCATAAATCTTGTTTACATTACAATAATTGTTTCAGTAACTAACCACGGGCAGATGAAAATTAGTAACATACAAATATATATATATGTCTATATATATATATGTAGGTGATGAGGACAAACTGATCAGTGTTAGGAAGAAGCGAACTAAAACAGAAGTAGACATCTGACTAGTGCCCACCAACATTAACCCAAAATCCTGTGAAAGAATTCTAACAAAATGTTTTATGTATATATATATATATATATATATAAAGAAAGATAGTGAAAATTATAAAATTTGTGTCCCAAGGCAGAATTCCCATCATTGTAATATTGAAATAATTATATGTTTCTTTTGTTTTTCTGAATTTATTTATAAGCAAACTGATTTGTGAAGATTTTTATTTAATTGTACACATTAATTACTTTTTTTATCTTTGCCTTTTGTTATTATTATTATTATTATTTTTTGGGTGGTCCATGTCCGTGGGCACTCTTTATAAAAAGTATGAGAGCAGCCACAAGTAGCTCTCATAATATGACTGGTTAATCAATGCAAACTAACAAGTTTGATCTCAACTCCTAATAGTCTACCAAATTTTTTTTTTATTAAAAAAAAAAAAGGATATGAGGAGACTTGGTCATCTTATTATTCAACTGCCGTGCAAGAAGATTAATGTGTATTGTCAATGTGTATAAATCATAAGACTTGAGAGTTGAACCTAACAAGATGTAGTAGAAGTGTTAAATGGTTTATCTGGTACACACACGTTTATCCGTCTCAATCTGTATAATCATGAAATTTTAAGGAACTTTTCAACCTAAATTTGCTAATTTAATTGATATTTAGATTTTGGCCTTTTTCGACAAGAGATATAAATGAAAGAAGAGATTGAGCGGGTGATTAGCGAGATTATTTTCCCTTTAATCATTTTTTTTTGCTAAAGATTTTCCCTTTAATCTAAATATTAATGATTTTACTCTAATGCGAGACCAGGCATTACAATTTTCTACCGGCGAAAATAGTTTTTATTTTTTTATTTTTTTTACCGATTAGTAATGTTATAATTACATATATTTTTAAATGATGAATATGATAAACATCACATTAAAATATATTTAAAAAATGCAAAATTGATCGAAACTTAGCTGACGTAGATTTATCAATTAAAAACAAAATACGATCATTAATATAAAGCTAATGACGAAACTTTTTTTTTCCCTTAAAAAAAGAAAAGAAAAGAAAAGAAAAGACATGGATGAATGGAATGGGGTCCCAGGAATGGTAGCACATACCACTCAGTACCACCCTTATAAGCATTGGCCCACCACCACCAACACAGCACAGTCAACACCACCGTTAGCCTCCCTAAGAAGAGTGAAAAACACCGGGCTCATTTTATCCTTCGGAAAAAAAATACTAAATGATATAAATTTAAAAATTATTACATTAATATGATATAAAATAATAATATTAGATGAACATAACATAAAATTAAATTAATGTAAACTAAATTTTATATTATATTAATCAAGATAAAAAAGTTTATATTATATTAATCAATAGATGAAAAAATAGTGATTATTTAGATAATTTTCTGATTAAAAATTTATGAATGGTATATAATTTTTTGAACTTAGAAAAATCTAGACCATCTTTGCTTGAATCGTATACGGCAAGGTTCATTTACTTTTACTGGTCAATTAATTTTTCAATGATATGTTTTATAAATTAGAGTACTTTTATTTGATAAAAATATTTCACCGTGGAAAATACCTTGCCTAACATAGATTTTTCATTTTTCTTTCTTGGTAACTAAATAGAAATTCTATTTTACCGCCCTTTGTACAATTATCATATCTTTGTATTAGGTCTCGCATCTGTTGTAGGTGGGGCCATGCCCGAAACTAAAAAATAAAAAATAACTTGCACCATCAATCTCAATCACTCGCTTGAGATATAAGAAGTCATTTATAATCATCATAACTACGGTTTAAGTAGCTTAATCAGAGTGAACTTAAAGATTCTCATTTTTATAACAATAGTAGGACCGGCTGTAGAGTAAAATTCCCTCCCCCCCTCACTCCTTTCTTTTCTCCTGGTCTTAGCATGCGAGCTTGAAAAGCAACCCAAACCGACGACGGTTGAAGCCAAACAAAAAAAACCAACTCTCTCTCTCTCTCTCTCTCTCTCTCTACACACACACACACACACACATATATATATAAGCTTACTCAGATGGGTAACGATCACCGGCAACAAAACGACGGTTTCTCCTGAAGAATCTGAACCCGAATTCACCTAAGAAAACGACTCGTCATTGAACTCACTCGGATAATTGAACTTGGTTGCTGAGAGCTGAAAATGCTTCAGAATTGTTTTAATGGGGAAGAAAACTCCGGTGGCCGGACGGTGGTGGTCGGAATAAAGCTGGACTCGCCGAGCAGAGAGCTGCTCACGTGGGCTCTGGTCAAAGTGGCTCAGCCCGGTGACTGTGTTATTGCTCTTCACGTTCTCGGTAAAAATGGTAAGAGTCAAAATTTTTGAATAGAAAGTTTTTTTTTTTTTTTTTTGTTTCTCTCTCTCTTTCTGTCTTTGAATTTTCTGAATGATTTGAATTATTGGGTCTTGCAGAAATCTTCGATCGAGATGGGAAATCATCGCTTCTTTCGCTAGTCAAAGCGTTCGACTCTGTTCTCGCCGTGTACGAGGGTTTCTGCAACTTGAAACAGGTCAATAACAGCAGCATCTCTGTTCTCAGCATTTTCTCAGCCGCCAAACAGAAAAAAAGAATTCTGAAAGACTTAACAAAATTATATATATTGCAGGTGGATCTCAAGCTCAAGATTTGCAGAGGCGCGTCGGCGAAGAAAATTCTAGTCCGCGAAGCGGAATCTTACTCTGCAACTAAACTCATAGTCGGAACTGCTCATAACCACCACAAAATCCGATCGTCCACTTCCGTAGCAAAGTACTGCGCCAAAAAGCTTCCCAAGGATTGTGGAGTTCTCGCCGTTAACAACGGCAAAGTCGTCTTCAACAGAGAAGGCTCGCCGGGAAAAACTGCTTTCCCACCAGGTTCGTCGGCAAAAGAAGAAGAAGAAGAAGAAGAAGAAGAAGAAATCTCTGTAATTTCTCAAGACAAACTTTTTCGAGGATTTTAAGGAACTTTTCTTGTCTTTTGGGTATGTTTGCAGGGACAGAACAAGATCAGCTTCGAAACGAGACTCTTAAAGGACTAAATGACGCTAGTTTAAGTGTTGCAAAACAGAGCTGTGAAGTTTGTACACCTGAAGAAAAGAACTCCTCTGTTAATGGCGGCGAAGAAGAAGACAAGTCAATGGCTTTAGTGCCGGTACAGAGTGCAGAGCCGGCACCGAGTCCGACAATCTCCGTGTTGATCAAGGAATTGCCGGAGGTGAGACCCGGTTGGCCGCTGCTCCGCCGCGCAGCGGAGCGGAAGTCACCGGAGAGGACTATGGTGAGGCAGATCTCGGTGGTGCAATGGGCAATGCAGTTGCCGAGTAGGCATGTTTCATCCGCCTCGGATGTTGATCAGACACAATTTAGCTCTGACGATGGCAACTCCTCTAATCTAAACAGCGAAAGCGGCGCAATTGTGCCGGTCGGAGCGGAGGCGACCATAGCAACACCGGAGAGCGAGTCGAAGAGCCTGCCGAGAGAATTGGAGGGTCTACATGAGAAGTACTCTTCAACTTGTAGGCTGTTCAATTACCAGGAACTCTCACAAGCAACTTCAAGTTTCTTGCCAGGTTTGTTTTAAGTTTTTGCCCCAATTAGTCCATTTTTTGTCGAAAAAGACACGGGTCGGATTGGAGATTAAAGACTTTTATTTTATTTTATTTTATTTTTTGGTGGGATTTCAGAGAATTTAGTTGGAAGAGGAGGGTAGCAGCAAAGTGTACAGAGGCTCCCTTCCTGACAGCAAGGAACTGGCGGTGAAGATCCTAAAGCCGTCCGAAGACGTCATCAAGGAATTCGTTCTCGAAATCGAAATCATTACCACTTTACATCACAAGAACATCATTTCTCTTCTGGGATTCTGTTTTGAGGACAACCATCTTCTCTTGGTCTACGATTTCTTATGCAGAGGAAGCCTTGAAGAGAATCTTCATGGTATTTAGCCACTTAATTTTATATTTTTGTTTATTTTTCGTTTTCGAGAAAAGCAATTTAACTTTGTTTGTGATTCTTTTTCCTGTTCCAAAAGCAGGAAAGAAGAAGGACCCGGTAGCATTTGGTTGGAATGAGAGATATAAAGTGGCTTTGGGTGTGGCTGAGGCCTTGGATTATCTGCACAGTGGCAATTCTCAGCCTGTGATTCACAGGGATGTTAAGTCTTCTAATATACTGTTATCTGATGATTTTGAGCCACAGGTAATGAAATTTTTAATTTTTAATTTTTAATTTTTCGGTTTCGTAAACTTATTTTGTATAAATTTCTCTGAATTTGTTTATGCTAATCCTATTTGTTCATGGGTTTTTTTCAGCTTTCTGACTTCGGACTGGCTAAGTGGGCATCAACCACCTCATCACATATCACCTGCACTGATGTTGCAGGCACTTTTGGGTATGTCATGTAACTCGTGTTTCATCCGTATTTTCGGTTTTTAAACCTAGTTTTAACTTCCAGCTTTGTGTTTTGTTGCCTAAACAAAGGAAAATTTTAACCCAAAATATGGAAAAATAATGTTTTTTTTTTTGTTTTTTTGTTTTGTGGGGGGCTGCAGTTACTTGGCTCCTGAGTACTTCATGTATGGCAAAGTGAACAATAAGATTGACGTATATGCGTTTGGGGTTGTACTCCTGGAGCTTCTTTCAGGAAGAAAGCCCATAAGCAGCGACCATCCGAAAGGGCAGGAGAGCCTGGTCATGTGGGTATGTGTTCTTATTCAGTTATTCTCCTTGGCTTTTGTCACTTTCGAAACGAAACCATTTTCGATGTCGTTTGTTCCTAACGAGAAATCAATCTGTGGGAAAACCTTTATCCTTGCAGGCTAAGCCAATTCTGAATGAAGGAAAAGTGTCCAAGTTGTTGGATCCTTCCTTGAGCAGTAATTATGAGCAGGACCAGATTGAAAGAATGGTTTTAGCAGCCACTCTTTGCATCCGACGTTCCCCGCGAGCTAGGCCTCAAATGAACCTCGTAAGTCAGCTGCCCATTCATCCCATTTAAAAATTTTCAATGAATCTAGTCTGTATAGTGGCATAGAATAGCAGATTAGTTATGGTTCCAGATGTGCACCACAACTTTTAATACGTCAACACACAAAAATGTTACGAAAAGAGCAAATAACGGGACTTGATAAAGATGTGACGGTTTGAACTGTCTTCTATTATGACCACAGGTGGTGAAACTCCTTCAAGGTGAACCCGAGGTGACTAAGTGGGCAAGGCTACAAATGAATTTTCTGAAGGAGGCTGACATCATCGATGATGAAGCGGCTTGCCCGCGATCTAATCTGCTGTCGCATCTTAACCTCGCACTGCTTGATGTGGAGGATGACTCGCTCTCCATGAGCAGCATTGAGCAAAGTGTGTCATTAGAGGACTACTTACAAGGCCGTTGGAGCCGCTCATCAAGCTTTGACTAACTGGCATTATTGCTAGCAACAATTTTCTAGTTAAAAAAAAAAAAAAAAAAAAAAAAAACTTGTTGTGCCCTTTGTGTGTGATTCTTTTATATATTATTATTAGCAGCCTAAGGAGAAAAAGGGGAAAAGGGTTTTGGATGAGAGGTTGTTTGTGGGTGTTCCCTCCTCCTTCCCTTGCTAGGCCACAAATCCATGTCGTTTATATTTGTAATTTTGTGGCGTCGTTTTCCCTTTTGTTTCTTGGTATTGGTTTTTATTCCCTTGATCCCAACTTGATCAAGAGTGAATACTACTATAATGTAATGCTAAAAGACGAGAAATGACTTGTAATTTTTTGAAGAGTTTTCTCATAATGTAAGATTCCAAGTAATCTTTTTTTTTTTTTTAATAAGATAAATTGCTTGTTTAGTTTATTAATTTGTGTAACTTTGATACTTATTCTTTTTTTATTTTTATTTTTTGGAAGCATGAATGACTCTAAACTATTAAAATGTCATTATAATAGTCTGTAATTTGGTAAAAAAAATGATGACCATTAACGTTTTTAATAGTTTAAGACCATTTTAGTTAAGAAAAAATAGGAATTAAAAGTACAAATTTAAAAGTTAAAGGACCAGTAAATTATCCTAACATAAATTATCCAACAAATAAAATTTCTAAATCATTTTCCACTAAGTGGGCAAAACATTAAAAAAGAAAAAGGGAGGGGGGTGGTGTCCTTATAGTGGCTCCAACTTGTAGCACCATTATGGGCATCCCTTTCACCTCAAAAACAATTGTTTGTTGTTCCCCCAAGATTCTTCTTTCGTCGTCTTGGCCAAAATCCAATCAAAATCCCCTTTTGAATCTCACATGGTGCTAAGTTCTAAGTGCTAAGTGATAAATAGTTTTGTCCCACCTTCCCCCCCTCCCTCTTATTAAAGTCATGGGTCTTCCAATACCCCACATTAGAACCACTTACTACTTGTTCTTATTGTGCACAAGAATATTCCTCTAAGTCAACCATGAAATCAGGTCCACTAGTTTTTACACACACACACACACACACACACACACACTCACCAAAATTCTTCACCGACACATTTTCAGCCTATTCCTTAGAACATAACACAAACTTAGGCTTGCCTAAAGCTATATTGTATTTATGTTTAATATAAGTGGAAGAAAATTGGTATGGTAAAGAAAGGGATTTTTTTCTTTGACCTAACTATCCTCCTTGGCCTTTTTTTTTTTTCAATTAACTCAACCGCCAACCATAGTGGGCGACTTGAACTTATAGACAACTACTCTTATCTTTCTATCGTTATTCTTACAAAATAATAATAAAATAATGTCATATTATAGATAGACGAACTGTAGACAAACTTTATATATAATCTTAAAATAAAACATATATAAGATCAATAAATTGAGAATTTTATATAATGTAATTTTCAAAGATAAGAACAATGTTAAGTATATCAAATTATTACAAAATTTGGAATACTAAATGAAATGATAATTAGTTGGTAGATAAAATTTTAATCAGTTACGTATATCTTATTTGATCAATCGATTACTGACTTGTCTATTACCGCACTAGTTAATGTTCAAATTTGATAAAACTTTGGTATCGGTAACATTATTCAAACAAGATTAGTATTAGATTTGAATTGCAACTTTTAAGTTTAGCATATGAGATTAGCGGTCCACGAACTACAGGAGCAATAGTATTGGCAGTTGGCCAAACTCACGAAACAAACTTTCAAAGCCACATACTTGAAAAGCATTTTTTTTTTCCTCTTGATTCTGCTCTGATTGGTTAAAGACTCTGAGCCAGAACCAAATGAATCAATTACGCAACTGCATAATATTAATGCAGACAGCAAATACATTGAATTATCGTAGTTAACATAAGTAAAGTACCCTAATATTTCTTGTTTTCCTTCCTAGCTGTTTGTGGACCATTACAATGTGGTGGTTTCATGAATTTTTGCAAGCGAAATTGTTTCCGAGTGTACTTGTTCTTATAGTTGTTTTGAAGTGTATACTTTTTTTTTTTTTTAACCAAGGTTAACTTAATTATAGATCAATTAAGGAAGATGAAGTAAATACAGAGTTAAATGATTCATTGAAACAATAAAATGAAATGTGGGCGGATGAATATTTCTCGAGATAATTAGAGAAAATGTAAAAAAAAAAATTAATTTTTGTAATCACTTTAAACATTTTTCTTTTGGTTCATGTTTCTCATATATATATATATATATATATGTATGTATATGTTGAGATACATGAGCAACTGACATTTTTCAAAAAGTTTTTTAATAAAAGAAAATTGACTAAAAAAATGTGGTTTTTAAGATAATTTTTGGTTGAAAATAATATGTATTTTTCATATTTTTATACAAGACATTATTGAACAGCTCTTTCTAAAATCCCACCTCACACAAACCCCCTAGTGCCGTTAGATTAAACTGTCCGAGGGTGAAGTGAACATTTCTCTGCGAACTGGTTTATTGAGGAGATGCTGGTCTAATTTGTTTTGTTTTGTTTTTTGTTTTTTGTTTTTTTCTCTGAAATGGCCAATCCACGAGGTGTTTCGTGGGCCGTAACATCTTTCAAAGGCCCACTTTTTTTGGGTTGTTGGTTTCATTGATTGGGCTCTATCTAGGTAGATCACATGCGTGTGTTGTCTTGTCTGGCCTTTTTTGAACACTCCACAAACACAAGTCATCCAGCTTCTCTCGTCCTCTAAAATAATGCATTATTATTATTATTATTATTTTTTTTTTTTTTTAAAGGAAATATAACATTTAGGAATTCTACTAAGGTGATGTTACCCATTGATGATATAAGGAATTTTTGACCATCCATTATGTTTAAACGGTCAAAATTAAAAAGATGCATCAAAGAATAACAACACCGATCACACCTGATTATTCTTTTTACAAAACATTAAAAAAAAAAAAGCTTTTCTTTCTCTGCGTTCCACTAATGCCGACAGCCACCCACCTACCTCAACCGCGACTATGGCCAGACCCGACGACGACGAGACCCGACACCGGTTGCAGAGCATGTCGCCGGAGAAGAACCCACACCGCCATGAGAATCGCGGGCAGTCAAGCACAGTCGGAACACCCAGATCCCAGCCGCCGCCGCCGCCGCCGCTTCGCGCCGTTAATGGCCAATCCTTCCATCTCGAACCCAGATCCGTCGCCAATGTTGCGATCCTTGCCTCCGTCGTGATTCCCTCGTTGCCTTCGGCATCGGTGTTTGGGAGGAGGAGAGGATTTCGCCGCCGTGAGATGTCGTCGCCATTGGGACGGGCGATTGTCGAGCCGGTTGGTGGTTGGCAGTTGCGAGCTTGCCCACGAAAGGTGGAGCGGCCGGGACGCTCGGAGACTACTCACGCGGCTCTCCGCTGTGGGTCGCGACGGAGTCGGCCTCCCAGGTCCCCTCTCCGATCGTCAGGCCTGTGGGTTGGGTCGCCGGTTGGGTTTGGACGCACGAAGGATGGAATGAAAATTTTTTTTTTTGCTTTTTTTTTTTCTAGGTTTTTTTTTTTTTTTTCAAGATGTAATCTTGTGTAATTATCTCACAATCATTTTGTGCATCTTTTTCATCTGGGCTGTCCAAAAGTAATAAAAAATTTCATCTGGACTGTCCAAAAGTAATGAAAGGGCTCATAATTTTCTGTTAATTTTTTAACCAACCAAAAGAAAAAAGAAAAGAAAGAATAAGGTTTTATTTAATATTAAATTTAATTTCAACGAAATTATATTTTTTATCTTAATTTTTTTCTTTTCTTTTTTTCTAAAAAAATTAATAAAATTTAAAATTAATTTTTATAAAATTGATCCAGTTCAACTCAATAATTTCATCTATAATCCAGGGGAAAAAAAAAAGTCAAAAGCCAACAAGGAATAGGAAAAAGCATAATTAAAGCCACCAAGAAAAATGAGAAACACTCTTGACTTACGCCAAGCATTAACGAAGACCACAAACCAAAGCCAAACCCCAAAAGAGACGAGAGATCGAGAACCGAGATCTGGTGGCTTTCGATTTCTACCTTCCATGTCCATGGATCTCCCCACCCTCCTCCCCCACCACCACCGCCCCCACAACAATCACCAGAACCACCACAGCCACCACCACCACAACCACAGCCAAAGCCAAAGCCAAAACCAAAACCAAAACCAAAACCAACCCAGGTACGTTTCCGTTCCCAATTCCTCTCGTCCCCACTACCCCGATGACCCCAATTTCCAAAACCCTCGCTTCCAACACCACCACCCCGCTCTTCAGACCACTCCTCCGCAGCCTCCTCCCCCTCCCCTGCCGCCGCCGCCGCCGCTGACGTCTCATATTTTGCCGTTTCATCCCCGGCCTCCGACGCAGCAGCCCTCTCCCTACCGCCCTCCTCCGCCGATCCAAGGTCACGCTCACGCATACAATCCCGTCCAGTCGCAATTCGCCTTCGCCAACCCTAGCTACGATCGCGACGACGATCGCTCCAGATCGTCGTATCCCCTCCGCGAGTTCGCCCCCTCGCCCAAGGTTTCGCACCGATTGCCCGTCGAGGATGATCGCCCTAGGCATCGCTTGCCGGAGTTCGCCGCCGAGAGTCGGCAGGAGTTTTGGGAGCAACCTAGGGTTTTGGCGGAGAATAATCTGCCGGAATCTGGCTCTCAGAAGTTTCAGTTCGATCACAAGGCTATGTCGCCGTACAAGGCGAGTAACAGAGTGAGACATGAAGCGGAAAGTAGTTCTAGGTTTAGAGTGGATTATGCCGATGTGTATGAATCGAAGCACAGAGAGGAGGTTTTACGCGTTCGTGAGGATGAGAATTACGGTCGCCGTGGGAATGTCTTGTCCAATCCAGGTACGTCTTTTCGTGATGTTGGATTTGTGTCTAATTCAAGTTTGTCATCGAGGAATTCGGAGTCCGAATCGGAGAATTATCATGGCAATCGCTACGGCTCGGTTTATGATAAGGAATCGTTTAGGAGTGGTAGAAGAGATGTCGTTTACGAAAATCAAAGGTGGGGTCATGAGAGGAAAGTTCCTAGAGATGCTCATAATTCCTCATTTGAGAGGGGAACTGGTGAGATTAGTAATGGCGACGGGGCTCACTTTGTTCCTGCGAAACGGTACAATAACAGGGGAACCAGGGAGGATGTTCATGAATTTAATCGCACCCCGAGGAAGCAGATGCAGAAGAAAAGTGCTTTTCTTCGAATTCAAAAGCCTAACCACAGGAATTCAGAGAGTGAGCAGTCGCATTATTCTGGTTATGTTGATAATTCGAATTCTAGCTCTTTTAGACGCAGGGATCATCACTATGCGTATATGGGCAGTGCGGTCAATGAAGAAGAAAGAGTTGGAAGTCCTGTTGAGCTTGATATTTCTTTCAAAGACAATTCGCTGGTGGCGAAGGCAATCTTGGCACCGACGAGCTGTTCTGATGTTACGGATGCTGATTTGACTCTTGGAAATGTCAAAGGTGTGAAAGATTCTGTTGCAGACGGGGATTGTTCAAATGCCGAACTGACTAAACTCGGCGACAATATTGTAGATGTGGATAGCTCCATGCAGTTAGCAAACAATGCCTCTTCTTCGGACAAGAAAATGTTGAAATCAGAAGTGAAAGTTACTTCTGATATCAAGGAAATGCGTGATGCTAATTCTCAGGCTTGTTCGAGTGCGACGAATCATTCTGTTGAAAAGAATAAAGTGCAAAAGTCTCTTAAGGGTGCTGATTTAGATAAAGTTGGTACCAAAGCTGGTCTTAACAAACCTTCTCTCAAGGTTGTTAAGAAGAAGAAAGTGGTGAAGAAAAAAGTGAAAAAAGTTGTACGCCCTCAGTCACAGCAAAAGAAGCAAGGTGAAACTGTGATAGCAGAAGCCTGCGCTCCCACTCCATCTGGACCCTCCGAAACTGACAAGGTTGTTGCGTCTTCGTCTTATCCTTGTCCTAGTGAAACAAATACGTTGCGTGTTGGAAAAATGGTAGAAGGATCCTCATTGTCCACAGAATCAAAGGAACATGGCAATGATGAATCTCGCACAAAATGTGAAACTGATATTGAGAAAAAGGGTAACAACTTAAATACCTGCTTGGGTTCTTTGAGTCTGGAAGAAATCAAAATTGACAAATATCCTGAAAATACGGAGTACTCTGCTCAGGGTTTGTGCGCCATATCAAATAATAAGGGTTTGCTTAAATCACTCGAAACAAGTACTCCCGGTGGCGTAGTGAATGCAGTAGATTTTAAACAGTCTTGTCAGATTGGAGACTCCATGTTACTTGACAATGAGTTAGATAAAGACTCTTCACCAATCACCTTGCCCCTAGTGGAGAAGGTTGATTCTGCTTTGTTAAATTCAGAAAATACCAAAATGCATGACAGTCTTATGAGTACATATTGTTCTGCCAATGGTACAGATACCACCTTGGATATTCTCGATGGTGCAAAATTGTCAAAAGAGGAAAACCCAGTTCGGGAAGAGATTTCGAAGGCTCTTTTATCAAGAAGAAGCAGTGCAACAGTTGGTTTGTCATGTTCAGGCGAAGCTACTTTGGATGCACACAGCTCAGACCATGATAGTGACAGAGTTACCTCCCTGGGCGACTACAATGTGAGCAATCATGAATTGAATATAACTGTTTCCAGAAGTGGCACTGTTGATTGTGTTATAAAGCAACCATCGACAGATGGCTCCAGTGGATTACCTGAAAATAGTGCCAAAGGAAGAACTCGAAAAACGAAAATTTCAGTTGGAAATAACAAAGGGGATACACCTTTGACTAGGAAGAAGAGAACAATTAGGAGTCAGTCGAATAGGACAACTAATATTGATTTGGATTCTGCTAATGTTCCTGATGCTGCTGCTGCTGTGGATACAAAAATCAGTTCATCTTTTGAAGATCCAAGTCGTGAAGAAGCAGCAGTTTCTTCTATGGGAAGTTTGGATGATGGCTTACAACCCGGCAAAGATTGGACCTGTGAACTGCATGATGGTTTGTCAGTTGGTTCTCCAGAGGCTAACTTAATTTCTAGAGATGGTGGTAACGATGGTTTTCATGTTACTCCAATTCAGAGCATGAAGAGAAGAAAAGTTTCTGCTTCTCATCTGCCAGTGCCGAGTCCCAAGACTGGTGAACAACCCGCAGATACATCTGCATCTGTATTTTGTGCGGAAGCACCAGCGACTTCAAATGATGTTTCGGCGCAACAAAACATGGAATTGTTTACATCATCTAAAGAGCCTGTAGGTGCTGCAACTGATTTGATGAATTCTGAAAATGAGAACACTGTTTTGCATGAGAATAGGCTGTCCCAAGGATGTTCAAATGCTGTGGGTGTTACGAGTTCCTTTAATGATGAGGAGAAAAAAGGTGATGGCGCTAGTTTGGCTGCAAATGATCATGGGATTGAGGTTTCTAACGTACAGAGCAGAGGGGAACAAAAAGTGGCTGTGCCTGCTTCAAAAGAGCAAGTTCGTGCCCAGGATGAGACACCACAAGGCACAATTTCTTCAGGTATCCAGCCTCCGGATATAGTTAAAAGTTTTTCCTTTACAGATATGGAATCTGATAATCTTCTTGTGAAGGATGATTTTCCCAATTTGCCAAATGATCTATCTTCACCTAAAGATTGCAGTGGAGCTGCTTCCATTGATGAAGCAATGGATTTTGTGCCTGATTCACTAACCGTCCCGAGTTCACCACAAACCTCGTTTGATGTTTCTGATGTACACATGTCAGATGTCTCGTCAATCAGCCAAATGTCCAATCAAACTTGTAGGGAAAATGAGAAGATCGATCAAAAGTCTCTGGACGACTCTGCTCAAAAATCATTTTCTGAGTGTGCCAAAAGTAATCTAACATCAGATTCTGCAGCTGAAAGTGACCAAGCAGTTGAAGGGAAGACATCATCATTGCGTTTGCAAGATTCTAGAAGTACGTCTCAGGGTCTTACCATCACAAGTGTCGAATCTAAAGGGCAGAAGAACCAGCTTGGCTATGCTGTTTCGAGGACCCTTCCTGGCCGTTCATCTTTTGGACCTACTACCTCAAAAAAGAGAGCAAATTCTACCCAAGCCAATCCACGAACTTGGCATCGTAATGTCAAGTCTTCCGCGTCTCCTCTTCCTGCAAGTAAGGCTTCCTCAAAGAATGTTCCTTTCCGAAAGCAGTTACCAGAAAGGGATGGGAAGGTTCAGAGTACTTCTTATGTACGTAAAGGTAATAGCCTGGTTAGAAAACCCTCTCCAGTTGCTGCTCTACCCCAAGGTTCTCCAAGTCCTTCTGTTTTTCGGTTGAAGTCAGCCGGTTCAGACGAATCAAAGAGGAGCATTGAATCAGATACTAGAGTTGGTATTGGTAACTCACCTTGTTTATCAAGGTTGGGAGAAACAAGGGCTTCTTGCGAAAATCCTAGATCATCACCGATACAAAGTGGGGACAAATTACCCAATGATGTTGCCATATCATCAGGGGATTGCACATCTTCGCCATCCGCAGATCTTCTTTCCAATGGCTGCTGCGAAACTAATTCAGATCCTATAAGTTCTTACGAGACAAACGATACACCTAAATTGGTTGAGGGTTCACCAACTTCTGAAGCTTCTGAAAACCAAAATGACCACCTTGACAGTGTGGACAGCCAGACTGAACTGAATAATGGGAATTTGGCATCTTTAAACATGAAGAAGATAGTGTATGTAAAGCGAAAATCAAATCAATTGGTTGCAACTTCTAATTCTGTTTTTCTCTCTGTTGCCAATGCTGATAATAGTCAAACCTCATCCTTTGATGGTTACTACAAGAGGAGAAAAAATCAGCTCATTAGGACTTCATTGGAGAGCCACAGCAAACAGCCAGTTTATGACAATTTGAACTCAGGAGTCCAACTGACTCTTGATGCCATTTCAAGAAGAAGATTGAGCAAGCGACGCTTACTTAAAGGTACGAACGCAAACCTCAATTTTATGGATATTTTACTAGATTCGTACGTGCATACACACACAGATTTTTCTTTTACCATGATGGATGACATTATTGCATGGGGTATAAATGAGCTCTGTTGAATCATGGGAAGTACTCACGGTGAATTGTACAACTTTTTTGTTGCTAATGATTTAAGCGTGAACCTTTTTCTTCTCTGCTATTTTCTATTAGAATTTTTCTCTTTTGCTCGTTGCGTAGTGCATTGATTATTTTTGTTCTTATATATTGTTACTAATGGTTGTGTGGAAATACTAGTGTAATATTTGTCAATTTTCTTTGGCATGCCATCACTAACATAGGAGGTGTTTTCGGGGTGCAGTTGTTCCCAAGACATTTAAACGTTCAACAAACTCATTGGTGTGGACGCTATATAGCACACAGTCGACAAAGGTTAATGGTGGTTTGCTGTACCACCAGAAGGTTCTCCCTCACCTTTTTCCTTGGAAAAGAACAACATATTGGAGAAGTTTTATGCAAAATACGAATTTGGTTTATAAAAGCAGTTCCTTAGCAATCAGGTACAGTTGTTTCCTGCAGTTGTGAATTTTGTCCTTTTCTATCACACTTTTCTCTGTTTCATAAGTAAAAATGGTTTTAAATTTTCTTCTTTTAGTAAGAAATTGCTGCTATCAAGAAAGCGGGATACAGTTTACACAAGGTCAATAAATGGATTTTCACTACGAAAATCCAAAGTCTTAAGTGTTGGCGGTGCAAGTTTGAAGTGGTCAAAATCCATTGAAAAGCACTCGAAGAAAGCTAACGAGGTTAGTTATGCTACAATTTTAAACGAAGACATAGGCAGGCTGTTTTCTTCTTTGAAGTTGTCTACTTTCAAGTCATTTTAAGTTCTATTTTCTGTTCTATCAAAAATAAAAAGTTCTATTTTCTGTTTAATGACGATATTTGACTGCGTAATTTATTAATTTATTTTGTTCTATCATCTAGGAAGCTACACTTGCAGTTGCTGCTGTAGAGAAGAAGAAGAGAGAACAGAAAGGAGCTACATGCATTAGTTCTGGGTCTAAGAATAGAAATCATTCTTCACGTAAGTCGGTTAATAATATAGTTTTTGCCATCTGGCCCATCCGTGAGTCCTTATGTGTTGACAAATTCCTTTGCCGGCCGCCCTTTCCCCTACTATTTACTATTAGATTTATGTCTTTTTGGCTATGTAATTATTATATTGCAAACGATTTTATAAATACACGTGGTTGTGGTAACACTGTTTTACTATTTACTGACAATGTTGTAGGAGAACGGATATTTCGCATTGGTTCATCTCGTTACAAAATGGATCCTTCAAGGCGGACACTTCAGAGGATATCAGGTGGTCCTTTCATTTGATTTTTTGCGTTGCGTATTGATTTGTTTCTTGTTTATGTGTTCTTCTGTATTTTTTCTGATGCTTTCTTTCCACGGATGGATCAAATATGCTTTTAAGATGTTGAATGCTGGCCACTGCATTTCTTGTCTTCTCATATATCCTCCATTTGGATGTCCAGTGCAACTAATATCCATAAGCTTCTAGTGTTTCTGTCCGGCGTTTCTTTTTACCCTTTTGTCATTTCATTGGCAAACTGGTTATAAATCTTCTTTTATGATACGTGTAGACGATGAATCATCATGTGCAGCTTCTGCTCGTCCAGAAAAGGATGCAAAAAGATCTTACATTCCAAGAAGATTAGTAATTGGAAATGATGAGTATGTTGCTTTCTTCTTTAACCTTAGGTTGACATACATGTAGTCACAACACATTTGAATTTGTAAATGGATGGAAACTTTAGTCTCGTACGAATTTGTTCAAATATTGGCAGATATATCCGGATTGGCAATGGTAACCAGCTTATTAGAGATCCAAAGAAACGAACCCGTATATTGGCGAGTGAGAAAGTGCGGTGGAGCCTGCACACTGCTAGACTCCGGTTGGCAAGAAAGAGGAAGTATTGCCAGTTTTTCACTAGATTCGGGAAGTGCAACAAGGATAGTGGGAAATGTCCCTACATTCATGACCCATCCAAAATTGCCGTTTGTACAAAGTTTTCTGAATGGTTTATGTTCCAATGCCAACTGCAAATTGACTCACAAGGTTTACCTTTCCTAAATGCACTAGATAGGACTTCAATAAAGTCGTTTTATTTTCTCCTGTGAGGACTTTGATGGTCTCTGCAAAACTCTCTTGCCCATTTTTAACATGAGTTTTCTTTGTTACATACAGGTTATTCCAGAAAGAATGCCAGATTGTTCTTACTTTTTGCAAGGTGCTTTGTCCTTTTCTTTTTATGTGGTATTTGTAGAAATGCGGAATTCTGATATAGATTTTCTGGCAGGTTTATGCAACAATCAGAACTGTCCATACAGACATGTAAATGTGAATCCAAAAGCGTCCACTTGTGAAGGATTTCTTAGGGGATATTGTGCCGATGGTAACGAGGTAATGTTTGGCCATGTAACCCCAATCAACCAGTGTCTCTCTCAACTTGAGACTTCTTGCTACATATATGTACTCTTTTTTGTGAGAAAAAAAGATTCGAACTTGACATTTTTTTAATTGCCCATTCACGATGAGGTCCTAGGTATCAACAGGAGTTCCTGATCTTTGTGAAGTTGATATCATTTTCTTAACACTTATTATCACATCGCTTGACACTTGATTTTTTCACTAGTGATGTTTTAGATTTCTGTTTTAATGCTTGATAACTCTCACTTCTTTCCTCTGTGTGCTCACAAATGTGCAATAGTGTCGCTAGCAAATAAAATACAATCCATCTCTTGTTGTCACAGTGCCGGAAGAAGCATAGCTATATCTGCCCCGCTTTTGAAGCAACTGGAACCTGTCCCCAAGGTTCGAAATGCAAGCTTCATCACCCGAAAAGCCGAATGCATGGAAAGAAAAGGAAACGGTCAAGAGAACAAAAGAATGCTAGAGGGCGTTACTTTGGGTCCCCTGATATCTTGGAGTCGAGAACAACGGTGTTTGAGAAGCACTTTGCACAAGATGGCAACAATGTCTTTTTGGAAGGAAACTCTGCTGATTTTATTGCCATTGATGCTGGTGACGATGATCTCGCTAGCAAATGTAATGATTCAAGGAACGAGCAGCCAGTGTTTTGCGAAAGTGATACCTCGGAAATACAGATAGAGGATCTTGATGAGTCGATTAAACCACTTCGTTTAATGGATACTAGTCTAACAGCGTAGTTAGCTCTGGCTGTGGTAGCTAAAATGCGAGTAAACAAAGAAAGTCGTGGTCCAGTTCGGTCAAATTGTAAATGTAGTAGGAAGAAGTTTTAACCTTAAGAGAGAGAGTATTGTTCTGTTTTTGTTTCTTTTTTTTTTTACCCCCCGTTATATTGGTATAGTAACATTTTTTTTACACCTATTTTACTTGGTTAGAGAGTTTATTTTGTACATGAATTGTACAAGAAATAAGAAATGAGATTGTATAATATATATAACTTTATATTATCAGAGAAGCTCTCAGTTATTATTATTATTTTTTCCCAGCAATCTTTCTGTTTGCCATGCGAGATGTTCAAATCAAGAATGTGAAAAGAAAAAAGGAAAAGAAAATTTGGGGAATAAAAAGTGGTTAGCCCTTGAAGAATTTGCCAATTATTTAGCAGAAGTAATGCAGTAGGAAGGGAGAACAAAAACAAAACAAGGTTTGTGATAATTTTTTTTTATATTAAAAATGTCCCAAGGCTAAAAGAATGTAAACTTGAAAATTCTACTACAGCGGTTCGAACAAATATGTTTTAATTGCTATAATTGGATATACACACACACACACACACACACACACACATGTATAAAATACGCATGAATGTTAAAACACATAATCATTGAAGAGCATGAACGGCAATTGGTCGTTCTATCCTCACCACACAAGCTCTTTCTCCAGTAAAAACAAGAAATCTTATCCAAACAAACGCATGAAGCTCAGAATATAAGCCCTTGCAATAATTTCCCTGAAATTTGGGAACCTGAAAAAACCAACAAAAACAGAGCCAGAACCACATAAAAAGGACTGTCAAAAGTTTAACACACTCTCGGATTGGAACTAGTATGCTGTTTTCAGCCATGGCTGCTACATCCTCACACATGGTATCAGCCAAGATTTCCATGTTGGGTTACATGGGAAGCAGAAGAGGATTAAACAACCAAAGGGCTTTCTCCATTTCAGCTCAGCAGCAGCAAACTCAAGCCGAAGAGTCTCAACAAGTAACGGTAGAGGAGGAACAAGAGTTGCTACAAGCAAAAGTGAAGGTGCCGCAACAAGGAGTTAAACCAAGGCCTGTGGAGCCACAAGTGAACGTGAAGAGCAAGAACATGAGCAGAGAATATGGAGGGCAGTGGCTGAGCAGCACCACTAGGCATGTCAGGATCTATGCAGCCTACATCGACCCCGTCACCTCTGAATTCGATCAAACTCAGATGGACAAGCTCACGCTGATCCTCGACCCCACCAATGAGTTTGTATGGAACCCCGAGAGCTGCAACAAGGTCTACTCTTACTTTCAGGAGCTTGTTGATCACTACGAGGTAAAAAAAACTTTGTTCCCTCTGTACAAATTCTACATGTATACATACATATGAAATACATACATACATGTGTGTGTGTGTGTGTGTTTCTCAAACTTGGCTAAGATATGAGGATTTTTTCCGGTGGTGATTGAATCAGGGTGCGCCATTGACAGAATACACACTCCGTCTGATTGGTTCAGACATAGAGCATTATATAAGGAAGCTGCTATATGATGGGGTAATAAAATACAACATGGACGCTAGAGTCCTCAACTTCAGCATGGGAAAGCCTCGCATTCTCTTTAACAACAATGAAATCCAACCTCAAGATGAGCAATCATAAGAATGTCCTTGAAAAGGTTAGAGCGTTTCCTTAAAAAAAATTTCACAAAATCATTAGCGACCCAAGTTTCGAACTTTCAAAAGGACAAAAAGGAAAAGATCAACATTCTATCTCCTATTTTGGATCAGTATTACTGTATTTTGATTATATAAAATAAACAAATACAATTTTGTACAGATGTTTTTACACACTGAATTTTTAAGTACTTTCCATAATTCAGCAATGACCGTGAAATTATTTTTCATGAGCTATAAATGAAAATCTGTAATGGTACGGGACTGGCACCTTCGATCTGAGTTATTTTTATTTTCTTTTCACTTGTGGATTGGATTTTTTTTTTTTTTTTTGGTACTAACACTTGCTTCTTGCGGTTGAAATCTTCTTGTCGTGACATCGGTAAAATATTGCTGCCGCCTCTAGTTAGTAAAACTGGAGATTGCAATTCCCAGCATTTTTCTTTTAGAATTTTCGACACAATAATGCGATTTCTAATGCCCCTTTTCAAATGAAGTTTGGCAGAGGGAATTGAGATGTAAAAACTCCCAAAAACTACACGACCATCCAGTTTCTCTCTTCCTCACCAAACAAACAAAGATTATAGGAAATCACACAGCCAATTTCCACTGCATAAGATGCAACTTTCAATTAGAGTACCCTCTACTTTACAACTTCACTCGTCGGGTTCGCTTGTACTCTGATTTGAGGACGTGTTCCATTCTTCCGTTTAACTTCTGTGGTAGCACCTCCAAACATGATGGATCAAGCCATGGCTTAAACCCTTTATCCTCGGAAATATGCTGACAAAATCACATCATGTACAGCCGCAGAAAATGAGATTACATAGCTTTATATTTGTCATCGAAAACATAGACATATATGTATACTTGCTCTAGCAAAAATACAACTCATAACTGAGCATATATTCCGTTGAGATAGTTACGACGGAAAAAAAAAAAAAGGTAGTCTCATATGTATGAGCATGCATTAAGTATTAATAAAAGTGTAATCTAACCACTTTTTAGGTGATGGTTAGACCCGGCATATCAATTGGCCAAGTAAAGAGTCGTCTAAGTTTTTTCCTTAAAATGACATCTCATAGAGGAACAGATAAGCACACGAGGTGAGCGGAAATCTATTATTCTACATTTTTTATTTGAATTGATGAAGACACTTATGGAGGCAAAAACCAGAAATTGAAAAACGCACCTTCAACCAGTAAAAATATCCGCGCAACAGATTGAAAGATTTGAGGTCATCATCTTTTTCTTGTTTAAGCTGCTTTGCAAGATCTGCATAAAGTCAGTAAATAAAAGTTAGGAGAATCAGTAAAGAACAAGAGAACATGTGACCAGGTAAATATAGTTCTTGCACCACGATAATACATAAGTTCTATAGACAATTTATGACATAATTTACAAGAGCATCAACCTAAGCAAGCATTAGAAGCAAGTTAAATTTAGCGAGAAGACAGTGGAAGAGGATCGACGCAAAATCAGGGACTCAGAGACTATTCGGGGTTGGTCCGTTCTAAATTCTGATAGTCCAAATGACCATGGGAAAGTCACAAACATCAGTCAACGACAAAATCTTACCTTTAGTGAAATCACAAGTTGATTCTATTGGAACCTAAAACTAACATGTTCCAACCGCGAAGTCTAGATATGTCAGTGCTTATAAATAAATTACCGCCACTTCCATGTCATGCCCATCTGGTCCGTGGTTTTCTTTTTTGTCCAAAAATAGAACAAAAGGAACACGTATGCATACATAACAAGGAAAAAACTTTTGCTCATCATACATGGTTGTCGAGTACATTACAATTTTTTTAATTTATTTTTTCCAGAAAAACTATCAGCAATCCAAATAACATAATAGTTGCTTTCATTAATTATTTCAACTTATATTCCCAAAAGTAAATCCGTAAGTATGCCTTCGTGTTGCCATTCTCAACAATACGTTCTGCCATTATTTCAAACAAGTTCTAAGCTTTCTCTTGTGCAAAATGAAAAGACAAAAGTAAGAACCGATAATCTAAAATGTAAAAGAAGTCAATTTTGGTCGTAGCTACGTATATACCCAACATATATGATCCTGGAATTGAAGTAGGCTCCACTGAAGAAAAAAGCAAATAAGTTAGTAACTAAGTGAACTAACCGCTGTACAAGTCCAGATGTGATTTGCCAAGCTTGTGTTCCACCCGATATGACTTTTTGGTGTCTCCCTCAACTGTTTCTTGAATTAGCGGTCTTCGGCGAGATACTTCATGCTTAAGAGCTTCATGCTCTTTAGAGTCATAAGGCATCTTAAGAACCTCCATAAGGCCCTTCTTAAACTGGGAGCACCTTATAGAAGAATCTTCAGTGAAACTGTAGTTGTCGAGATCAATCACTTCCATACCAATCTGTTCCTTTTTAGAATATCAACAGTACAAGCAGTCGGGCCAGGAAAAAAATAAAAAATAAAAAATCAGATGCGCAAAAATTTAAGGACGAAAACCAACGAATATGCATGTACATTCACATGAAAACAAATGAGTAAGATCAAAGTTGTGTGCGGAGATATACATACACGTTTTGAAGAAACAAATGGGGTTCTAGCTCCACCACTATTGGGGTCCTTGTCCATTATTTCTATATCAGATTCACTCTCCCCAACCTCGTCAAATCTCCATGTACTATCCTCGACATTGAATATTGCATTTTCACGATCCTTTTCAAGCTGCTTCAAAATGCGACGTACTCTTTGTCTATTTCGTCAGAAAGATCTTCACGGTCACATCGACACTTAACCAAATGGCTATCCACCAAACGAGGTCTAGTATTAGACTGCCCATTCATTCTACCACGTACACAATTGATAAGTCCATAGTATTCATCAGAATCATCAATTTCATCTTCATGGTTAAGCTCATTCTCATCCTTGTCACGAATTTCATATTCACGATCACTTTGGTGCTGATCCGAAAATTTTTCCTCTGAACCAAGTCTTGCACAAGAACCTCCAATTGTTCCCCTTGGACCAGAATTCAGAATTCGGGTACACCTTTCATCAATATCATCTTCATGGACACTTACGCACTTATCCAAAAAATCACCCTCCGAACAAAGTCTGTGGTATTCATCTGAATCATCAATTTCATCTTCGTGGTCACTTACACACTGATCCAAAAATTCACCCTCCGAACCAAGTCCCCCATCATCAGAACAAAGAAATCTCATGTACTCATCATCATCATCCACACCATCATCGCCATCGTCATGGTCAAAGTCATTCTCAGCCAATTGTTTACTCTTCAAACCAGATCTTAGACTAGTTCCACCAGAATTATGACCCTTTAGTTCTTTGCCTGCTCTCTTCCCCGCCAAGCAAATCTTTCTTCTTTCACTCGGTACGTCATCTACATGACCATCATTGCCAATCTCATACTTGATCAAATAATCATCCGCCAAACCAGATCGTATGCTAGATTCTCCACCCTCATTCCTTCTCGCCGAGGAAATCCTCCTTCTCATACTCAATTCATCATATGAAGTTTCCATACTTTCTCTCTTCCTATTATTCCTCGCAAGGTACCCTCAAAATCCTCGGGCTGCAAGCATCCCCCCAACTCGAAAAATCAGCTGAACTACTAACAATTTCCGTGCTTTCTCCATCGAAAAGCCTCCTTAAGATCCTTTTGCCTATAATGCTCTGATGCACCAGATAACTCTCGTAAGCTTCGGCAGTCTCCGCCCCACTTTCATCAACTACCGAGCATCCAATTTCATACCTTAACACCTTGGGCGCACGATTCTCCTGAAAAACCGAAAGTGCATAGCACTGCCCATCTTGCTTCACATTTTCCAAGAACATCTTGTAATGAGGATCATGTTTGTGATCCCCAACATGATCATTAACCACATAACCGTCACTACCACTAGAATCGCCATGTCCACAAGTTCTAGGATTCACGAAGTTGTCGTTTTCTACAAGCTCTGGCATTTCTTTAGCTGGAATACATTTAATCACCATTAAAGCAATTCCTATTCAATTTTTTCTCAAAAATGGCTACTAGCTAATGCTTCTTCTCCTTAAAGAGAACCCCACCTGACCCAATCGATGAGTGAAAAATCAAGTTTAGTTTTATACCACAGATTAGTTAGCAAAGGAAGTTAAAGAAAGGAGTAAACTTTCTCGCGGTTTCTCGAGAACCAAACACAAAAGTAAGGACCCAGTGAGTCTCGTACCTGAATCTATAGAGAGAGAATGAGAAAATGGGTAAAGGCATTGGCTTTGGGATTTTGGAGGGAAGCGAGAGTTGGCGTTCTCGATATGAAAATCCTCTCTCAGATTCTCGGTTATCTCCCAAGACTTTGGAGGTTTTTAATTTACTTTTACTTTTTATTAGGACAATTTCATGTGAAAAATACCTGTCCTACACCCACCCTCTCTCTCTCTCTCTCTCTCTCTCTCTCTCTCTCTCTCTCTTATTTTGAATGTCTTGAATGCTTTTTTTTTTTTTATTATAATTTTTATTCTTTTTTAAATTTTAATTTTAGAAAAAATATCCTAAATTCCTTCTGAATTCTCGGTTATCTCCCAAGACTTTGGAGGTTTTTAATTTACTTTTACTTTTTATTAGGACAATTTCATGTGAAAAATACCTGTCCTACACCCACCCTCTCTCTCTCTCTCTCTCTCTCTCTCTCTCTCTCTCTCTTATTTTGAATGTCTTGAATGCTTTTTTTTTTTTTTTTATTATAATTTTTATTCTTTTTTAAATTTTAATTTTAGAAAAAATATCCTAAATTCCTTCTGAATTCTCGGTTATCTCCCAAGACTTTGGAGGTTTTTAATTTACTTTTACTTTTTATTAGGACAATTTCATGTGAAAAATACCTGTCCTACACCCACCCTCTCTCTCTCTCTCTCTCTCTCTTATTTTGAATGTCTTGAATGCTTTTTTTTTTTTTTTTTTTTTATTTATAATTTTTATTCTTTTTTAAATTTTAATTTTAGAAAAAATATCCTAAATTCTTTCTGAATTTTATCACTAGTATTAATATACCATTTGAACTATGAAATATACTTATTGTATCCCTTGAATTTTAATATTTATATCAATTTGCCCTCCTATTTAATTGACGTTAGTTTTTCCGTTATTTTTAATGTCAAAACGTCCCTTGAACTTTGCTTTTGTGTTAAAATATCCAATGATCTTTAATATTTGTGTCAAACTGTCCCCTTATCTTTAATATTTGCATCAAACTGTCATATCTATCTTATTTTATATATCTAACATTGTATAGTTACCTAAATTTTTTTAGAATAATTTTTTGACCCTTTTTTTTTTTTCTATATCTAACATTGTATAAGATATTTACATTATATCTAACATTGTATAGGTAAAAAAATTATTTTTTCTACTAAAATAAAATGTATCTTTTTTACCCTTTTTTTTGTGTGTATTTTTATTAAAATTTACAAACATTTTGATTTTCTTAAACAAAAATAACAACACAACTTATGTTCACTATTTTATTGTCCTAGCATTACAATTTTTAATTTATTTACGATTGATAATACTGTACTAAAATATGCAAACTAATCGTTTTTTAAATTAAAAAATATAACTAAGAATATGTATTATTTTCATTATGGGTTTAAGCAAACACATGAATGAAATTCGTTATGATTATGATTTTAAATTATGTGTGCCAAGTAAACAATGTATTTGAAATCCAAATCCTACATCTGACTCCTACCAACTATGGTTATGCATAATTAAACCCATAACCCAAATAAACTTGAATTAAAATAAGTAAAACAAGAAGAAAAAAAAAAGTGTGTTAAAAAATATGCATATCACTTCATTATAATAAAAATATATATTTTTACCAATTCTAAATAGTTAATAATTATTAGGTAATTATACAATTTTAGATAATTAAAATAACAAATGAGACAGTTTGATACAAATATTAAAGATCATAGGGTAGTTTGACACAAATATTAAAGATCAGGGGACATTTTCACATAGATGCAAAGTTCATGGGCCATTTTGACAATAAAGATAATGGAAAAACTAATGGTAACTAACTGAGAGAGTAACTTGACACACATATTAAAATTCATGGGACACAATAGGTATATTTTTATAATTTATGGGACATATCGATACCAGTGACAAAATTTAAGGAGAATTTATAATATTTTTCCTTTTTATTTTAATAGTATAGTTTTTTTAATGACAATAATATATGTTTCTAAATATTAAATGCGATTTCATAAAATGTATATAATGGTATCAAAATCTTATAAAGAAATGATTTTGGTCAAATTTATTGCTCGGAAACATATATTAATAACACGTATGACTATCTCATATTTAATTTAGATAGGTTTCTTTCATTAAAAAAAATATGAACTTGCTGACATTATAAGAAGATTTTTTTTTTCTCGAAATAATTACCACGTTCAAATTCTAACAGACATTATAAGAAGATTTTTTTTTTCTCGAAATAAGTACCACATTCAAATTCTAACCACCGTTCGAATAAGTACCACATTCAAATTCTAACCACCATTCGAATAGTTGAGATTAATGGTTTGGCGCTGCACCACTATAGAATCTCTCGTTTATTTTTATTATTATTATCACTATAATTGTTGTTATTTTTTTGTGATAAATCTCTTTTCTATTAATAAAAATTATAAATAAAAAAAAAACCCTTGAAATTACCCACCAAAAAAAAAAAAACAGAGGGGCCACAGAGAGAATGATGACATCATATTCAGCATAATGCCACGTTATAATTGCCTGTATTATTTTTATTATTTTATATATTTTTTTAATTAGTTAGTTAAGAATCAAAATTGGTAAAATAGCAAAAACAGATCTAACGGTAATAACTTGCAAAAGAAACCTACATGACCTGTTCACATCCAATCTCTCGACTTCTCACTTAACCCAACAAAAGAAGATTATAATACATGGGAAAATCACAGCCTATTTCCACTGCCTTTGATACAACCGTCCATAATACCCTTTACTTTACAACCACACTAATCAGATTTTCTTGCACTTTGATCTGAGGATGCGCCGAGTTCCCGTTAACTTCTGCGGAAACACCTCCAAACACGACAGATCAAGCCATGGCTTAAACTTTTTATCATCGGAAATATGCTGACAAAATCACACCAAGTACACCATCAGAAAATGAGACTACATCTTGCTACATTTGTCCTCGATCACAAACGTCGACAAATGTAATACTTGCTGTAACAAAGATACAGCTCATAACCAGATTGGTTTCTAAGATGAATAAAGATACGAATCCTAACTTTTTAATATCAACTCATATGGTAAACGAGCTGTTATTAATTTTATCCATTGGTGTTCAAATATTTGCAATGCCAACACAAATACGCATAAAAATGGATAAGAACAACCACCTTAACTGCACAAGACCATAAATTATATAACTTACCTTCAACCAGTAAAAAAATCCACGCAACAGATTGAAAGATCTGAGGTCATTGTTTTTTGCTTGATCAAGCTGCTGAGCAAAATCTGCATAAATTACTAAACAAATTTAGGAGATTCGTAAAAATATCACTAGTACTTGCACCGTTACGCATATATAATGTAGACAATTTATGACATAATTTACAAAGGCATTAACCTAAGCAGGCACTAGAAGCACGGTTTAATTTAGCTAGAAGATTACAACACAAGATCAACACAAAATCAGGGACTCGTAGACTACTCTGGGATGGTCCATTCTAATTTCTGCAAGTCTAGATCACCTTAGGAAAGTCACAGAAGTCAGTCAACAACAAAAACGTACCTTTAATGAAATGACAACTCAATTCTATTAGAACCTAAACTAACATATTTCAACCGAGAATACTAGATATGTGGGTGCAATTCCATCATTACCACCATGCCGTGCCCTTCCGATCTGGGGTAACCTTTTATGTCCAAAGAACAAAACAAAAACAACGGGCATGTTTGCATAGCAAGGAAATACTTATGTTAATCAAATATAACCACATTTAATCCCAAGACATTAATTTATCTCCACTTACACAAATGAACCACATTATTTACGTTTGGGGTTGTTGCAGCCTCTCGATTATTTACGTTAAAATAGAGGCGGTTAAGTACATTTCAATTTTTTTTCCCTTCGTTTTGGTTATATCAGTAATTGGAAGAACTAAAAAGGTGATTAGCAGTAGAGAGGACTTATGGTCTGTTTGGGGAAAAAGTCGGGAAACCATTTGGGGGTGTTGCAGCCTCTCGATTGCTGCTTTTCCACTGTATAGATAATTCATCAATAAAGATAGATTCTTTCAGTTCTTTCTTCCAATCTACAGTGTTTTTCTACTGTCATTTTCCAGAATTAGCTAAGCTCTTATCGCAAAACAGCTGCTTTTAATAATTATTCCAAGTAATAGCCCAAAAATAATCAGGATGTATGTCTGTGTGATAATCTTCTTAATAATTCATTCTGCCATTATTTCAAACAAGCTTTAAAGCTTCTCTCTTTGGCAAAATGAGAAGGCAAAAAGTAACGAACCAAACTGTAAACCGGTGCATGATAGAAGTTAGTTTTGGTCATAATTAAGTGTACCCAACATATGTGAAAAACAAGGAATTTCAAAGAAGCGGAAATTGATAACCCAGTATGTGAAAACTAGGCTCCACTGAACAAAAAAAGAAAGCAAATAAGTTTATAACTAAGTGAACTAACCACTATACAAGTCGAGATATGATTTGCCAAGCTTTTCCACTGGATATGACTTTGTGTGGTTTCGCATAACTCTTTCTCGAGTTATCGGTTTTCGGCAAGATACTTCGCCCTTAAGGACTTCATGCTCCTTAGAATCATAAGGCATCTTAAGAAGCTCCATGAGCCCCTTCTTAAACTGGGAACACCTCATAGAAGGATCTTCAGTGAAACCGTAGTTTTCCACATCAATCTGTTCATTCTCAGAATATCAACAGAAATCAGATACACGAAAAATATACGTACAAAAACCAAATTATATGCATGCGCAGGAAAACAAAAAATAAGAGCAAACGTGGTGTCGGGAGAATATACATACACATTGTCTTGAAGACACGAATGGGGTAGTAGCTCCACCAGTATAGGGGTCCTTGTCCATTATTTCTATATCAGAATCACTCTCCTCGACCTCGTCAAATCTCTCTGGATTACCATCAATCTTATACATCGTTGCTTCACCATCCGTTTCAAGCTGATTCAGAAATGTGGCATAATCTTCATCTATTTCATCAAAAACATCTTCCTGGTCACATTCACTCTCAACCAAACGACGACCCTCAAATTGAGGCGTTGTGCTAGATTGCCCTTTCATTCCACCACTAACACGATCAGTAAGTTTGTAGTACTCATCTGAATCATCAATTTCATCTTCACTGACATGTGTGAGTTGATCTTCATCCTCATCACAAATTTCTTCTTCATGATCACTTTGGTGCTGATCCGAAAAACTACCCTCTGAACCAAGTCTTACATGAGAACGTCCCACTGAATTCAGAACACAGTCATACTCTTCATCTTCAACATCATCTTCACGGTCGCTTCCATGTTGATCGAAAAAGTCACCCTCTGAACCAAGTCTTACATTTATAGAATTGAGAAATCTGTCATACTCTTCATCAACACTATCATCATCGCATTCAAATTCATTCTCGACCAAACGCTTACCCTCAGAACCAGATCTTAGACTTGTTGCACCAGAATTAGGACCCTTACGTTCTCTGCCTGCTCTCTTCTGCGCCAAGCAACCCTTTCCTCTTCCATTCGGTACGTCACCTACATCACCATCATGGCCAATCTCATGCTCATTCAAATAATTATCCTCCAAAACAGATCGTGCACTAGAATCACTGCCTGCATTCCTTCCCGCAGAGCAAAACCTCCTTTTACTCCATCCATCATCCAAAATTTCCACACTCTCTCTCTTCCTAGTATTCCTCGCATGATACCTCAACGCTCTCGGGCTCCAACCATTCCCCCCCTTCACTTGAAAAATCGGCCAAACCATTAGCAATTTCAGTGTTTTCTCCATTCAAATCCCTCCTCAAAATCCTCTCACCGTTAACCTTCTTATTCACTGGATAACTCTCGACACCTTCACGAGTCTCCGACCCGCGTTCATCACTCTCCGATTCTACTATTTCGTACCGTAACAGTTCATGTACACCATTCTCCTCGAAAACCACAACCGCATAAGACTGCCCATCTTGCTTCACATTTTGCAAGAACACCTTGTACTGAGGATCCAGATTATGATCTCCAACATCATCATTATAATCACCATGTTCATAACTGTTAGTACTCACAAAATTCTCGCATTCTTCAAGCTCCATAGTTTCTTTAGCTGCATTATTTTCAATCACTGTTAGAGCATTTTTTCTGGGTTTTTTCTCAAATTCTGTATTCGCAATTCTTCTTCTCTTCAAACGCCTCTCTAGCCTCGCAACATTAGAGTCGTAATTAGAACCCTCCAGACCCATTATTTTGCTTCCTTTACACATTTAAAAATAAATAAAAAAGGAAAAAACGATTAGGGGAAAAAAAATAAAAAAGAAAAGATATGCATTACAACGGGGTTTATGAATCATGATAATGGTAAAGAAACAGAATCCCAGAAAACAAAAATAAAATTAAAAAATTAAAAAAAAAAACTGTAAACGAACAAGGTAAAGGGCAAAGGAGGTAAGGGAAAAGGAGTGCACTTTCTTGCGGTTTCTCGAGAACCAGACGGAGAGAAGAGAGGCAGTCTCTTACCTGATTCTAAAACCGGATTACAGAGAAAATGGTGAAAGGTTTCACCGTTGCCTTTGCGATTTTGCCTGGGAAACTGGAGCTAGCGTGCTCCGTACGAAATATCTTCTCATTGTCTCATCAGTTACTCTTGCACTCTTGCACTGTCTGATTCAAGCAAAAAACTTTTGCACTTTCAAGAGTTTTGTTGGGTAGCCTATTTTTTCATTTTAGTTTTTATTTTTAATTAATAATTTCATCTCAAATCAAATACGGGTCATTTGGTGCACAAATTCAATTTGAGTTGAGTTGAGATTTTTAAGTTTGCATAGTAAATTTTATTGATTTTTTTAAAAAAGACAAAAAAATTTTGGAAAAAAGATAAAAAATATGATGAAAAAAGTACAATTTAGTTTAAATCAAACTGATAAACCAAACGGGCCGTACAAGTTTATTTTTTTTTCACTCTTACAATAAAACTTTTAATTATTTTTTTAAAGGTAAATCTTTTAAATTTTGAATTAGCAAAAAGATATATATATATATATATATTCAATTACTATTTAATTTTGTTTTTTTTTTCTTTTCTTACCTGTATTATTTTGGGGTGGGGAAGGGGTCAAATTTAATTGAGATTTTTCTTTTTGAAAAGGGGTGAATTGAGAATTAAAACAATTTATAATGTTGTAAATTGCTTCTAATTGAATCGCCTTTTTTTTCTTTTAATAGATCGCGTATAATTAATTAATTTATTTATTTTTAAAGAAATTTGTTATTAATCCAATATGAATTTAGGGTCTGTTTGGTGAATGAATTTGAGTTGAAAAAGTACAGTTTGAGTTGAAAATTTTTGTTGATTTTTCAGAAAAGATAAAATTTTTTCAGAAAAAGACAAAAATTTTTTTAAAAAAAAGATAAAAATTGAGATGAAAAAGTACAATTTGAGTTCGAACGTTAAACGAGACCTTAATTGAAGGAGGATTTCTTCTACTATAATCTCATTATCCACCTGAAGTGAAAGGCCTGAGGATTTAACTTTGAAATATGTTTAGTACAAGACAAGAACTAGTTTTTTTTTTTTTTTTTGAAGTACAATTACTAGTTTTTGGTTTAGTGATTGACAATATAATCTATAAAATAAAAATAATATTAAAAAAAAACCCCCCCTTGATTTGAAAAAAGTAGTAAGGACTTGTCTTGGTTAAATTTTTTTTAACTCAAATATAAATGTCCTTGCTTGGAATTTTGATGTTGATGCGACAACAATGAAAGGACAATCAAAAATTAATTATCTTAGATTTTTTTTTTTTTTCGCATCGTTCTTTAGTTTTTTTTTTTTTTTTTTTTTTTAAACGGGTTCTTTAGCTTGTTAACATCGCTAAGGTGCTGGCGTAATAAGGCTTAATTAAGTAGGTATCTATGTTCAACAAAAAAAAAAAAAAAAAATTTGGTGTTATGTATTTTTGATAATATACACGTGATGTCATAATTCTCTCTACAAATATATTTGACTTTATAGAATAATCATTAAAACAGAGTATTGAATTTTTATTCTTAAAGTGAATAAGTAAAATTATCATTTCATTTTAAATTTGACATTATAAAAATTCTCCCTCTAATTTAGAGGGGAAAAAAAAAAAGATAATCCCTTAAAAGTTAAAATTACCGTTTCCAATGTTTTTATACATATCTCAGTAATGATTCTCATTCCCCTTCAAAAAAAAAAAAAAAAAAGCATATGAATGATTCAAATATTTAATTATAATGCTTAACCAATCAAATACATGAAGATAAACCACCAATCTATTTATTTTCAATTCAATTCCATTACTACTCATTCACATTCTCGTACGACCATTCTTCCAAAAACCATGAATTTTTTTTTGAAACTAAAAACCATTAATTTGTTTCTGGTTTAATAAATGGGGTGTGGCTGTGGTAGAGTCTCATTGAGAGTCTCTACCTATAGAGTCATTTTTTGAGTCATTGATCTTGAATCCTATGGTCCATATTTGAGGGTGCACATAAACAACCATAGGGACAATCATATTATAACAAAGTGAGTGAGAAGAAAAAGGGTGAGTCCCGCCGCCGGTGACGGACGCCGGCGATCCAACCCCGACGCCGGCGACCCACCTCCGGCCCCCCCACCACCGACCCCAGCTCCTGCCGGCCGGCCGCCGGTGATTTTCTCTCTTTTCCCCTCTCTCTCTTCTCTTCTCTCTCTTCTCCTCTCTCCCGCGGCGACCCACCTCCGGCCCCCCACCACCGGCCCCAGCACCGGCCGGCCGCCGACGACCCCACCTCTCTCTCTTCCCCTTTCTCTCTCTTCTCTTCTCTCCCTCCTCTCCTCTCTCCCGCGGACCCCCACCACCGGCCCCCAGCCCCCCCACCCCCGGACAACCCCCCCAGCCCTCCCCAGCCACCCCCGGCGAAAGGGGAAGAGAGAGAAGGGAAGAGAGAGAAGAGAAGAGAGAGAGAGAAGAGAAAAGAGAGAAAGGGGAAGAGAGAGAGGGGGTTGGTGGGCGGTCGGGGCTGGGGGCGGTGGTTGGGGGGGCCGGGGCTTGGTGGGGGTTGGCCGAGGCTGGGACCTGGGCTGGGTGGGGGGCCGGGGCTGGGGGGTCGCGGGAGAAGAGAGAGAAAGGGGAAGAGAGAGAGAGAGAAGAGAAGAGAGAGAAAGGGGAAGAGAGAGAGAGGGGTGGGGTCGCCGGCGGCCGGGGCTGGGGCCGACGGTGGGGGGGCCGGGGGTGGGCGGGCCGCAGGAGAGAGGAGAAGAGAGAGGAAGGGGAAGAGAGAGAGGGGAAGAGAGAGAAAGGGGAAGAGTCGCCGGACGGCCGGTGGTGGGAGGCCGGGGGTGAGTCGCCGGAGTTGGGGGTGAGTCGCCGGCGTCGGGGTGTGTCGCCGGTGACGGAGAAGCTTTTGGGTGGAATGGGGCTTCAGGGGAGTGCTCCTGTACGGCCATGTGCATGTGACCTTTTGTGCATTCCGTACACTTTGATCGCAATAATCCTAAAATTGGATTCTCCGGGACTCTACGGTAGTGCCCCTCAAAGGGGCTCTAGTGCTCTACCGCAGACCCCCCTTATAAATGTTTTATTTATTTATTTATTTCCTTGTATTACTAATTCTGTTCACATCATTGTACCATTCCATCCTACCAGATTCCAGACACTACCTGACTGTATCAAGAAACACAAAAATTCACTAAACGACAAGCTCTAATGACAAACGACATAATAATGACAAATGACTGTGACTTTACAATTACTAAACAATAATACTACGATCCAGAGAAAATAATAATAATTATAACGACAATAATATTATGATTTGGAGCTAATAACAATAATAATAACAATGATAATAATAAGACGATGCCATTATTGAAAAAGGAAAGCGACTGGACTGCAATTTTTCAGGTAATTTACATGTTTAGTCCTTGAAATTTGACAAATTAGTGCCTGAATTTTTGTTGTTGACAGCTTTAATACAAATGGTACTAATTGGGAACGTCAATAAGTGTAAAACGACAATGTATCTCACAAAGACAATGTACCTGACAAACGACAATAAAATTGCAAATTTAAGAAACAAATATCTCTCATAAACTACAATAGAAAAACAACCACAAAAAAAACAATCATTCTTTATAACGGACTTTTCTAACAGATGACAGCATGACATAAAATAACAATATGTGTATAAAATAATGTGTATAAACGCCAACAATTTAAAAAAACAAGGTCTCTCCAAAATGGCAGCGTTCATTATCAGCACAATATTCTCATAGACGACAATACACGACGTAACCCAAATAGTAGTAATAAAGACAAAAGTCCATGAAACGACAGTGATTAACCAAAAGACAATGTCCTCGCAAAAAACGACAAGATTTAGGAGAAATGATAATAAGTAAAGGAAACCCAAGAAAATACACACAATTAAATCTCTCCAAAAATAAATGACAAAATATCAAAGTTTCTAAATGATAAACTCTCTAAGGGACGACTATATTGACGAGAAATAATAATATCATAATCAATTTTCGAAAGGACATCAATTTTGAAAATAAAACGCCAAAGAAATAAGAAAAACGACCATGATTTTTATAAAAGGACAACAATCTAGAAAACGACACAAACTACATAAGCCAACAGTCACGAGAACAACAACAGATCCAATAACAAACAATTAATTAAACGAGAACGTCTTTCATAAACGTAAACATACACAAAAACGAAGAAGAAATTACAAACAATTACATCAAAGATAAACGACAAGAATTTACTGATCAACAATGTATATAAGAAACGACAATAATAATAAACGACAACAATTCAGCAATTTTAATCAATCCATCTCACCAAACGAAAACCTTCAAATGAACATATCCATGCTACTCTTTAATTGGCTCTTCGGTCCCTTCTCTGCTTATTACATGACAGCCATGTGGATTTATTTATTTATTTATTATTTATTATTATTATTTTGATATCTTTATTTTACTTTATTTGTCTATCACGCTTACGTATGTGCCATACAACTAGTATAGTATAACTTAAGAAGCGAAAAAATTATTTCACATGGACATCATGATATCTCTTACTGACCACTATTGAAGGAACGACAGGATTTAAGAGAACACCAGCTCTAAAACGACAACAATGAAGTGTACGACAGCATATCTCACGTTCAACCTTATTCACGGTACACGACAATAACTTTTTAAAAGAATAAATAGTTATAAAGAAGGAATCTTATGCGAGAATATGCCTTTTTAAGTGACCGAGCATATGCTTCAATCATGGACCACGCTTTCCAAACTAATTAGTAAAATTTTATAGCAAAATGGTAAACTAATTAATAAATAAAACAACTGTTAACCAAACAAAGAAAAAAAAACAAAACAAAACTTCATGGAATATAATTATGTGGTTTGGATCGTCGAGGAAATGTGTTGAACGGATAATCAAGAACAAAAACAATAATGAACTAAGAAAATTATTATAAAAAAGTTTATTTCTTTACAATATCAAAAAAAAAAAAAAAGGAACTAAATAAACAAAATATTCTCGCCAGAATTTAAGGAAAAAGATAACGTCAAAGCCTTAAAAAAACAGATAAAAAAAGATAAAAGATTTTGTCAAAGCTTTCAAAAACCAGAAAAAAAAAAAAAAAAAAAAATCTCGGTAGCACCTCTTATTTTCATATTCTTAACAAAAAATATATCTTTATTGAATTAATTTTTTAAAAATTTGATCCATCATATCTTACCTTAAAAATTAACTAAAAAAATAATTTACCGTAAAAATTTATAACAGGAGACACAGAACTGTTTAAATTATGAAAAATTTAATTTCATAATTAAAAAATAAGGCGTCATTAAGTAGAAATTTCCACTATATGATAAAGTAAAAAAGCAGAACTTTACAGAAAAACCTTTATAATCTTGACGTGTCAACAGCAAAAAAGCGGCTTAATTTCTACGCCCCGCCCCCGTGTAACGAAGTGGGGCCCGAAAATGAGCTAACGGTCAGCCAACAGAAGCTTTCATTCACCGCTTCAATATAAAAGGCCCTCTCTCTCTCTATCTCTGTTTCTCTCTCTCATGTTCCGGATCCATATGTGATTACAACCAGCTTCGCCTTAATTTACGTAAACTCTGTTTGCTCTCTCTGAACTTTCGTCGAACAGTTGTTCTTCGTTTCTGGATTGGCGCTTGGGAACCAGAATTATGGCTTCGACGCTCGAATCCACCGCGGATAAGCTCGAGAAGCTCGGAATCAATGGAGATTTCACGTCCTCTGCGCCTAATCTCGAGAAGAATCTCCACCTTCTCTCTCCTGAACAGGTTAATTTACGCAGTTTTTTTTTTTCTTTGGTAATCATTTTGACGAGTTTGAGAAATGTTGGTTTTTTACTGGAATTGGCTGTGTCGTGCCAGATTGAACTTGCAAAGAAGCTGCTGGAATTGGGACAGAGTCATCTGTTCGAGCATTGGGCGGAGCCAGGCGTTGAGGACGAGGAAAAGAAAGCTTTCTTTGATCAGGTGTGTTCAGAAATGATTTATTTGTTCTTTTGGCTTATTTGTTATGGAATTACGTGAGTTTGCTCCGGTGGATTCAGAAAAATACTGAATTTTGCTGTTTGGATTTGAGGAAATTGAAAGTGAAATGCGTTTTTCTCTGCCGATTTGCTTATAAATTGTAATTTAATATAATTTCAGGTGACTCTGCTTAATTCAAGCTATCCTGGCGGTTTGGAGTCATATATCAAAACTGCTAGAGAACTCTTGGCAGATTCAAAAGCTGGAAAGAACCCATTCGAGGGTTTCACACCTTCAGTAAGTGAACACATTTCATGGTTAATAATTGAGTTTAATAACTCAGAAATATAAGAATATTCCTTTCGGGCTAACAGTTGATTTGGCTTCTGAATTTTGGTTCCTTGCTAGTTTTACAAACTAAAGTTTGGACCATTACTATTTTGGCATTAATATATAATCGTATACAAAACAATCTGATGACATATGCCACGGCCTTTTCTTGTTAGAGACACGTTGATTGATAAATCAAATATTACAACTTGAATCATGTGGGGTTTTCGATTCTTGTTTGGTTAGCGGGTAAAAAAAATAATAATAATAAAAATCCGAGGTGACGAACTATGAACAGTTCGTTTTTTAAGTCTTGGTAAGAGTTCATTTAGCCTCTTGAAATTTGGTTCCTTGCTAGTTTTATACTCTGAAGTTGGGACCATTACTACACTGCCATATGCCACGGCCGTTTCTTTCGGTTCATATGTGGTTTTTTGCTTTTATACGTAATTATTCCTGTGCAGGTAGGAAAATTTTTTCTATTTTTATATGTAGGCACTGTACTGAGGTGACGAACTACGTACAGTTCTTTTTCGAATTCTTTGTAAGAGTTGATTGGCCTCTTGAGTTCTGATTCCTAGCTAGTTAAACTCTGAAGTTGGGACCATTACTATAATGGCATACACATCTAATTGTAAACAAAACAACCTGATGCCATGGCCTTTTCTTGTTAAAGACATTTTCATTAATAAATCAAACATTACGGCTTGAAAGTCCTTTGGTTTTCAATTCTTGTGTGGTTTTATACATGATGATTCCTGAGCAGGTAGAAAATTTTTATTTTTATTTTTATTTTTATATGTAGGCACTGTACTGTGATGATGAATTATGTATACAGTTTGTTTTCCAAAAGCTTTGTCAGAGTTACTGGCTTGTCAGTACATGTGGTTGAGATTTGAGAACAAAAATTAAAGTGGGCTGATGTTTTAGCAATGTTTTACAGGTTCCTACAGGTGAAGTCTTGACTTATGGTGATGACGATTTTGTCAAATTCGAGGAAATGGGCATTAAGGAAGTTCAGAAAGCTGCATTTGTTCTTGTTGCTGGTGGTCTTGGAGAACGTTTGGGTTACAATGGAATTAAGGTGTTTTTATATTAACTCACCATTTTGAAGTATTTAATTCTTTGTCAGAAGAATAAAGTCCTGTTTGTCATCATTTTTCTTTGTTATTAGTGAGCCTAAGTTTCCCTAATACGTAGGATCTTCATTTTGAATCAAATATCTTCTTCCTAGAGAAATTCCCGTTAGACTGCTTAAAGTCCCTCAGATTTCCAAGCAAAAAATTAAAATTTGAAAATAGAGTTTTATCTGATTTCGTCATCTTGCTTGGTGATATAATTTGAAGCTTATCACCAAAATATTTAATTTATTTCTTATTTCCCCTGCGTTTTTTATTTATTTTTATTTTTTTTAACACAAAGGGTCTCTGTGAAATTTCCTAAACAGCATTTGTAGCTATTCTAGATTCTGGTAGGAATGTTTGCAAAAGATTAATCACATATTTTGGGAAACGGACAAACATCTAAAACTTTACATCTTCACCGGTTGCAGGTGGCTCTTCCAAGAGAGACTGTTATGGGAACAAGCTTTTTACAGCAATACATTGAATGTATTCTCGCTCTTCAAGAAGCTAGCTGCAGCCTAACCCAAGGTCTGTCAAGCTTATCTACTGGTTAGATTAGGAAAGGAAAATTATGTACATCCATTGACAAGGATGCCTCTTTTGAGAAGTACATTTTCTTCCATCTGTAACTTGTATATTAGAAACTGAAAATATAGAGGAACTTTAAAGATCAATTGTGACTATAACTCGGTTCTTTTTCAAACAGTACCATCCCAGAACATGGTATTGTAAAACTTTTATGTTTTATACGCCTGAGACTTTACCAGTGAACTAACTGACCATACCCATGCCACATGTCCCACTTAAACAAACCACCTAACCTTGTGATTGTTTTCCACAAAGCTGGTCCACCAATCTCTTGGAGACTTCTTTACGTGGAGAACTTGCTCTCTTCCATTACCAATAAATGTCAAAATTTCTACTATCTCTAAGACTTGATGCTCTCAATCTCACTGGAAACCGTGTCATCAATGCAAAGTTAAAGACTGATAATGTAGCGTTCCTTACTTTCTGGGTTGAATTTTAGTTTCAGAAGAGAAAGTTATTATGCTACTTTTTCATCCTAAGTCTGATTATTGGTGGTGTCGATTCATCAGTTTTTCTTCTTATTTCAAATACTCATGCATCTTTTTAATATGTAGGTGAATGTCAAGCAAAGATTCCTTTTGTTATAATGACATCTGATGACACACATTCGCGCACTTTGGAACTCTTAGAATCAAATTCTTATTTCGGAATGGAACCAACGCAAGTGAAGCTTCTGAAGCAGGTATAGAATGATAATTGACGTCTTACAAACAAAAGTTCATAGTTGATGTGATAAGGGTTTATGATGTTAAATGTCTGCTATTTACAGGAAAAAGTTGCGTGCTTGGATGATAATGAAGCTAGGCTTGCTGTGGATCCGCATAGCAAGTACAGAATTCAGGTAGCATTCATGTATAATGCAATCTCCTATACATATGAACTTAATGTTATATTTAATCTAGATAAAAGTTTTCAGGTTTGACGGTTTTTTTACAAATTAGTTTTAAGGATTTAATAATACTTTTTAGCCCAGAATTTTCTATCTTATGTTTCTCTAACAGGAAAACAAAAATAATTCAGTAATGTGAGAAAGAGAGTAAATGAGCGATCAGTCCTCACTAACAAGAATTTATTTCATCCTTATATGAATTCTCCCTAACCCCTTTTTTATTTTATTTTTTTTGTGGAAGACTAAACCTCACGGTCACGGCGATGTACATTCACTTCTCTATTCCAGTGGACTTCTGAACGTTTGGTATGTGTGAAATTCCCCTTATCTATATGTTCACGCATATCCAGCTTCATTTTTTAGGTTTAAGTATTGTCTTGCTGTTTTGATTTTGTTCTGCTAGTGTGCGCAAAGCGATGGGTTAACCTTAAACTAAAGCAGAGGACTCCCTTATGGTGAAAGAAATATAAAATATATTAAAAAATATCAAGTCTTTTAACTGCTTTACCATTGTATCACGTCTGGATCTGAAGTTGACAGGTTTATGCTCCATTTTAAGTAACAACTGTTAGTAATAACTGAAAATGCCCTTTCTCGGTAGTACGTGATTGACAACCTGCACATCCATGATTTGAATTTGTCTATATTTTCTACAGGCGTGATGCTGGTTTGAGATGGGTTCTATTTTTCCAAGATACAAATGGCCTTCTATTCAATGTCAGTCTTGCTAAATTTTCATATTTTTATCTAGAGTTTTATACTCTTAGATTTATAATTGGATAAGTCATACCCATCTTTTACAGTTGTTTATATGTAGGCAATTCCAGCTGCAATAGGTGTCAGTGCTACGAGACAATATCATGTTAACTCCCTCGCTGTGCCTCGCAAAGCAAAGGAAGCCATAGGCGGGATTACCCGACTCACTCACGTTGATGGTACACAGTATTTCTCCTTTCCCCACAGATAAATGGAACTAACTTGGATTTTTTACTTTTTCGTTTAACTGCTTCTTTGTAACTTGAGAGCATACTTTTTGTTGCCGTTACTCTGGACGTGGAAACTCATTAATGGATGTCTTCATCTATCAGCAAGTAAACTTCTTTCTTGAGGAGTTGATTGGCCTGAAATATGGCAGTGATGTTGAATAACATTCACTTTTGTGTTAAAAGAAAAGATGCAGACTTTAGATGCCATTTTTAGCATTTTTTTTTAACATTTGTTATTCTTTCCCAAAACAGTGAATTACTATCCCTTGTTTGCTTAAGCAATTTTGTTTTTCGAAATACTCTCTACTTTTTTTTTTTTTTTTTGATAAGTAAATGCTTTCTAAGTTAGCTAGTACCTCTAAGGTCACGATCCAATTGCTCTCTCTCTCTCTCTCTCTAGCAACGACAAAAACTTATCTCCTTGAGAATGACGGTTTTGTATGCATTAACATTGGAACTATGTCTAACGGTCAAATTGACTATGCTCCTTGAATAGAAGGTTAATAAATGTTTATATTCAATCATTTTAGGGAGATCAATGGTGATAAATGTGGAGTACAACCAGCTTGATCCTCTGCTTAGAGCCACCGGACATCCTGATGGAGATGTGAACAACGAGACTGGCTATTCTCCTTTCCCAGGAAATATAAACCAAGTAATTTTCATGCACATCAAGATTATTTTCTTGATAATAACATAAAAGGATTGCCATCACCTCGTTTCTTGATGGAATTTCTGGACTGCAACAGCATACATCATGTTGGCATATCATCGCTTCCTACATTTCACAATTTTAGTTCTATGCTTGAGAAGTTTGGATTGATTTGTAAATTTTGACGGGATCTGCAGTTGATATTGGAACTTGGTCCCTACATTGAGGAGCTCACAAAAACCAAAGGTGGTATAAAGGAGTTTGTAAACCCAAAGTAAGTCATGTACCCGATGCCTGTTCCTTTTAGTTAAAGATTTTCTACTAAAAATATTGTGGTCTTCTCATTTTTCTCCTGTATTTATCATGTATTGTCTCCCCCGTCTTCGCCAATTTTCCTGTAGATATAAAGATACTAGCAAAACTTCATTCAAGTCTTCAACCCGGCTAGAGTGCATGATGCAAGATTACCCGAAAACTCTGCCTCCAACAGCTAGGGTTGGATTTACGGTAATTTTTCTTTTTTCGGAAAATTAACACAGAGTTCCAGGTTCTGTATTACTTAAAATGTGGTCTTCTTCTTCTGAGATCGAGTCATCTAGTTGCTTACATTGATCTCCATGTCATGTGAAAGTAGCCTCTAATAATAATGCATGTTGCCTTTTATGTGATTGCCTAGGTAATGGCTGCATGGCTTGCTTATGCACCCGTGAAGAATAACCCTGAGGATGCTGCTAAGGTATGAACACCGTAATAAACCCACAAGTTATTTAGACAGGTTCATGCTATGTTGTTTGACAAGCTCTGCCCAAAATCGGAGGTCCATGGCATTGAACAAGCTATCAGTAGAAATTTAGACATATGTAGTATTTCTTCCACTTGGCGATTTCAGTGTATTTTTAATTATTTGTTTGGAATTGAAGGTACCGAAGGGAAATCCATATCATAGTGCAACTTCAGGAGAAATGGCCGTCTACCGTGCAAACAGCCTCATTCTTAGAAAGGTAGGCTCTATTATTTATGTAATTTGGTTAAATATGTGTGCACGTCCTCTAGTTTATATTAGTTTTAATTCAGCCTTTCATTACGAGAAGTTTCAATCTAGGCTTTAATTTACATATTGGTATTGAATAACGAAAAAATATAATGATTTTCAATCGAGTCCTTGCACCAGATTCTTTTTTACTGTTGGTTTCATTACCTTCCACCATCAGTTTTCATTAACTAAATCAAATGACTTGAGTTCTTGGTCAGAACCTTTTATTTTCTAGTTTCTATATAATATGGCACATAGGCTTAACAGTTCTAATGCTTATGGTGCATTTCTAAACATCATTCGTTATATTTCATATCCCTATGCAATGCAAGTGTGTGTTTGGGTACCTCATATATTCTACTCAAATACAAATATGTTTGAACAGTAAATCAAATATAATTACTATTCATCAATTCTCAATTTCTATCTACTTTTACCAATCACATCACATTCTATGTCTCTGTCTCTCTCTCTCTCCAATACACATTAGAATGACTATTCAAATGTAAACAATCAAATACGCATTACATTTGAAAACAATGTATAAAGAGAACATCCAAACTTAAATTGTGTTCCAAATATTACATTCGAATACAATACAAAATGAATGTGTCTTTCAAACGAACTATTACTTTTCACTAATAATTGTTACTGAAGGGTTCTTTTTTCCCATGTGTTTACATCTCCCAGGCTGGTGTCCAAGTAGCTGATCCAGTAGAAGACGTATTCAACGGACAGGAAGTAGAAGTATGGCCCCGTGTCACATGGAAGCCGAAATGGGCTCTCATCTTTTCTGACGTCAAAAGAAAAGTTGGCGAAAATTGCTCAATTTCTCAAAAGTCTACTTTGGCTATAAAGGGCCGCAACATTTTTCTTGAAGATCTATCCTTGGATGGGGCTCTCATCATTGATGCGATTGACGATGCCGAGGTATGTACGCATAATGTACCAGAAATACGATCACATATTTTTGACAAATGACAATCTTTAAAGTCGATAATTGTGTATCTGACAATAATGCAGGTAAAAGTGGAAGGTTCAATTGAGAACAAGGGTTGGGTTCTTGAAAAAGTCGATTACAAAGATACTTCAATACCCGAGGAAATAAGGACAAGAGGTTTCAGAATGAAAAAAATCGAGCAGTTGGAAAAGAATTACAGCGAGCCCGGGAAGTTCATCTTGAAACCTTAGAAGTTCTATAAAACTTGCCAAAGTTTCTTGATTCTTTTGTCTCAAGCCAGACAGAGTTATCTTTTGCTTCCTTTTTCACTTCGTAAATTTTTCTTTAGAGCTAAGTTGGAAAAATAAAGTTGTCTAGGAGATTCACAAGTGTGTTGCTGTTATGTGAATTTGTTTATGGCTTTTTCTTTTTCTTTTTTCTGTAATTCTATTTCTCTTTGAAAACCGAGAGAGCAAAATAATGCCTCATATGCTTCACGCATGAATTTTGTTTATTAATAAATTTCTCGTTTCAAATCTCTCTACTTTTAGCATTTGGACTTGCAAGATCATGCAAATGATTTTTTTTTTATATATATTTATTATCTTCTCACACTTTGATAGTGCATATGTTCTAACATTAAATTCGATCAAAATCATATAATAAATTTTTAAAAAAGAACTTGATACAAATAAGTTAAAAAATAATAATAATAATAATAATAATAAAAAAAAAAAAAAAGAGATCTTGATACAAATAAGTTAAAGTTATAAACTGAACCTATTAAAAGGTTTCTTTTTTTAATTTTTTTAATTTGTTTATTTTTTAAAGCAAGTAGAACTCCATTTTGGAAGACTTATGAGAAGTAGTGGAAGGTAAGGTATCAACTGTCTTCTAAATTAGTGATAGGGAGTTCTAGAAATTTCTAGAGATGCTGCCCCCACTGAACAAAAATATCTAATCTATCTCAGAGGACAATACCTACTCTCTCTAGAGTGTGTAATCTGGTTCTAGAACTTGCCACTTGTTACTCAATCTCGTGGCTCACGGAATTCCACAGCACCGGCCAGTACGTCGTAAAGATGTGGTGTCCGGTCAAGTACTTGCGTTTTTTCTCGTTCACATATGCACGAAACTCTATTTTAATATTTTAAATGTAGTCAGTCACACACACGGTATGATTTGGCACTTTTCTATACGCACACTGTCTGATTGCGCCGACGAATCGCGTTTAGATTTGCAACCGAAAGTGACTCAACACAAATAATAATAATAATAAAATAATAATTATAACAATAGTTTTCAAAAAAATATGAAGAGTTAATGACTGTCACTAATAAACTATTTAACCTAAAAGACCATATACAACGAAATCGTGGATGATGAAGGCATTCAATTTTTTGTTAGTTTTTTTTTTTTTTTTTCCTTCTGGTTGATCCATTTTGTAAGTTAAATCTTGAATAAAACCTACAAGTATTAGAGTCTGTTTGACAGAGTTTTTACTTTTATTTCTATTCAGTATAAGAAGAGAAGCAAAAATTGTGGTTTCTCAGTAAGTGTTTGGAACCAATGAACTTTTAAATTCAAAATGATCGTTAAAGTTTTTTAATAAATAATAAAAAAGTTAAAATTAAGTTTATAATGTCTAATTTAAATTTTGTTACAAGTTTAAAAGCCAACTCATAAGAGCTTCTGCCAGAAGTCATATTTTTGGTTTTGACGAGAAGCAATTCTGTAAATTAGAAGCTCTTCTAACAGATCATCCAAACACTTTCAGAAACTATTTTTGAACCTAGGAAGCCAAAAGCAGTTTCTAAAATACTCTGCCAAACAGACCCTTAGTATACCTAATATCCAGTGGTAGAGTAAAAATATATTTCCAGTAGGGACACTATCAAAAGATTTCGAGATCTTTTTTTCCTTAAATAAGGGTATATAATTATATATGCTAACTATTTAGGGTGACCACAATAAAATTTTATTTTAAAATGAGCACATAAAAATTCTATAAAATCTCAAACTTCAAATACGACATAATTATAATTTTTCTTATAAAATAGACGCATAACTGAAATTTTTTAAAAACATTAGGTTCGAAATCAATTTTTTAAAAATGAGTCGGGGCGCTTGTAGCTATTATCTATATATATATATTTTAGAAAAATCATTTTGATACTCAGTATTTTTTCGCAATTTGAAATTTTCATTTATATTTTTCGCAAAGTTTTTCTTTTGGGCTTCTAAAGGCTACCAATAGCGAAGCTTCTTTGTAAGTTCTCAAGGCCAATTTCAGAGGGCATTTACTCAGAATATATAACACGTCGCTGTCAAGGCTTACGTGATGAATGGAGAACCATAGAAAAAAAAAAAGTATCTCTTTCTAAGTCCACTATATAAATAGGGCACCCTCTAACACAAATTAGTTAACAAAGAAACAAAAAAACACAATTTTTGCAAACCATTGTAAATACCGTTTTCGAAGCTTTACAAGAACTAACAAGTACTTTTTCTCAATTGTGCCAATATGTCTTCCTTAACCACCTACGACTTGAAGAGAATTTTCGAGAAGCTTGACAAGAACGGGGACGGCCTGGTGAGCCTCGACGAGCTCAACTGGCTTCTGGAGAGGATCGGGGTCCAGCTTGGCCTAGCGGAGCTAGAGTCCTTCGTCGGAAAAGCGAGGCTCAACTTCGACGAGTTCTTGTTCTTCTACGAGTCGATATCAAACCCTAGCAACAATAATATTAATGGAGAGAGCAAAGGAGGTAATGATGATCGTGATCGTGGTGATGGAGAGGAATATGATGATCACAAAGAATCTGATCATCATGGTGATGAGGACAGTGATCTTGTAAACGCGTTCAAGGTGTTCGATTTAAACGACGACGGATTCATCTCCTCCGAGGAGCTTCAAATTGTGCTTACAAGATTAGGGTTGATGGAAGAGAACAGCGGACGTGATTGCAAGAGCATGATCCGAGCTTTTGACGCCAATTCCGACGGGAAGCTCGATTTCGAGGAATTCAAGACCATGATGTTGCTTTACTAGTTCTTCATCAAATCAAATCATCATCCGCCTACTTGATGCTCATGTGCTCTTGAATTGAATTCATCTAGAAAGTTAGACGTACTAGTACATCTTTTGTGTGTATATATATATATATATATATATATATTTCAACGCTAGAGTGATTGTGATGTGTCCAGTTTTGAACAATATTATTGTTCGATTGGTCAAATTGTTGGTGCTCTACCTTTGATTAGCTTATATAGATATACGTACATATATATATACATCTATATGTTGTCGTTGTTACAAAATGAGTTTTGCTAATGTGGTTGTAATTTGTCCTGCAGTCTTCGTTGAGAGATGTGTCTATTAAGGATTTGATTATTTCCTTAGAAAACTAGAAGAGCAGAAAGTTGGTGTCGTTTTGAGACATTTGAAGATATATATATATATATATATATATATATATTGTTGTTGTTGTTAAAGAGTACTGGAAACACACGGTTTATTTGTGTGTAGATACAATATGTGTAATTTTGTTATGAGTTGGATTAGAAATCCGTACAAGAGAAGTCTTTCTTTTTTTAGAGTGAAAATTTTGTAGTTTAATTGGTTGTATTCTCATTTAGTCATTTGCATTTAAAAGGGGGGAAAAAATTCTTTCATTTACAACGTAGACTAAACTAGTAGATGAATCGTTATCTCAAAATTAGTAAATATCCTCTATGAAAGTCATGAAATTTATTTCCAACTATGCGGCAGGGAATCTCTAGCAACTTGTAGAAAAATCCAAAGCCATTTTTTTTTTTTTTTTGGTCTTTTAATAGGAATAGTGAAACTTTTGTCAGGACCGCCGTTTTAAGTAGAAAACTTTATAAAATAAAATAAAAAGTGAATAATAATCCGGTCGAAAGAAATTATTGAACATGATTGATAACAAAAGAAACAACTCATACATATCCTAGAGCATAGTCAAGAATATTTCTAGAATATGCTCCAATAATATTTTTCAAGATTAATTTCCCGGGAATTAAAAAGAACAAACTAGAAAAATAATGTGGCTAACTAAATTGGCTTAATTAATGTTGGCGAAACTGCCAAAATAAAAAAAAAAAAAATAAAAGTCGTTTAATATGGGTTGAACAGAAACCTAATATTATCGTCAAATTAGTTGAATTTCCATCTTTCCAATTGCTTCCACGATATATAATTAACTTATGTGTTTCCTTTCTTAACTATTTTAATGATTGAGTCGTACACTTAAACCTCAACAGCTTTGTACGATATATGAGAATTGATCATAACAACAAAAGATGTCATTTTTTTCTTTTTTGAAGGTACAAAAGTAGGTATTTAATTAAGTGAATAGTGCCAAATTTAAGAATATTACATAAACATGTACCAGTCATAAATTATGGATATTTTCCAAGAAAAACCTGTGTAGTGGGTTTCACGTTTCCAACGACTATAAAGTGGTCCAAAATTCTAAATGACTTTTTGTGCCCCATGACAATGAATGACCTCCAACGACTGATTTCTGCATTTATTTTTTATTTTTTCTAAGCCACCAGTGATTGAATCATTTAATTTGGTAAAACTTTCCCTTGCTCAGTTTTTGTTATTACAAGTTTGAAAGAGAGAGAGAGAGAGAGAGAAAAATCCCTATTTGTAAACATGAGTTGTATTCTAATCATTTAAATAGGGTAAAATTTATAAGAGAATAGAATGATAACTAGAAATTTAATGTCCTCTAAAAAATATTAGGAGCTTAAGATAGTACTGATTTTGACAAACTCTTAAATATCAATTATTAATTAAATTAGTTTTCTGCATAAATATGATGGCATAATTCATTCAATTAGGTGAATAATTTTTCATTATGTATATGGTATACCGTTGAACTTGTGATCAAAGGTTTAGATAGTTGAACTATAGTAATTCAACAAAATAAAGTGCCTAAATATATATATGGATGAGCTGCTATCTGACATCCTTACAAAACGACAAATATAACTTTCTTTTACATAAAATAAGGTAATAACAAGGTGATTCCGATGTAATAATTTTCAATGATACTTGTCATTTACGTCAATATCTAAATAGTATTATGTTACAATATTTTAAATGAAATATATTTATATCTATTAATTGTTATAGATTTTTAAATAAAAAAATTACAACTATCCAATGTAGTCACGGATACAAAACCTTTCATATATATACACACACAGAGCAACCTATATAACTGTCCCTTCGTCGTTACAAACAACGCGGCAAAAGAATGTGACAATTTGTTGTATTCTTTCTTTTTTTGTTTTTCTTGTTTTTACTCAATACTCATCGGGGAAACGGAAGAACGAAGTTGGAAATTAGTGATATGTACGGATTGACCAAGTGGTTTGTACGGTTTGACCAAAAAGAAAGGGAAGTTGCTGCGAAATTCTGTATCGAGTCGAGTATTTGTCGTCGACATGCCTTATTTCTTTTCAATGGAAACGAAAATTGGGGAAGACGCACAAATTCTCGTGTTACAAGGGCCACATACATTGGACGACTTTTCGTTTGTCCAAAAGATAGAAAAAGAGCTATATTCGTTTGAAATATAGTATTCCCAACAAATATTTGGTATTTTCGCAGAAATTACCATATTTTAAACTTCTTCCATGACATAATGTTCATGAGGAATTCTTCACACGCCTAGTTGTTAATATCTGATTTAGTTTGAAATTGTGTTGTAAACTTGCGATAGACTTGGTTTAGCTATGATAAGAAGACAAGCACGTAGGAAGAATAACTAATTAATAGATTGATTTCCAATGTTTTTTAGATGGGTTGGTATGGTACAAGTCTTTTTCGTTAAATATTTTGATTCGAGTCATCCCCACCACATTAATCGGGATATATAAATAATTCATTTTGTAAAAGATTCATATATCACGTAAACAGACATCCACCCTCGAGATTATCTAGGTATGCCAATCTTTATCCATGTAATCTTCTTTTACTTATTATAAAAAAAATGAAAAAAAAAAAAACCCCCCAATGGATTGATTTTGTTACAAGCGTGTGCAGTAGGTTAATGGTCAAGAACCATGAGTATATTGACACTAAATGAAAAAAAATGATTGATTTTTCTTTATATATATATAATTGATATATATGTTACAGGCGGAGCCAGGTGACAGTGGGGGCTGTACTTTTTGCTATTTTTACTCTTAAAGTTTTTATAATTTTTATAATTTACCTCATTAAAATTAAAAAATTCTTATATAATCTTTATTTTATCTTCAGTAAATAAAAAATTCTCATATAATTCCCATTAAAATTAATTTTACAAAAAAAATTATACTTTTATTATTTTACCTTCATTTAAATTAAAAATTCTCACATAAATCCATTAAAAATAAAAAATCTCACATAACTCCCTTTAAAATTTATTTTATCTTAAAAAAAATTTTTGATGTACGCACTCATTGAAATAGATATATGGTTTCGCTCCTGTATATGTACCAATAACAACTTAGCTGGTGCAATTCTATCTCGTAAGATTTATTGTATTCCAACTAGAAATTCCTTAAGCCCCTTTTTAACGCAATGAAAGAACAAGTCAAAGTCAGCCCACAGAACTTATTACTTGGGGAATTAAGAATTCAAATTAGTGGCTGATGGTGATGGGTAATCTAGGAAAAAAATAATAACTTTTCGGACATTTGTGTGCATGGAAAAATTGCAGCTTGTGTCTATCTGAGAAAAAATATAGTTAATTTCCAGGGAGGTAAAAAAAAAAAAAAAAAAAGGGTCAAGCTCACTATTAAAATTTAACCGACAAAAGAAATTGAATTATATAATTATTAGTTAGAAATTTAAATTTATTTCTAATCGTTTAACTGTTATTTACTTAATTTTAAGATATTTGATTAGGTTAGAATCTTATTCAAATATTTAAAAATTATGTTGAGTCACTAATTGTGATATATCAATTTACCTATATACGAAAGCTTGTTAATGATTTCTTCTCTTTTTTCTTTAGCTTGTGAATGTAAATATACCCACGTTAAATTATTATGTTATATTGTTTTCTTTCGTGTTGTAATGCAAATTATTAATATTAACAATCCAACAATATTAAAACACCGATCAATGAAGCTAACTTAGTTACGGAGAAATGTATACGGGTTGAATATGACAATCAACTTTCGAAGCATCTAAAACTGGTATTAATTAATACAGGTAGAACGTTGCTTAAGGAGATTAGCATATAGGAGAATTTGGCTAAGTACGTTATATATATATATATATATATAAGTAATTTGGTTAAGTACGTTACTAGGAGGTTTATCATCCTATCTCAGCGTGTCGCATGTGGATATATTTAATGTGTATAATATATATATATATATATATATATTATGCGGGCGTGCATGTGGAGACCGTGTGTTTCACACGGTGGTCTTCAATTTTTTGGGGTTGTAAAACTCTCTTTAATAAAATTTTCTTCTTCTTCTTTTTTGTTTGTATTTTTGTTATTAAAAAAATAGCAACAGTCGCGTATACGGTAGAGCTACAATACTCAAATTTGTATAGGTAGTGACGGTCAATATATATATTTTTAGGAGCGGCATGAACTTATTAACAAATACTCTCAGGAATGTTTGTAAAAATAAATTAAAAAAGTACTCTCAGGAATTACTACGTCATATTCAATCTTTTATTTTTTGTTTCTTTATTTGTCTCATTTTTTTCTTCTTTCAAAAGAACCAAACTTGAAATAGAGTTTTAACATTTTTTTTTTTTTAAGGGTGGGTCTATTGACACCACACATTTTACTTTTTTCACTCAATTTTTAAAATCACTTACCATATTAATTTTAGAATTAAAAAATCACTTGTTAAACCACTTAAGATTTTAGGAATGGTAATGGGACGAGACGGGCATGGGTATACCTCCCTCACCCCCATACCCGCCTAATTTAATATGGGTGCAGGGGCGGGTAATACTTGCTGGGGGTACTATAGGCATACACATATCATACACATTTACCCATTAAGAATTATTTAAAAAAATTAAAATAACTTTAATTAAAGTTTTCATAAATTTTAACAACGTAGTTATAATTGAAAATGAAATTAAAATATTAAAAATAAATCCAAGTTTCAGAAATCCATAAAACTAAATTCATCAAGTAAACTAAAATATTAAAACACTAACTTTATTCTTCTTCTATTATAAGGGAATATATGTGGGGTGGGTGTGGGTATGGGGGAACTTCTCCCACCCCGCCCGCAGTCGCCCCCCCTTTTCTTTCTCCTCCCATTAAGTCTAAACCTTTTTCTTACTATGCTTTTTTGTTAAAAAAAAAAAAGGAAAAAAAAAGTTTTATTTTGTTGTTATTTTTAAGTTTTTCCCACGAGAATCTTTTTTTTAAGTGAAGACTTTTAATTTTGTTTGTTATTATTCTTATTTTTCAGTAGTTTTTGTACTTTCATGTTATAACTAGTTTTTTTTTTTTTTTATAAATATAATTAGTTTTTTGTTTTCTAAGAAATAACAAAAAAAAAAAAAGATTTAGTGTGTGGACAAAGAAGAAAGGCAAATAGTTTAGTTATAAGGGCTTTTTTGAAAAATTAAGGGATAGAACAAGTAATTTTTTAATTTTAAAATTAATTTTGTTTGTGATTTTGGAAATTGGATGGGAAAAACAAAATGAGAGGTGTCAATAGACTCACCATTTTTATAATTAAGTCCAAAAATCATGATTACTATGTGTGTGTATACATATAGTATTGTCGATTTTTTATATCTGTTTTAGATTTTAAATTTGAGATATGAATGTAAAAGTCAAAACTTCGGGTGTAATTAAAATTAACTTATTATCAATTAGAAGATTTGACGCAAGGACGGGATAAGCCGGGGCAAATCCAGAGAAAAAATTGTTTCAAAAAAATTGTCAAGGCAAAAGTGCAAGAAACCATCGGCCGTGTCATGTTTTTTTATTTTTTCTAATTATAAGAAAAATATACCTCTGCCATTAAAAATATTAAGTTGTCAGTTTCTATATGATAAAACTACAAAAATTCAAATAATGAGATTGGTTTTATGTGTCATCCAAGAGCTAAAGCATATACATCAAAAAGAAAAAAAAATGTAAATTGTCTTACTGATCAGAAGTTTATATCTTTAAATAACAAGTGTGTGATCCGTGAATGATTTGATTGATGAAATTCAGGCAGAGTACTCATGAACTAAGCCATACTATAGGTAATGTATGGATTTTTTTATTTTTTATTTTAAATTGAGGTGGGGGATTCGAACTCTGTACCTTTGGTAGAGTCAAATATAGAATTACCGTTATTCATTAGGTTTTGATTGTAACCACATATATATTAGTTCTAATGAGTATCACTTTTTAGAATTCAGTGTCATATATATCATGCTTTTGTTAGATCATCCCAAATGCACAAAAACTATGTTAATATTATACTTTATATGGTACAAATGTTAAAATTATGAAGAAGAATTTGACTTCCCCACTAAAATTTTAATGTGTGAAATATTATTTAATCTCATTAAAAGATATTACTATCAAATAATTTTTCAATAACCAACTACTAAGTACCATACTTTTATATTAAAAGGCCTATATATATATATTTGCAATAGTGTGAAAATCATGGCAAAAATTTTGTTTGGAGGAAAATGTAGAACAAGGATAGATGGATTGAATGTAGGAGTGAAAACTTTAGATCATAACTATTCCCATGAATCATGATTGTGGTACGACCATTATTGTAATTTTAAACACGTGTTAAAAATAAAATATATGTTATTTTTTGTACTAAATTTGGTGAAAATAAATTACTTAATTTATTATTACTCAGATACCATTTTTAGAATTTTAGCATGAGTTTTTAAGCACTTTTATTGTAGATGTTAATAAGGTTCCCTAGCTACTAGCTAAGCTTACTCTATCTGCCATTCGGAAACAAGTAGTAAATTTACATGAATGAATCTCTTTCTACCAAAATAATAATAATAGAGTAGTATTAGGGATACCAACTCTAATATCAATTTTTTGAGTTACAACTCACGTGTTAGATTTTTATTGATTGATACAATCAATCGGCGTGTTAATACTTTAAACACTTATCAATAAAAAAAATGATAACCTATACACCATATAGGTTGATATTTAAAAGTTGAGATTAAAATTGGGATTACTAGCATTTTTCATAATAATAATAATAATAATGACAAACTACATGAAGCTCTTCCTGCATGGTTACTAGCAATGTTGCCCTCAAATTTTACGACTTATAATTTGACCCCGAACTTCTGATTTTGGTTATTTACACTTAAATTTTTCTAAATTATTATAATATGTCTTGTTTTATTAACTGCATTTCAATTACGGACTTAAATTTGTAAAATTTACATTGAGGATTGAATTGGATTTAAAAATTTTTACATTAGACTTAGAATTTTTTGTCTTTTTTTGAAAAGCACATGTGGGTTTTTTAGTAGCAATTTAATTCCAAGTCTACCTGTGTATGGATTAATAAGACTCCGACATTAGTCTCAAATGTTGTTTCTTTTTATTTTCCTCGATAATAAAACAGCAGCCATATTAAAAAAAATAAAAATAAAAAAAAAATAAGTTGAGGAGACAAACGTGCAGAAAAATCCTATCTTCATTCTTCACCAGCCGAACATGAAGCCCAGTAGGCCCACTACTAGCTAACAAATCAAACGTCTCCAACAAACGACAACTTTCAGGTGGCGTTTGGAACATACAAAGTTTTTAAAATGTTTTCTCTGCAACTAAGTGAATATTTAGAGTTGTATGAAATGAAATAGTTAAAAAGTGTAAAAACTTTAAATATGTTTTAAAATAATAAAATTATAAACTTTTAAAGTTTTAAGTTTTTAAGAGAAATTAAAAGATGTGAATAGTAAAATCAGTTTTATTTTTAATGAAAAAGATAAAAAAAAAAAATTTAAATTTTTTAAATCTAAATATATGTTCCAAACATAACCTCAGAATTTATTTTATATCATTATGAACTCAGCAATCAACGTTGCATAATTTATTAACTGAATATATGTCCAAAAACAACCTCTCAAAAATCGAATCTTAAACCCGAGAAAAAAAAAAAAAAAAAAAAACATTGCACCAGCTATTTGGTGGCATATACTATATTATATTTTACTTTAAACAAAGCTATTAATGGACTTTTTTTTTTTTTTTTTGGGTTGCTTGTTTTCGAATGTACAATGGCTCTCTAGTGCGTTACAGGGAAACCTCATGTGAAGGCACATGGCTGTATTCTTTGCTCCATTCCCATCCCCTCCCACACACCCCCACCACCCCCCCCCCCCCCCCCCCCCCCCCCCCCCCCCCCCCCCCCCCCCCCCCCCCCCTCTTTTTCGGGGGTAAAAGCATAATCTACTTCATAAATAATTTTTTTTTTTTACTTCATAAATAGTTAGGCGAATGGCCAACTTACATTACATAAATGATGCCTAAAATAATGAGACGAGTCGCATTCTCTCTCTCTCTTTTTTTTTTAACTAGTTGAAAAACATGCTTCCGCATGATGTTCTTTTTATTTAGTTTCTAATAAATTCCTTAAGAATGTGATTAAAGGACTTTTAAGTTAAGTTTTGTTTGTATTTTCAATTGATTTTTGAAAATCAAAATTACAAGTTCAATTTGAAAGATTTGTCAATTTGTTAGTATGAATGATAAACATTTAGAATAACAAATAAAATTTTATAGTCTTTAAGAAATTAGAAATTTTTCTAGAGATGTATTAAAACCAGACCAAGAAGATAGAATTTGATCATTAATTAACAATTTAAAAAAATAAAACATTCAATTGATCATCTTCTCGTCATATCTTACATACATTGTTGTTAATAAACTTAAAAAAAAAAAAAACATTCATGATATTGCTGATTGTTTATTAACTCTTGATTGAATATTTTGGAAAGTTCTATAAACTAAAAATATACACCAAAAAAATATTAAAAAAAAGGTGAGGTTTAGTTTTTGTTTTACTAAGGCCATCTCCAACCCATTTACTCTATTTTAGAGTACAGAAACTCTAAAATAGAGTATCTGTCACTTCAAATACTATTTTATCTCCAACTCATTTACTCTATATTATACTCTAAAAAGAATATTCTATTTGTATTCTTTTTTATAATCATTTAGATATTATTTTATATTTATTCCCTATAATCTTTTTATTTTACAAATTATGCCCCCATACAATCTTTTTAACATATTAATCCATTGATTGTTTTTATTTTTACGAATAATCTTTAAAAATAGAAAGTTATATCAAATAATCAAAACATTATAAATTTAGTGCGATTATCAAAAACAACTTAATATTGAGTGAAAAAAAAAACTACATGATTTAATTCCACAAAAAAAAAAAAAAGGAAACAAACTGACATTTAATATTTAAATAAAAAAAGGTATAAAAAATAAGTATAGCTTAAGATTTAAACATACAAATACTTTATATATAGAAAAATGGGTAATTTTCATAGAAAAATGGGTAATTTTCATAGAAAAATTAAGTTAAGGGTAACTTTATAATTTTTATTTTTATCTAAATATCAGTTTAAAATTTAATTTAAAAAAAAGAAAAAGAAAAAGTAGTTTAGAGTATGAACAGTGATACTTCAAATATGAAGTATACTGTTCATACTCTATGTTTGAAGTTCAATATAGAGTATGGGTTGGAGAGTAAAAAAACTTCAAATTGGTGCAAAACTCTATTTTAGAGTGTGGGTTGGAGTTGGCCTAACAACGTATCTAGAAAGTAACAGATCAGGTTTTCTAAAACATTAGTTACAAGCTAGGTACAATATATGGTAAAACTACTTCACAAGGATCCACGGGACATCTTTTGGAAGTGAGTTTCAAGATCCTTTTTATGCATAGAGCAGCATTGGATCATCGAAGTTTGAATGTAAAATATTTCTCTAGAAATAAAAATCCCCATTATGTCTAGTTAATATCATTTTTCGATATACTTAAGGAGTCCCTGTATATATACGAGGAATATTACATTTTGTCCAGTGTTGAACCAGCCCAAGAAGTTCATAAAACTAACTAATAGGTTCCATTAGTTTCTATAAATAATATTAAAAAACTTCATTGTGTTATTCGGTGAAACTGTGAACATAAAACACCATTTGAATAATAGGTTTGAACCTAAAAAAATTTGTAGGAAGTTTTTTTTTACGAAAATTTGAATTTATTATACAAACGTATAAACCAAACGAATCAAAAGCTAATGTTAAATTAAAAAAAAAAATACAAACTTAGTGATATTGTAATAAATTCAATATTCTATTTCTTGCCATGTAGTTGGAACTCCGTGATTGTCATATTGTGGTAGTTCAACTTGTAATGGCGTCTGACAATCAAAAATAGGAAAAAGATTGAAACTTTTTAACGAAATTTAAATAGCGGTGGAAAAAAGTTTTCAGGCCATGTACGTAACCGAAAAGAAGCCATAAATTTCAATTTAATCTGTTGATAAATCCTTAAAGAGGAAAAAAGGTGGACAAAGTACATACCAATAACTTTGGACTGTTTAGTCGTCCAAAGTTGCAGCAATAAAAAGCAAGATTCAACAAAGCAACTCAAACTCAAACTCTCCAATTCTTCAAAAGGAAAATAAAACATGGAAGTTCATTTTTTTTTTTCCCCCTCTCCATCTTTGTTCTTAACCTGCATTTGTTTCAACTTTTCAAGGAATTGAAATAATTGATTAGTCTGAGAATTGCATTCCAAAAATTAACCAGAATATCAGAAAACATCCAAAATGCAAACATGAAAGGGATAACAGCAGCTATGAAGCATCAATAATTCTGAACTTGTTACATTGCATAAAATAGAAACGATATTTTCTCTAAAAGCTCGAACTACAAGTGAGTAGAGCTTTAAAATATTATGCTAAGATGTCTTAGCCATAGATAAACAAGATATACAATCTTCAGTTTTATGTATTCAAATTTACAGTAGGATTTACAGTAGGAGCCTAAAAAACTTGGTTTCATATGAAAACTCATGCAACCTAACAGTAGGATTCCTGTTATTGAACTGTTGCAGTGTGATTGTCCACTCAATCACTTTCATTACTTGGAAGATATTGCAAGCATAAAATCGGATAAAGATTGATCAAATAGCAACCCCTAAACACTTAAACACACATTTTTAAACTTTTTTTAAAAAAATAAAAATTTACAAACATATCACATGCTAAGACCCTTGTATCTAGCTTAAGATAGGCAGATAGTGTATTTTACATCTGATATATTCTTCTTTTTATAGTTGTATTAAAAAACATGACTCTTTCCTTATGATTTCATATGAGACCGATCTATGTTCCTAACGCAGTCTATATAATAGAGAGAAAAAAAAAACTGCACAAAATAAAATAAAACATAAGTCACTTACTTTCTGCATTTAAAATCAACAGTGACATTAAAAATGGTTTTTATCTTGACCATCGACATTAAAAACTGGTTCCTGAAAAGAAAAAATAATTCATATACTCAGAAGATGTACATCCGAAAAATGAAGTAAATGCTTATATGAAATCTTATTCTTTCTACTTGAGAACCAAGACCAGTAGAAGATATGTAAGCAGTAGTTACAATATTATTAAGATCAGTAAGTACTCGAACAACGACTTTCAGAAGTATTCTATACTAATTTGCACTGTCGGCCAGCATCAAAGGAAAGAACAAAGAACAAATTATTTTCCAAAAGCTTTAAAAGGTATAAATCAAGAATAGAAAATGAAGAAAGAAATCTCATGCTTTTGTCACCGTAACGAATATAAAAGAAGACAAAGAGTGATGGTATTTTTTTTAATCTTTTAATCACAATCTTCTTAATATAATATATACAAAGTTTAGTACATATTGTCCCTGAAAAAAGAGACAGGTTTTCTACTTTTAAAGTGTCTCTTCGATCTCGACAAATATTTATCGCATTTATCTATTTAACATCTAAATAAATATTTTGTACTAAAAAAACAAAAACACTTAGCATTACAAGTTATGAATTTATTTCTTGAATAGACATTACAAGTTACGGTTTAAATCAACCATAAATCATGATTAACATTTTCTCAAAATAAATCATGATTAACATTATGGCAAAGTAACATATGCAATCACACATACAAAGCAAATTAGAGATAATAACATGGAAAGAGCGTTTCTATTCAATCGAATGAGATTTTTCAAAAAAAAAAAAAAAAAAAATTGATCCTACAAATTGAACTGTTTATAATTATACGAAAGACCTTAATCAACTAATCAGTTTAAACATGTTCTTTTTAAATATAAATTATAGTCTATAATAATAAACTACTCTTACATAAACTACAATAGTTTTGTGATTGAATTCCTATCTTAACAGTAATTTTACTTCCGACTTTATTAAAAATTAAAATATATAGAGTTTTAATCCTTCGTCTTAATTTAAAAAAAAGAAAAGAATAATTTTAGAGAAGTATGAGGTGCATTTAGCAATTAAGAATTAAATTAGATAGCAAACGGAATGGATGTGAGACACACGCTATAGATAATTCCCAGCTAAAGTACAACCAATCTTACGTTTCACGATTTCCCATGGAAATTGTTTAAAAAAAAAAAAAAAAGAAATAATAAAAAACTTTTCCGTTTTTCCGTCCTTGGAGTGATTTCGTGTACGTACCACCGCCTCTTCGGTCCTTCTGTTATGCTTTTGTCTTGCACTTCTTCACTCATTGCTATGGAATTGGAACTCCGATTCCGATTCCAATTCTGAACTTCTCTTCAGTTTCTTCTCTGTCACTCAGACTTCAAGAAAAGTCATTTTCTTGGATATTTTCCATCCGTTTTTCCCGAGAAAATCATAACCATGAAAACCGCCGCTACCGACATTCTGAAGACTCCGGCTTTCGTCAAGGTCACGGCCAGTATCCTCATTTCCTTCTCCATCATTTTCCTCGCCTACCATTTCTATTCCAATTCCTACTATACCCTCGCTCTCTCCCTCTTCTCCTCCTCCTCCTCTTTCTCCACACCTTCCTTCAATTCCGATTCCGTCTCGCCACAACCTTCTCCGGCGGCATATCCTCCTCCTGCTCATCCTCCGCCACCGCCGATTCTGCCTCCGCCTCCGCCGCCGCCCCCTCCGGCGGGGGTGAAGAGGCTGGGGATAATCGACGAGAACGGGGCCATGTCGAGTGAGTTCGAGGTCGGCGAGTACGATCCGAATTTGATCGAGGATCTGAGGAACTTGAGCGGCGGAGATGAGAGATTGGACGACGGGAATGGCGGTTCCGGCCAGGTTGAGGAGGAGAAGAAGAAGAAGGTTAGGGTTGAGAAGTTTAAGGTGTGTGATCAGAGCATGACCGACTATATTCCGTGTCTGGATAACGCGGAGGAGATGAAGAGGACGTGGAAATCGACCGAGAAATGGTCGAAATACGAGAGGCATTGTCCCGGTGAAGCCAAAGCTTTGAATTGCGTGGTGCCGAGACGCAAGGACTACAAGATTCGCATTCCTTGGCCCCAAAGCAGAGACGAGGTAAATCGAAGCCAAAATTTTTGTTCTTTGGATGTTTTCATTGAAGATAGTTTATTTTTTCATTTACTTATTTTTTGTTCTATGAAATCCTCAGATACCGAGGGACCCCTTTACTGTTAAGGGATTAATAGAACGAATCACACTCTTACCACTAAACCAAACTCGCTACCAACGGATTATTGTATATAAATCGACTTTTTGTCGAAACTCGGTTAATCAAAAGTATAGGATCAAAAAAGAATGTTCCAAGGATTTATATACATATAATGGTAATCAAGATTAGAAATTTGCAGGTATGGTTCAGTAATGTTCCTCATACACGTCTGGTTGCAGACAAAGGTGGGCAGAATTGGATAGCAATAAAAAAGGATAAATTTGTTTTTCCAGGAGGTGGGACACAATTTATTCATGGGGCGGATAAATACTTGGATCAGATTTCAGAGGTTTGATACTTCAATGATCCTCAATAACACTAAATTTATGTAATTTTTTTTTCCTCTGCATTCATCGTTCTCTATAATTGATTGGCAGATGGTTCCTGAAATTGCATTTGGCCGCAAGACACGAGTTGCCTTAGACATTGGTTGTGGAGTGGCTAGTTTTGGTGCCTTTTTGATGCAACGAAATGTGACAACTCTGTCAATAGCACCAAAAGATGTTCATGAGAACCAGATTCAGTTTGCATTGGAGCGTGGCGTGCCTGCTATGGTTGCTGTACTTGCTACACGACGATTGTTGTATCCAAGCCAGGCTTTTGACTTGATACATTGTTCAAGATGTAGAATTAATTGGACAAGGGATGGTACTGTTTGTTCTTATTCTCTCTCTCTCTTTCTCATACTGAAAGCCTTTCCTGGTTTTAAATGTTTGAGTAGGAAGGCGAGCTTCATAAGTTTGTCACCGTCTATATTTTGAAATAGGCCACATGAGATCTGTGGGATCTACATAATTCTTGGAGTTGTTAGTGGTTTAAATGCTTCTTCCTTCTAAATATGTTTGCTTCTAAAGCTCTTTTGGACGGTTGTGATGTGATCATGTAGATGGGATTTTGCTTCTCGAGGTCAACAGGATATTAAGGGCTGGAGGATATTTTGTCTGGGCAGCGCAGCCTGTTTATAAACACGGAGAGGACCTGCAAGAACAATGGAAAGGTAGCTTATCAAGTTAATTTTCAACTGTATATATCTTTTACATGTTCCTTTGGCATAATACTTTCTGAGAGTGTGGCCCGTTATTTTTCGTATCAGTCTATCGATCAGAACTCTTATAGTCTTCTTTGGCATTTGTTAAGCCGAAGAAATTATTACCTTGGTTAAAGTCATTTTGGGGTTTCATTAATTTACAGAAATGGAAGACCTGACCAGCCGCTTATGTTGGAAACTTGTAAGCAAAGAGGGATATATTGCTATATGGCAGAAGCCTTTGAACAACAGCTGCTATGCTAATCGTGACGTTGGAGTGCAGCCTCTGTTATGTGATCCCGCTGATGATTCAGATAATGTTTGGTATAGCCTACGTCACACATTTGACTGATTTAACTAATTTTTCTTCTTTTGCCATTCATATATTTGCAGAGTCCACTGTGGGTGCCCTGACTGAGAATGACATGGAATAGTTGGAAGATCGTTGGCTAATTGTAATAGAGCTTTGGGCTCTTATTAGAAAGAAACCTGCCTCTTCCTAATTTACTAATTCGTTGACCAAACTTTTTAAATGAGTAAATAATTTAATGGGAGAGTATACGTGTGAGACAGTTATTTAAACTGTAGTTTTACATTTTTTGCAGGTATGTTGGTTTGAACCCATGCATCACTCGATTGCCTGAGAATGGTTTTGGAGCTAACCTTACGGCATGGCCTGAACGTGTTCGCAACCCGCCAGACAGGCTTCAGAGCATAACGATGGATGTATACATATCCAGGAAGGAAATCTTCATGGCAGAATCAAAGTACTGGCAGGATATCTTAAATGGTTATATTCGTGCTTACCACTGGAGAGATTTGAATTTCAGAAATGTGCTGGACATGAAGGCTGGATTTGGAGGGTAAAAGATATATGAATCACACTTGTTTAGTTAAATACTTGAGCCCTTTTTTTCAATATGTTCTTATTGGAAATCTTTTTATCGTGGCAGGTTTGCGGCAGCTTTCCATCACTTCCAATATGATTGCTGGGTTATGAACGTTGTCCCTGTTAGTGGGTTCAATACCTTGCCCGTGATCTATGATCGTGGACTCATTGGAGTTATGCATGACTGGTATGGGCATCGCACCTTTGTAAAATCAGTTTCTGAATCGTCATATGACTGGATATTCTTGAAAAGTTATGATTGAAACAATGTGAAATTTTTCGTATCTCGTTGCTTCTACTTGTTACAATGATCTTAACTCTTGTTTGTCGAACGACAGGTGCGAGCCATTTGACACCTATCCAAGGACATATGACTTGGTGCATGCTGCTGGTCTCTTCTCTATTGAGAGAAAGAGGTATGGCTGACAACCCCTTACTCATGCCAATTTCTTGATTTATATGTAGACTAAGCACTTTTTCTTTCCTTCCCTTAAAAACTTATGTTTGGTCAAGTACAGATGTAACATAACAACAATCATGCTGGAGATTGATCGGATGCTGAGGCCTGGTGGTCGCGTTTACATACGTGATTTGGTATATGTGATAAGTGAACTCCATGAAATTGCAAGTGCCATCGGTTGGGTGCCTGCTTTACATGACACGGGTGAAGGTCCTTACTCAAGCTGGAAGATCTTAATCGGCGATAAGAGGTTATGACACACTGTTGATGGAAATTAAGTTCGATGACTACATTAAAAGTATGCCTGAAAATCTTTGCTAACTAATTGTACGCCATTTTGCTTTTTTTTTTTTTTTTTTTTTCACCAGTAGGCGATTTACTGTCCAAGAAAAGAGAAGGCAAAAGAAAAAGAAAAAGAAAAATATACTGCAGTGATAGATTGTTTGACGCTTATGTCAATAATAAAAATGTGTTGATAATCTTTTTTTTTTCTTCAACACGGACTTTTTGTATTGAGATGCTTTGGCTTCTATACTCCAAATGTATACTTTGTCTCAGCTTGAAACTTTAATGGGCAGAACGCATTGCTTGTCAACTTGTTTTTACTGGACTCAACAAAAGTAATAATAATAATAATAAAAAACAAAGAGTAGGCAAATTTCGTAATTTATTTATTCACCATAAGCAAACAAAAAGTTATCTACTTTTGAAATCAGTACTGGTCAAAATCCATTTCCCAAACTGGTGAACAACATTTTTCCTAAAAAACCAGCATTAAGGAGGGGAAAAAAAAAAACTGTCATCCTTGCTTGCCTATGTCTTCTGGGAAGAATCCTTGTGGGCAGCAGAATTGACCTGTTTGGAGAGATAAGCTTCATAAATTTCGACAACCAGCCGCAGATCTTTCACCTTAAGCTCCACATACTCCTCCCTTTCAGTGAGCTTGTCCATGTTGTCTACGATCATTGACAAGGTTGCTTCCAGCATATGCTTAGCATTGTGCTGCTGTGCAAAGGCATAGCTCACAACCGAATTATCCCAGGTCAGTTTCGATACCAGGAACCTCTCGCATAAGGTCTTGAGATGCTTTACCTGATACTTTTCAGCCAGTATCAGAAGGTCGCACGCCATCTGCTCATCAAAGCATGCCTCTGCAGTGTACAAGTAACTGACAAAGGCGTGAAGGGCCTCGTATGATACATCGCTGATCTTTATGGTGCTGCTCTGGCTTTCTTCCATCTCATTCTCCAGCATGGCTCGGAAGACCGGGGAACGGCTCACCTGAATTTACATGTTGAAATGTACGGTAAATGTCGAAGATCAAAGTCAGACAGAATGCTTTGTTAGAGAAGTTCATCCGGTCCGAGTTGAAGAAAGCAATGTAAAGCAGGTTTTACTCGGATCATAGTGCATCCACTATGGAATCAGGGCAATGTACTAACTAAACCACAATATCAAACACTGATGAAAGAAAATTGTGTGTGTGTGTGTTTGTTTGTTTGTTTTTTTTTTTTTTTTGATTAAAATGAGAATCAATGGTGTCTTTATGTCCTCAATTAGCATATAAGTATACAATTGTATCATCGATGGGATAGTAAATGATCCTTCCCTAGGTCTTCATCAGCTAACAGGGCATATACTATCATCAAATCTATACCAAACCTAACACGTACAAGATGCATGACTTGAATTCTTAACAAAGTAAAAATGAATTCTCCAATTAAGACTTCCTTTGCCACCAAGTCACCATGATATGGCCATTTTCAACCTATTACTCTAATTTATTGTTATTTCAATACTAAAATAGTGCAATTTTAACTTTATTTTATAGTTGTTCCCAAACTCATCAACTTCAAAAGTTACTCTAAAAGGAATATTCTCCGAAGGTTCCTTTTCTTTTTCTTTTTAATTCCAAACCATTAATATATTACATCAATTATTTTCTTATATCTTTTTTTAAGATATTAGTCCTTAAACATTTTTTTTAATAATTTAACAGTTAGATTAATAACTTAATAAATTATACTTAATTAAATAAAAAAATTATACTTACTAAATCATAATAAAAGTCAATATTTACTATAAATCAATAAAATCATTCCAAAATAAAAAAAAAAGTAAAAAGTAAAGAAAATTTGTTAAAGAACGAACATTTACGGTAAAAATAAGATTTAAAAAATTTTTATGGTATATTTTCCTTTTTTTTATCTCATATTTTCTCAATTTTAAAATGAAAAAAGCAGCAAAAAAACAAAAACAAAAACAAAAATAATCAACACCCACCATCAACATTAGCAGCACGAAATAACCAAATAATGAACAGACATTTAATGAAATCAAATTGAGAAAAAAAAAATTCCCAAAGAAATCGAAAATTGGACTGACCAGGACGGCCTTATGGGCGGGAATGGAGACGGCGGGGTGGTCAGAGGAGGAGGAGTCACCGGAGGCGACCAAAACAACGTCGGAGAAGGAAGGAGGGAGAAAGCGAGAGGCGTGGAGAGGGGAATCGGGAGGCGACCAGAAGCGGAGAAAGGCGACCTTGGCCTTGAGGTCGTCGATCTCGCGCTTCAGCTCCTCCTTCGTCTCGTTGGCCTCCTTGTAGCACCTCTTGCAGGTGCCGGCGTCGTAGTCCTCCTGGCACGATATGCACCTTGTCGTCTTCGGCTTCGAAACCCTCCTCTCCATCTCCGGCAACGGCCGATGCTGGTACTGTGGCGCGTAAAATTGCATTTTCCACTACGCCGAACTGCTCCCCTTGCGTTGAAGGTGGTTTTCTTGGGAGGGTCACACCTGGATTACCTTTGATAATACCAGTTTGTTAGGAATTCCGTCAAAAAACTATGGAGTTATTAGGACAAAATTAGAAATAGAAAAGGCGGGAAAATAACACAGATTTTACGTGGTTCGGTTTTTAGCCTACTCCGTAAGTGAAGACGACGGGGAATGTCTACTATCAAAACAATGAGATTACAAAAGAGATGTCACAGAACTCTTATATTTTGTACACTCTCAAAAAAAAAAAAAAAAAAAAATCTGTGTACACTTAGAAGCTTTCAAATTGGATACTTCAAACGGCTGCTGAGCAGCCTTTATTGCTCCGTTTGCCTCACCATCTCAACTCAAACTAAACAACTCAAATCTCATCATGTTTTTTGTCTTTTCTGAAAAAGTTTTTTGTCTTTTCTGAAAAAGTCAACAAAATTTACTATGCAAACTTAAAAATCTCAACTCAACTCAAACTGAACCTGCGATCCAAACGAACCCTATATATAAACACAAAAAAACTTCGCTAGCAAGTAGTTGAGCTTGCTCAGCAAGCAGTTGGGCAGCGGGCCACTCTTGGGCAGGTTAAAGTAACATGTATACTGCCCAAAGTGGTGAACGTAAGAAAAGTATACGGGGGAGTTTGGTATGCCAACTCAAACCATTCAACTCAAATTTTTTTTTGACTTTTTTCCAAAAAGTTGTCTTTTTTGAAAATTCAAAAAAATTTACTATTAAAACTTAAAAATTTTAACTAAAACCGCTTCACAAACAAACCCTACAATTCACTTTTCGCCCCTTACCCCACCAAAAAAAGAAAATAAAAATAAAGCCTCTGTTTGATAAGTTAGTTAGAGATAAAATTTTCAAGTTCAAATTGATTAACTTTTCAAAAATAAATTATAAATTTCGTTAATTTAAAAAAAAAACAAAAATTGAGATGAAAAAGTACAGTTTAGTTGGAATTAAGGGTCCGTTTGGTGAATGAGTTGAGTTTGAGTTGAGATGAAATTTTTAAGTTTGAGTTGAGTTAATTTTAAAAAAATAGTTATAAACGTTATTAACTTTTCAGAAAAAGACAAAAATTAAGATGAAAAAGTACGGTTTAATTTGAGTTAAACTTTGTTACCAAACAAAGCCGAAACTTAAATACCAAATAGAGGTAAAATATAGAGATTATATTTTGTTGTCGTTTACCATGAAGACGACATGTCATTTAGGCTTTGACATTTTAAATTTCTCTCTCTCTCTCTCTCTCTCTCTTTTATGTTGGAAAAATTTTAGAAATTTCCCTAGTCACAAATGTCAACATGTCCTCAAATTTAAAAACGTACACGTACCTTTGAAATGTATCTCTATATATCTGTCGAACTTCAAAATGTGCTATTTTTTGACAGAATTGTTGAGTTATTTCTTAGTTTAGAATTACGTTTAATAGTTAACATGGTAGAAAATAAATTAACTGACAATCAAATCTTAAATATATTCTATTATTGAAGTGGCTACGAGTGGAGAACAAATCTTAATTCAATTCGATTAGTTGATGGTTTAAGAAAACTTATAAATTTGCACTACTCATGCGCGTCACATGTGTTATTCCCTTAAAAAATAACATGTTTCAAAATTTGGGAATAGGGTGAATTGAGAGATTTATAATAGTTCATAGGGTATAATATGTATTGTTTCAAAATTCATGTGAATGTGACATAGTTTAAGGAGAATTTGTAAAATTTTTCCTTTTATGTTTATTGACGTTAGATTGACACATTATTTTGAATGTGAGAGTTTCATGCCATTTGCTGAGATAAATGACATCTAAGATGATGGAATAGAACGACACATTATATCACTTATAATTTTAATTGTCGCATGTTTTAATAAAAGCAATACGTTATTTACTGATTAAGTTTGTTCTCATTTTTCCTTGACATGTTTTCAATATGTTCTTTTTGGAAATCTTTTTTATCGTGGCAGGTTTGCGGTAGCTTTCCACCACTTCCAATATGATTGCTGGGTTATGAACGTTGTCCCTGTTAGTAGGTTCAATACCTTGCCCGTTATCTATGCTCGTGGACTCATCCAATTTCTTGCTTTATACGTAGACTTTGGCACTTTTTTCTTTCCTTCCCTTAAAACTTATGTTTGGTCAAGTACAGATGTAACATTACAACAACAATCACGCTTGAGATTGATCGGATGCTGAGGTCTGGTGGCCGCGTTTATATACGTGATTCGGTATCTGTGATAAGTAAACTCCATGAAATTGCAAGTGCCATCGGTTGGGTGCCTGCATTACATGACACGGGTGAAGGTCCTTATGCAAGGTGGAAGATCAAAATCAGCGATGGAAATTACGTTTGTGGACTTCATTGAAAGTATGCTTGAAAATCTTTGCTAACTAATTGTACGCCATTTTGCTCTTTTTTTTTTTTTTTTTTTTCGCCAGTGGGCAGTATCCTGTCCAAGAAAAGAGAAGGCAAAAGAAGAAGAAGAAGAAGAAAAAAAAAACAGTAGTGATAGATTGTTCAACGCTTATATCAATAATAAGATTGTGTTGATAATCTTTTTTTTATTCTTTAACACGTACTTTTTGTGTTGAGATGCTTTGGTTTTCACACTCGATGTTTAGTTTGTCTCAGCTTGAAACTATAATGGACACAACACATAGCCTGTTGACTTTTTTTAATAGCTATATATTTAGGACATAGAACTTCCTCCGAGAGACTCATTAAAAAAAAAAAAAAAAAGGCAAATTTCGTTATTTATTTATTCACCATTAGCAAACCAAAGGTCGTCTACATTTGAAATCAGTACCGGTCAAAATCCATATCCCAAACCGGTGAACAACATTTTTCCTTTAAAACCAGCATTAAAAAAAAAAAACAAAACTATGATCCTTGCTTGCCTATGTCTTTAGGGAAGAATCCTTGTGGGCAGCAGTATTGACCTGTTTGGAGAGATAAGCTTCATAGATTTCGACAACCAGCCGCGGGTCTTTCGTCTTAAGCTCCAAATACTCCTCCCTTTTAGTGAGCTTGTCCATGTTGTCTGTGATCATTGATAAAGCTGCTTCCAGCATATGCTTAGCATTGTGCTGCTGTGCAAACGCATAGCTCATAATTGAATTATCCCAGTTCAGTTTCGATACCAGGAACCTCTCGCAGAAGGTCTTGAGATGCTTTACCTGATACTTTTCAGCCAGTATCAGAAGGTCACACGCCATCTGCTCATCAAGGCATGCCTCCGCAGTGTACAAGTAACTGATAAAGGCACGAAGGGCCTCGTATGATACATCGCTGATCTTTATGGTGCCACTACGGCTTTCTTCCATCTCATTCTCCAGCATGGCTCGGAAGACCGGGGAACGGCTCACCTGAATTTTACATGTCAATACGTGCGGTAGATGTCGAAAATCAAAGAAACAGAATTTTATGTCAGAGAAATTCATCTGGTCCCAAGTTGAAGAAAGCAATGGAAAGCAGGTTTACTCGGATCATACATCAACTATGAAATCAGGGAAATGTACTAGGCCACAGTTTCCAAAACTGATGACAGAAGTTTGTTTGTTTTTCTTTTTTTTGTATTTAAAATGAGGATCAATGGTGCTTTCACGCCCCCGACACCGATGGGATAGCAAATGATCCTATCCCTAGGTTTTCATCAGCTAACAGGCATAGGCTATCATCAAATTCATACCAAACCCAACACGTGCGTGATACATGACTCAAATTCTTAACAAAATAGAAACGAAGACCCCAAATAAGACTTCCTTTACCACCAAGCCACCACCATTACCGGTGGCAAGAAAATTGTCTCTTCTCTTTACTTCTTGATATAGATTATAGGCCAACAAATGAAAACCGGGTTCTTAAATCTTCTTAATCAACAATAACAATTTTATCACCCATACATCAAATCAGAACCAAATTGTCAAATCCATTAATACATATATATGTGTGTGTGTGTGTGTGTCAACACCCACCCATAAAATTAGCAGCACTAAATAGCCAAAAAATCAAATTAAAAAGAAATCAACAATAATCAAATCAAAATGAGAAAAAGAAAAATTCCAAAGAAATCGAAAAAAGGACTGACCAGGACGGCCTTGTGGGCGGGAATGGGGACGGCGGGGTGGTCAGAGGAGGAGGAGTCACCGGAGGCGACCAAAACGACGTCGGAGAAGGAAGGAGGGAGAAAGCGAGGGGCGTGGAGAGGGGAATCGGGAGGGGACCAGAAGCGGAGAAAGGCGACCTTGGCCTTGAGGTCGTCGATCTCGCGCTTCAGCTCCTCCTCCGTCTCGTTGGCCTCCTCGTAGCACTCCTTGCAGGTGCCGGCGTCGCAGGCGTCGTAGTCCTCCTGGCACGATATGCACCTCATCGTCTCCGGCTCCGATTCCGTCGTCTCCATCTCCGACTCCGACTGCCGGTGGTGCCTCGCCGCCGCGCAACGCCGTCGGTGCATTGTCCACCACGCCCAACTGTTCCCTTGCGATGAAGGTGGTTTTCTTGGGAGGTCACAGTACCTACTCTTTATTTACGGTGATGAGCGTAAGAAAAGAGGACAATTCTGATTTTGGAGTGATTAATTTCACTTCCCCCTATTTCAAAAAAAAAAAAAAAAAATCACTCTCTCCCAACCACACCAAAAAAGGAAAAAAAAAAAAATTTAAAATCATGACATTATATTTTGTTGTCGTTCATCAAGAAGACGACATGTCATTTAGGCTTTGTATTTACATGTATCCTTAAATTTTTTTTTTTTTTTTTATGTTGGAAAAATTTTAGGAATTTTCCTAAACTAGGTCACAAGTGTCAACACGCCCCCAAATTTTAAAACGTACATGTTGTGCATCTGAAAATGTATCTCTATATATAAGACAAATTTCAAATGTGCTTTTTTTTTAACGGAATTGTTGAGTTATTTTTTTGATTTAGAATTATGTATAATAGTTAGGGTTACCCTCACTCAAAAATAGATCAACTAGCTATCAAATCTTAGATATATTCTCTCACTAAAGTAGTCACTTCAAAACAATAAAAGATGGTAAAAAGAATAGAGAACAAATAATTCAATTCGATTAGTTAAGAGTTAAAGGAAATTGATGAATTTGCAATTCTAATACGCATCACATGGGTTATTCCCTTAAAGAATAACATGTTTAAAAATTTGGGAATGGGGTGAATTTAGGGATGTATAATAGGTCACGGGGTACAATATGTATGTATCAGAGTTCAAAGAACATATTGGCACTAGTGATATAGTTCAAATGAAAATTTATAAATTTTTCGTTTTATGATAATGATGTTTGAAGGACACATTGTTTTGAATGTAATAGTTTCATGCTGTTTGTCAGAATAAATGACAAGTTAGATGATTCAATAAAATGACACATTGTATCACTTATGATTTAATTATCGCATATTTCAATAACAGCGATCGATACATTATTTATTGAAAAAGTTTGTTCTCGTTTTTCCTGACATATTTTGTTCTATCAAGAATATGAACACCATATCTTATGTATCTCATATCATGCAAATAAACAAGGATCCAAAGTCATTATTCATGGTTGAAGGGAGCATGTGTGGACTATTTAGTTAGATTGGTGAACTTGTCACTGGATATATTATCTACATTGTCAATTTTTTTCTCTTTTTTATGATAGTTGTTTGTTTAAAATAAAAATGATGTTATTTCCCCATGTAGGTATTGTGTTTTGCTGCTATATTCTTGTTCCTATTTTGTAGTAACGTAGGTGGTTTACCCGCGCTCTCATATTGATTGTTTCTCGAATCCATTGGTGCTAAAATTATTTATCTGCGGTATTAGGGGTAATCTTTTTGTTACGGGTCTCTTGGTCTTGATTGATCAGATTTTTCATCGATTATAGCGATGTTGTTGAAAAATTCATAAGTGTGCTCAATAATTGGCGTGGCTTTTTGATTTCTTATCGTTGGAATTCGGTACACGTTTTACCATTTTATGTGCTTCATTAGAATTTACCGGAGGAACCGATCAATAATTGGGGTGAAAATTCATTATGTTATGAGGTTGTTTGAATTAATATTGATGTTTGTATATATATTTTTTTAATTCGAGATATAATTATTGTTTTAAAAAAAATAAAAACAAAAAGGGAGAAAGAGCCAAATAACATTTTCGAAGAGAATAAAAGTAAATTATAATATTAAATTTCGAACATAACAACAAATAGCATAATCATATTTATGATTGTATAGTATCAAAAATACTCTCATCCTTCTTCCTCTCTCTATTTCTCTCTTTCTGTTTCGTTCTCTTTCTAACATGAAACTCTACACATAAATCTTTCACCAAAAATTAACTGTAAATCAATTATTTATTAAAAAACTCAAGAATTTATCTATAAATTTATGTTATAATTTATCGTATTTTTAAAATCATTGTTACATATTCTAAAAGTATTTACATAGAAAATGTTATATATTTATATTTCTCAAAAGAGTAATTGGTCTAAATAGTCTTTGAACACTTGCAAAGGTGACGGTTTGGTTTCTATTATCTTTATTTTTTTATCGAGATGACCCTAAACTCTTATTTTTTGGCCGTTATGGTCATTTCCATCAAAATCCATTAATTTCTAACAAATGAGAAAGTAGTTTAGTAATTTACTAATAATTAGTTTTAAAAAAATTAAAAAATATAATAATATCTCTCTTTTCCAAACCAAAACCCCCCCACCCCACACACACACACACACACACACACTCTCTCACTCTCTCCCTCCTCGATCTCTTTCTCTCCTCCAAACTAAAGCCCTAACTCTCTCTCATTAAAACCAAAGCAGCCCAGATCTGGGGCCAAGATCCGGGGGCAAGACAAGCTCGGCGACTGGGGGAGGAAACTAGATCAGAGTGCTAGGGCGGCGGCGGGGGTGGGGGACCCAATTCAGTTATAGGTTTTGAGCCGAGCTCGGCGAGGGCGAAGACAGTTGGAGGGGGATGGGGGGACTCGACGACGGCGAAGATGAGGGGGAAACAGATCATTGATTCCGAGGGGGGGGGCTCGACGATGGCGAAAACGAAGGGGCAACTCCGATCTGAGTTCTAGTGGGGGGTGGGGGCTCGCTGCGAATTACGGCAGGAGGGGGGGCCAGACCGAGAGAGAGGATGGGGGGTAGGGGTGAATGACGACGGGAGGGGCGGCAGGGTGGGGAGGCCAGACCGAGAAAGAGAGAGATGAGGGGGGGTGGGGGGCAAATGGAGATGGGAAGGGGGGTAAGGATGGAGGGGCCAGACCTAGAGAAAGAGAAAAGAGAGGGTGGGGGGGCCAAATCGAGAGAGAAAGAGAGAGGAGGAGGAGGGTGAGGGGCGAATGGCGGCGGGAGTGGGGGGACCAGACCAAGAGGGGGAGGGGGGAGGGGGAGGATATTTTAGTAATTTTATTTTAAAAATAATCATTTCAATAAGACTCCGTTAAAAGTTTAACAGATTTTGACGGAAAGAACCATAACGGTCAAAAAATTAGAGTTTAGGATTTCTCAGTAAAAAAAAAAAAGAAAGAAAGAAACAGGGACCAAACATCACATTTGCAAGAGTTTAGAGACTATTTAGGCCAATTACTCTTATCAAAATAAAAGAACTCGAAAGAATATCATCCAAAATAAAAAGGGAGAATTAATATGAAAGAAATCCTTAAAAAAATTAACACTCTGTTTAGATGGAGTGTCTAATTTTTGAAATAGAAAAATTTTTGTTAAAAAGTGTTTGTCTTAACTTTTTTCATCACTCTCGTATTTTGAAAAAGAAAAATTATCTCATTTCAAACTTATTTTGTACAATACTTTTTTTTTTAAAAAAAATCTTTTTGAAATCTTCTCTTAATGCATTATTCCTAACACTATTTTTTCTTATTCCAAATAATTTTTTGTTTTCAAAATGAAAATTTTACATATTCAAATATTATTTTATCTTAAAATGAAAAGACTTTCTCATTGAAAAATAAGAAAAATTTTCTTTTTAAAAATAGATACATGATCTAAATAAAGCCTAAAAATATAACACATGACCAAAAAAAAAGAGAAGAAGAAGAAGAAGGAAAGAAAAGAAAAGAGCAGCGGAAAGGCACCAAGTCACATAGAGTCTGACTCTTGTTTTCAAAAAAAATTGAAAGGAAGTCGCTTTGCTTCTTTCATCGAGGATAAGACTCCTCCCTCTCCCTCGTATTCACAGAGTTGGTTACGGACCATAACCCCTCGCTCCTCCGCTTCTTTAGGGCTCTCAATTTCGGTTAGTTTCTCTCTCGCTTTTTCCAGATCTCGCTTTCGTTATCTTCTGTTTGTTTTACGAGAAAATGCTCCACAAAACAGATATGAAAATCACCAGTTGTTGAATCTTCTGTTTAATTTCTCGTATTTTCACAACACTGGCTCGGTCTTCTCTCCGAAAGGAGATTGAGATGTCCATTTCTCTTGATTTTTGTTGAATTTTATTGTTCGCCTGTAAAAACCTAGGCGACATAAAGTACTCCGTTGTTAAATTTGTGTTTTTTTTTTCTTTAAATATTGTTATCTGTCTGATTTCGCGAATTGCAAATTGGAGGGATATCTCTTGCAGAAGTTGTATATACTTTTTTTTTTTTTAATAACAAAAATTGTATTAGTGATGTTAAATTCGTGACAGTTTCTAAATGTGTAGGTAGCGTTGTGAAAACCCTCGTTTCTTGCTGCGAAGTTGGAGAAATTAGGGTTTTTTACTTTTGAAATGGATGTTGAAGAGGGAACAAGCAATGGTGACGGTACGGAATCCTCCGAGGCGCTTCAGTGCTTGAAAGGCGATAAAGTCGATAATGGGATTAGAGAAATTGATGTTGAAGAAGGAAAAAGCAATGGTGGTGCCGTAGAATCCACCGAGGCACTTCAGTTCTTGAAAAGTGCTGAAGTCAATGATGGGATTAGAGAAATGGATGTTGAAGATGGAAAGAACAATGGTGGTTTCTCCAAGGCGATACAGTGCTTGAATAGCAACGAAGTCAGTAATGGGACAAGAGAAATGAATGTTGAAGAGGGAAAAAGCAATTGTGGTGGTGCAGAATTCTCCGAGGCACTTCAGTGCTTGAAAAGTGACGAAGTCAATAATGGGACTAGAGAAATGGATGTTGAAGAAGGAAAAAGCAATGGTGGCTGCACAGAACTCTCTGAGGCGCTTCAGGGCTTTGAAGTTGATGAAGTCAATAGTGGGAGTAGAGAAATTGATCCTGAAGAAGGAAAAAGCCATGATGGCGGTACAAGATTCATCAAGGCACTTCCGTGCTTCAGAAGCGACAAAAGTGATAACAGGATTAGATTTGGGGTTGAGGCTGACATTCAAGGATCAAGCTTGGGCATGAAAAATGATGAAGCCAATAATGGGACTGTCTTTGGGGTTAGGTCTGACGTTGCAGGATGGAGTTCGGGGAAAAGTGAAGGTTTTTTAACTTACAAGAGGCGAAAGCGTGTGAAGTCCAGTTCCGAGAGCATTTTGGGGCATGATAGAAGAGCATATGCAAAAGGTGCCAGCCAACTGGTGGACCAGGTTTGGATTTTCTTTGTGTTTGTTCCTATACAATCAGACAGTATGTTTTTACAATTATAGATTGAGGTTTTGATAACATGTGTACTCATGCGCCCTGCACCAGTATTTAGATGCATATGTTCATACAGATGATGTTATTTATTTCGATTACGAAATACTTTAGATTATGTGTGAATTTTTTTTGTTAGTGCATCGTAGGTTAAGGGCGATTCATTTCTTTAGTTCCTTTCTTGACTAAGCTATATTTGATTTCTTCAGCACCTCAAGGATCCGCAAGGCGTAGTTTCAGACAATAATTCTTGTGAGCAAATCCACCTGTCTATAGACAGTTTAGATGGTTGTTCACAAAAGCCATGGAAAATTGTTTTGGAACATCTGTATCAGTCACTGAGTGATGATGAAGGTGGTATTCAAAGATCCATTCAGGCCGCACTTGAATCATATCGAGGAAATGGTACTACAAAGAGAGTTAAGGTTTGTGTCTCAACAAGAGTTCATGTTTTTGGTAGTTGTTTTAAAGCCCATATTTGTTCGAATTTATTGATGTCTTGTGTATGAAAATTTTCATTTTCATCATTTGGCAGGAATATGATCATCATGATGAGAGTAGACGGAGGTGCCCTTCACCAACACAGCATCGCTTAAATGGATTTGAGAAAGAAGCCAGTGGGCATCCGGGTGTTTTATCAAATGGAAACTTGGATAGCTTAAGCCATGATACGACCACTGACATGTGTCGTCATGTTTGTTTTGATATTCTAATATCAGAGAAATTTACTTCACTCTGCAAGCTACTGGTAGAGAATTTCCAAGGAATCAAGATTGACAACTTTTTTGACTTGAATCTTATAAACTCAAGGATGAAAGACGGCATTTATGACGAGTCACCCATGCTTTTCCTTACAGATATTCAACAGGCAAGTCGGGATAATATTTTGTTATTTTTGTTGTTTTGCATTGTTGAAAACTTATCCACTGCCTTTCTCAAAATTTCTCGTAGCTTGATGTGGATGTGCTTAACAATACGTTGAAGAGGCTAAAAGTTCCATTTAATCAAATAGATTTTTTCCATATGCAAAATTCTCTAGAAAAATTCCTTCACCCATGTTTTCCTGGTTTTTGCTTCCTGTTATTACTTCTCTCACACAAAAATAGATATGCATGAAATCTGATGTTCACCGTCATGTTGAAGAAAGTATGATGAAAAGTTGCAAAGGCTGTTATTAAATTGTTTCCATGTGATTCTAAGATTATGTTTTCATTTTTTCCTTTCTCTTCATGATGTTTCTGTGCATTTGCATGGCATAGGTTGTCTCTCTTTCTTTTGGCTTTAAACACAGCTCTTAGAAAAGAGGCCCTGTTTGCTTAAAGTGCTGTGCTTGTATGCTAATGGACCCAGAGAATGGCCAATATGATTGTTCTTTCATGTACGTTATTTGGCATGGCCAAAGTTATTGCGTGTTCATTAGAACGTTACTCAAGCATAACTATATTCTTGTCGAGGTTACTGTGCAATGTTAGTATATATTTGTTTCGCTGAGGTCACATGTTTTCTTGTTTGCTATTCGGTATGCTTGAACCTTTATATATGTCCAGGTATGGGAAAAGCTTCAGGGAGTCGGTGCTGAGATGATTTCTCTTGCAAAAAGTCTCTCTGACATTTCAAGATCTTGCTATAATAAACAGGTAAGGCACATCAGTTGAAGGCATTGCTATGCTACTCTATGTCCTTTACGTGTTACATTTTTCACTCTTTTTTTTTTTTTTAATAATTAATATTGGTATGTTTCTTCTTGAAATTACTATCTCCAACCAGTTTATACTTTACAGTTTTTGCTTACTATGTCTCAAAAGCTTATTTTTTGATTGGGTACCAAGTGGGAGGTTTAGTTCACGGCATATTTGATAATAGAAAATATGAGTAAAACAATTACCAAACTTAGACTACAATATGCATTTAGTTTAACGGATGAGGGTGCTTTGGAAATAAAATTTCTGGAAAAGGTGTAGTAGATCACTGTCTGTGCTGTTATGTTTCAAGTTATGCAATAAAGAAATAGGCTAGGAGTGTACTGCATAGTTGTTCCTATTCTAGAAGCATTTGCCTCTACGTAAGAGTTGATTTTTCTCATAGAGGATTGGGGGAAGAAGATTCTTTGAAATACATATAGTTTGGTGGATTAGGATGCTTTGGCAATACAATTCTGGAAAAGGTTTATTGTGCTGTTATGATTCTTCTTATGCAATTTAGAAACTGGTCGGGGAGTGTACCGCATAGTTGTCTTTTTCTTAGAAGCAATTGCCTTCTGCTTAAGGTTTGATTCTTCTTATAGAGGATTGGGGGGAAGAAGATTCTTTGAGAAACGAACTGATAAATTTTAACTGAAGTCTCATTTTTCCCTTGCTTCAAAGAAGAAACTTGTGCAGCCTGCTTGCCTTGCAGACCCCATTAGTGTCAAAGGTTTTGGGCAATATCAAAAAGACTAGAAGCCCGGATTTCTTTTCTGTTGTCTTTCATGTTTTGCTTTGTCCTTGCACCTGGGGGGATGGCCTGTTTTCTGAAGCGCTAAAATAAGTTTGTGAGACTGGTTCTGTATGGTTCTGTCTTTTGGGGGATGTTTGTAATTTTATAACTTTTGTTAGTTGTAGGCCTTTATGATGAGATGGAGTTACTTGCTAATTCAAGAACCATGGAACTAGTCCCGTTTGTTATTTTATTTGAATGAAAAGAGCGTCTTAGTCAATATATTTAGTAATTTGCTTTCATAATTAATTCTTATTTATCTCGGGTGTCTTAACCAGTTCTGCACCTCAGAATCTGACTCTCACACTAAGCTAGAGAAAGGAGAGGATTGCAGTGCGTATGAGGCTTGCACTTGTAGGCAGTGTGGACTCAAGGCAGATGGTAGGGATTGTCTAGTTTGTGATTCATGTGAAGAGATGTACCATGTATCGTGCATTGAACCAGCTGTCGAAGAGATTCCCCCAAAAAGTTGGTATTGTGCCACTTGCATCGCAAATGGAATTCAATCACCGCATGAAAATTGTGTGGTGTGTGAAAGGCTGAATACTCCAAAGACTGCAGTCAAGATTGGCAATGACAGTTCTTGCACAAATGAAGACACGCTTAATGAGTTGGGAGAAAATTCAGACTATGGCATGGATGAAGAAGGGTCTCAACCATCGAAAAGTAACAAATACTTTGGCCAATGCAAAATTTGTGGAAGTGAGATACAAGATGGTGAAAAAGACGAAGATATGTAGTAATACAGGCTGCTTCGGTGGATGCTACCATGCTAGGTGCCTGACAAAAAAGCAGCTAAACTCATATGGTCCTGGTTGGTACTGCCCTTCTTGTCTGTGCAGAACTTGCCTTACTGATAAAGATGACGATAAGATTGTTTTGTGTGATGGTTGCGATCATGCATACCATTTATATTGCATGAAACCAGAACGGACTTCTATTCCAAAGGGAAAGTGGTTCTGCATATCATGTAGTGCAAAACTCAACGCAATACGGAAGGCGAAGATGGCATTCGAGAAGCGTGAAAGAAAACAGAGAAGGAAAGGCAATAAAAGATCGGGGCCGTATGCGAAGTGGAATAGCGAAGGCATCACGGAATCAGACGAAGGCGGAGGGGCAATGGAGATGCTGATATCTGCAGCAGATACTTTAAAGAACGAGGAGAAATTGGCTGGGATGCTAGCTAAAAACTGCAGAAAGTTATAAGGATAGAGGACAAGATTTTGACTCCATGGTTTCCTTCGAGTAATATCTCACTTTTTTAGGCGTAAATTCTAAATGCTAATGATTTTCCTTTTCTTCCTCATTCATTCCGTTATGCCTGGTTAATTCGAGTACTGATATTTTGGTAGGTTGTAAACTGACTTTTTGATACGTATCTCAGGGAAGCCATGATTGTAGAGGCTGTATACGGTACTTTTGCCCCCTTTGTTGAAAAAAAAAAAAAAAAAAAGGGGGGGAAAAAAAAGTGGAAGGGATTGAACTGAGAATCACTGTAGCACTCTGGTAGAGTTCTTAACCGTCTTAGCTGCCATTAATGTTGAAAATGTCTGCTAGTTTGTACCGCGCAAGTACATATATTTCAAGAGGTGTCAAAAACCGAATGTTTTTTTTAATTTTTTTTTTTTAATTTTTTTGAAAGTCATGTACTCACGTTGTAAAATGCAATAGGTGTTAATCAAATTGAATCATATTTTTCTGGCCCCTTTCTTCCATTTCTATATCTGCATAAATTTGCGTGTTTTTCCTATGTTACCGAACATCAGTGTAATTGTTTATTCTTGCTTGATGGAAATTTCAACATTAATATCTGTACTCTTTTAACCTATATTCATTTTCCGACATGCCCCTTTGGATTGGCATTTTCAGTTTCTTGGGTTGATTTGAATGTAGGATCTGCCAGTTTAGAAGCATTTGACAGGCACCCTAAGCATGTTGATTGAAAAAATTGTGATTGCAGGTTTGGTCTAACGATAAGACTTGCTCTGTAATAAAGGGGAATGCTTGTGCTGTCTTGGTTTTCAGCTATATAACAAAGTGTTTTCTTTGATATAATTCAAAAGGAAAAAAGAAAGGGGAAAAAAAAAAAAAAAAAAAGTGGCGTTGTTTGCCCCTACAGCTCTTTTCAGCATCATGAGAAAAAGAACTACAAGTTAAAACACACGCACGCACACATACACTCACGGATCACAGCACATTTGATTTCGAGGCAAAATTGGCTTCCGTCGTGACAGCTTTAACTCTACAAATGACGCACATATTGATTTTCTTATGAGTGTTACACGAAAAGCAAAAGAACAAGAAAATTTATTTAATTTGGATCTATAATTTTTCTTTCTCCAGTTACATACACCCTTGTGATACTTTGCCTTTGTTCTTGTCATGGTGACCCAATATTTACACCCAAGAATTCCTCTGTTTAAGGCTGCCAAATCCTACGAAAATACATCAGCTATTAAATCCTTGTTTCCAATCTCTTCTCAGAAAGGTTTCAGGAGCTTTCAGACTTATTGCCAACCACATAACGATTTGTGGTAGTGCTCAAGCCCGCTGAATGGAGCTGCTTCCGCCTCTTTACGAGGTGCATTGCAGTTCGCCTGTCATCTTGAGCCTCCTCAGAATCAGGCTGCGTCAAATGGGTTAATGAAACTTAAAAGCAGTGTTCAAAATTCTTAGAAGTCGAGACTCGTAAAACTCGATTTTCCCTCAATAATTAATCTCGATCTTTCATTATGGCTCTGCTAAACAGATTTTATTAAGAAAAACATGTTATGTTGCAGTGGTAAACACTTGTAAAACTGGAAGCTCATGCACACAACTGGGGATTTCAAGATGACTAAAGAAGCTTCGAGAATGAGCGAAACAACTGTACCTTGATGGCTAATGTTCTATCAAAGCTTTGAATGGCACTATCAGGCTCTCCAAAGTTCAACTGGGCTCTGCCAAGGGTAATCCATGCCTGAAAAATCCACATTTCGAAAGAAACACAGTTAATGTACTAGTTCTTAGTGACCACTAAGAGAGATAGTATTCAGCACCTGAAAACCGAAATCGAAACAAAATTACAAATGCCCGTAAATCATTTCAATAAGCACCATCAGTGGCTACCATTGTATGGAATTGGATGGAAGCAACAAACGGCAATCGACTTAGATTTTCTGTTATATAGACTAGCTAAGATGTGCTTCAAGCCCTCACATTGATCATTTTAAAAAGCATATCAACCGGACAAAATACACACAAAAAAAAAAAAGGAATATAAAACAAGGAACCTTGTCAAGAGACAGCAAGACAAAGACAAAGTGACTATACTAGGAAAAAACCATGGCCAAGATTCGATTTAGATTACAATTAACAATCACTTTATTCAGTGCGAAGAGAGAACTATATGCGTAAAGAGAGACAACCAAATATCCACACTTGTAGTTTAAAAGTGTAAGAGTACCTCAGCCCATGAAGGCTCCAATTCAGTAGCTCCTGCCAATTTCAATTCATAGCAATAAGTCTATCTGGAGCCTTGAAAGTTGCAATACATAAAATCAACCAAAGCAACAAACAACATGAAAATTTATTTTGTTTTAAAAAAAAAAGGAGTCAAAATAGTAAAACAATAGGTAAAACACCATAGCAGAATCATGAAAATGGAATGAGAAAAAGGACTAACGAGAGGCAGCCTTTAAAGCACTCCAAGCATCTCCAATTTCAAGTAGAACTTGTGCTTTCTGTTCATGTAAAACTGCACTTTCAGGCGTCAAAGTAAGAGCAGCCTCCCATTTCCCCAATGCTTCTCTATACTTCCCATCCTTCAAAAACACATTTATTTATTTATTTTATACCATATCAGAAATAATATCCCATCAAACAAAAACAATAGTTCACCATTCAAAAATAATTTTTATTAAGCTTTCACACAGAATTTCTTGTAAATCCAGGTTGCAACAATACTAAATTACTAACACCAAATTCAACGCCTTTCAAAAATACCCATTTCCGAATTCACCCAATACCATCCCTAGGGAAAAAAATTAACAAAAAAAAAAAAACAGGCCTTTCCTTTTATTTTGTTTTTATTTTTATTTTTTGGGTTGAATTTTACCTCGGCAAGTTTGGTTCCTTGGGCACGAAAGGACTCAGCGAGTTGCTTAGGGTTCGAAGAGTCTGAGGGGTCATTAGAAGATGGGATTCGAGTGCTGTCTCGGTGCAGAGCGTCCGATTTCTGATCAGCGCTCTCCTCTGGTGTCGTATTGGCATGAGTTTTGTCGTCGTTTTGGTGGTCGAAAGGGAGGTCTGGGTAGATAGATATGGCTCCCAAAGAGCGTTTCTTGTTGTCTTTGCTCTTGTTCTTCCATGTCAGTTTCATCTCTCTTTTACTTTCGCTACCTATTTTCTCCTCTCCTCTACTCGGCACTTCTTGTCCTCTGGGTTCCTCCTCTGTTCCTCTGCTAGTTATTCTCTTCTCTCTTTTTGTTTTTGTTTTTGTTTTTGTTAATGAAAAATTAAGTTGGGCTCAGGCCTACCAAGAGGCTATTGGTCTCAGCCCAGAGCAGGAATGAGTTTACAGTTTACATAATGTCAAATTTGACCCCTAAGAATATAGGAGTTTCACTTTGCTCCCATAACTCTCTTCCGAACTTATCAAAAGTTTCAATTTTGATACTTCTATAATTGCGACAGACTTTACTTACGCTTGCTCATTAGTTCGTTCATATGTGATAAAATCTATTCAAATATTACTCATGTGACCTGTATGTGATTAAAACTGTTAAAAATATTGATGTCTCAAAACAAAAAAGTATCAAAATTATAATATATGATAAGTTTGAGGAAGTATTTTTCTCCATTTTTTATTATTAATTGGGGACAAAATAAGACAACATCAATTCTTTAGGGGGGGTAAAAATTTAAAATCAACTTATCATAATTTTATTAGCGATAATGTTAAAATATAACAAATATTTTACAAAAATTCATATCGATGTAAAACTACAATCGATTCTATTTGTATAAAACGTGAAAAATCATAATCCTAAAACATTGGTCAGAAAAACTTTGAAACTAGAGAGAGGAATAATGATCTAATGCATTACGTAATGCATTAATGAACTATTACTACGTTACTTCTCACTATGGAAATCTCCATGAAGCTTCCACAAATGCCTCCTAGGAAAAAAAAAAAAAAAAAAAAAAAAAAAAAAAGCGCTTCCGAGTCAAAGACCCCCAAAAGACGTCTAAAAAACTATTTTGCAATGTGAACAACAACGAGTTAACTCAAGTTCAAAAGCACGTGTCGCTCAATAATTGGCCACATGAAAGCTTAATTCTCAAGATATCATCTCATTGGCCATTTTTTATTTAATTTCCAAATTTTTTTTGAACTGCCATTTATTTTATTTATAACTCCCCTTCCTCCACTCACACACTACACAACTTTTCTTAAAAAGACACAAACTACTCGACTAAATCCGGTAGGCTAAAGATCTAGCGCCGCGGCCGTGGAAAATGGGCTATGACGAGACACAACCACCACCTTTTATTTTCAAGCCAAAGAAAGGGAGTGTTTACCGGCGAAAAGGAGGTCAGTGAAAAACATGATATTTCACCAAATCCTACACTCCATTTCTGTTGCCTTTGTTTTCCTCCTCCGCCGCCTCCGCCACTGCCGCCGTCAATTTTCCCGCGAACCCCTCCATTCCGCCGCCATGCCGTCGGTGAGTCTAAGCGGCCACCACCACCACCCAAAACGACGTCAAGTTTGATGAAGCTGAGCAAAATCTCCCCCAACACTGGTCGCCATGCATAGGCAATATAATGATCACGTTGTGATTTGTACTTGTGTACTTGCATTCAGAGCCAGAGAGAATCATACGATGTTTTCTTCATTGCCTGCGTTTGTTTTTATTTTTATCTTTTATCTTTTATCTTTTATTTTTTCGTCAGAAACAAAAAGAAAAACGCGTGGATCGGTTTCGCCTGTAAACTCCAAAATTTTATAAGAATAATATTAAGGACATTAATTCACGTGATAATGACTTATCATCTTTTTAATAATGAATTTTTTTAATTAATGAGACAATCATATCAATAGAAAAATAATAATTCATATATCACATAAGATGGTATTCAAAAATTGAGATAAAAGCTGATGTCCTTAATATTTTTCACTTTATATGCTCTAGAATTATTTTTCGCACTATTTATTTGTCTCATAATAGTTTTCTATTTGAAATTGCTAAAAACTAGCATGAAAGTACCTGAGCCTGGGTTAATTTTGTCATTTACACGTTTTATACTATAGTTTTGAAAGTTTAAATTCTCAAAACAATTGTGATGTAATATTATAGTGATAAAGTTAACATTGATTAAAACACAATTGATCTCCATGGGGTAATTACACAATTTTTAACAATTTTTGGAGAGAATGACTATTATAAGACAAATTACTAGTAACTGATTTTTGAACGTTTTAAAATCCAGGAATTAAAATGGGATTTGACCTATAATTGAAGATGAAAAATAAAATAAACCCAAGTTATTAACGTGTACGACAGCTAAGTGCCGAGGTGGATGAACGTACGTTTCAGAAAATAATTATTAGCTAATTATTCTTTTTTAGTTTTTCTATTCTTTGTTTTTCCTTGTGTTAACTGAACTTTTTATTAATTTACAATGCTAGTAAGAGTCTAACAAGAGATTTGTTTTAGGATTTGAACTGATATTTTAGAATTTTTGATCGGATTTATTTTTCCATCATTAATTTAACACAATCATTCCCAAAATGGCCCTATTAATGCACAACAATTTAACAAGTTAGAGGGAGGGGGAGGGTTGCTAAAAATTAAAGTGTAAGAAGATTGCCAAAATCTAAAAACTCAGGGGTATTTGCTAAATACGAATCCCCCACTCCTGATATACAATTACAAACTCGTCCAGCCATATCTTTTCATATATCAATCATTAGTTTGTTGTACAACCATTAATGTCCAGTCTATGAGGCGAAGAAAAAAATATTCTCCTATTTTCTTAACTTGAAAATGAGAGATTCAAATTTTTCACCTTATAAAAAGTCAGATATGAAATCACCGCTAGACTAAATATGCAAACACAAATGTTATCCATTCTATTTAGTGTATAATCATGAACGAAATAAGAAGGTGAAAAAGGATGGTTGTCCAAGCAGTACTGCATGTGCATTCAGTATATGCTGTTTAGAACTTCTGAGAACCCGTGTACGTAGCCTACATTTTTTTTTTATTAGGGCTGAAACACAATTTTATCATAAAAAAACGAATAGGATATGGCACATTTTTTTGTGTCAATTTCACTAGAAATTCTACGTGTTGGAGTATCGAACCAACAATGAATAGTAGAGAAGTCACATATATCTAGATTTTTTTTCTTTTATTTATTTTTTTCAAAACAATAGAACCACCGAAAGGAAAAATTATTAGAGAACCAAAAATAATATAATAATAATAAAAAGAGCACCTAGTACTCAAATGGGCATATATATCAGACTGCACATGACCCTCACGAAACAAATTAGAACTCTAAGAAAGGACTTAGAAGAAGGATTATTAGCTTGAAATTTTCAATTTAATTGCATGTATATATATATATATATATAAACAGATTATGAAGCAAACTAGTAGTACTATTTATTTAACTATCTTATAATTCTGCTCAATTAATTAAGTACAAGGGGGAATTTCTCTTTCATCTTTTTTTTTTTTTCCTTCTTATAACTTTGGAGTGCGGAGATTTTTTTTTTTTTTTCATGACGTTATGCTCTAACTTTAATTATAATAAGTTAGCAACAACTAGCGTCCTTAAGTGGGTTGGTAGGGCACTCGTACTCCTCGATGAATGTTTGGATTCGAGTCATCATCATCACGTTGGCCGGGGTATATAGACAATCCACTTCGTAAGGGATACATATATATATTAGGCGGGGGACATTCACCTCCCCAGGATTATTTAGACATTTTAACTTTTATTCCTATAATTCATTTTTCTTCAGAGGAAAAAAAAAGTCAACAACAAAATTCAGTGTGTTGAGATACGCTGGAAAAAAAAAATATAGCCAATCTTGACCAGATAAGTTTTGGAGATCTCGGTTGATACTTTCAGATTCGAACTTGAATCCTCAATCACCAGCACAGCTTGGTTCCTAATTATATATGTGTGTGTGTGTGTGTGTGTGTGTGTGTGTGTGTGTAAATCCTAGGAAAATAGATTATAATAAAAAAAATAATAATAAGATGTTCAGATATTGTCTGCCAAACCAACTTTGAAGTTTGACTTAAAAAACGTGTTTTCTTTTCTGTTCTCGTCGTATTAATAGACAGCATCCAAAAGCTGGGTTTTTCTTGCCTAGATCTGCGACTGCTTGTGCAATTTACAAATATCAGCTTATATATGTTTGATTACACAGTTAAATATTCCATCGAAGCCTCTACTTTATATTATTGTCGTTTATCATATCCTCGTCGTTTGTGCCAAAGATGACTATAAGAAATAAGAATGAATTTCCTGATAAATCCTCGTACCATGCATGCATGATACACATAATAATGCATGTCCACTGGACCACCACCAAACTATATATACGTATATATATATATATATACACGCACTAGTTTATTTGTTTATTTATTTATTGTTTTTTAAACTTGGGTTATTGAGGATTTGAAAAACTAGTGTTTGTTATCATTTGTTCAATACTAATATTGCTTTCCTTAAAATTTTGCAGTTATATATGCGCCTATATACAGTAAGTCCTCGAAAAATGGTTTGTTAGATATTTAACTTCAGTTTAATAATAAAATAAATGATTACACAAAAGTCTATTTTTAAAACCTCATTTTAAATCTATTCATTTTTTTTATAATATTGCGTAAATGTTCATTTTGAAAGAAACAATTACTTGTACTACATATTTTGTCCTTTTATTATATTTAACATCATTTTTCCTCATTCTATTCGTTATTTTTTTCCTTATTTGTTCATCATTTTTTTGTATCTTTATCTTAATCACTAATTCTTTATTACTGTGATGGCTTACTAGTATGATTTATGTTTTTTTTTTTTTTACAATCATATTTCTTAAGTATGATTTAGCTTTCTTAGAAACAATTTTTTAACTATGATTTATCTTCTTTATGATATTTATTATGTTATTTTGATAATTATTATTTATATTATTATTGATATTATTTTAATAGATAGTTTCTAAAGTTTTTTTTATTATTATATTTTATAAAGAGATAGTTTTTAAAGTTTAAATGTGATATGAAATTGTTTATTTCTTAATTTATAATAATTATTAGATCATTATGTTTTTTTTAATGTGCAATGTTTTTTTTTCTTATGATATTGTTATATTATTTTGACATTATTTCTTTATGATAATTAGTATATCATTATGATATCTTTTTTAGATTTTAATAAAATGTTTAATATTTCTTAATATTAATAAAACGTCAGGTTTAGTGATCGCCTAGCTGGAGGCCGGGATTGAACATCGGAAAGACAGGGCCGATCTGAGCTCTTTTTAGGAAAACATCGGAAAGACACGTGTATGAACTGACAAACCGCAGTGCACTCCAATGATAATGAATTTAAGTAATTAATCAATACATAAAAGAAATAACATAAAAAGGAGGTTTTTTTGTAATTTTATTTTTAAATTTCCTGGCAACTTCCATTTTCTTAGGGCCGTTTGATTGTTAGTTCTGTTTGAATTAAATTGTATTTTTTTTATCATGATTTTTATTTTTTTCTGAAAATTTTTTTTGTCTTTTCTGAAATTTTTTTTTTTTTTATCTTTTTTGAAAAATTACAATTGAAACTTAAAAATCTTAAACTAAACTCATTTATCAAACACCCCCTTAATTCTATTCTTTTTTCAAAATATACATCTAAAGTCATATATTTTTTATTTGTGCCGAAATTGAACTCAATCTCATCTTTAATTTTTGCAATGCATCATATAACACGTTTGGTAAACACAACTGTCTCATCTGGAACATGATCGTCATTGATAGACATATTTCATTAACCGCTTGAATAATTAAGTTTTTCATCAGTACATGATTCTATCACTGTATCATTTTCACTAGAATAATTAAAAAAGCGGCACATTTCCACAGCATAGACCACAAGTTAATGATTTCACGTAATCCCTTTTTTGGCGCCTTCATCTTCACCAATGTCTTGTGGCTCAAAAGCCATGTCTTCATCTTAGTTTTTTTCGTATACACACAAGCAGGCACACACACATTTTTTACGAGACAATTCGATCACAAGAGCTTTCAGAAAAAGAAATCAAATGGACTCATAAGTGAATTCTCCATTAAGTTATATCTTTCAGATATATATTTGTTAACCGGAAGAGAACTTATGAGCTCTAATATGTTACTCAAAATCCTCACTCCGTGCCGATGTTCTGAGTTGACAGTGGTTGTTTTGCTACGCATCAATGTTCTAAGCTGCATTAATAATAAATTGATAGCTTTCAAAATGTTTATTTTTGCGGGATTTAATTATTGCTCCTACCTCGTAGCCTTCCAAGATGCTAGAATAAAACCGACGTCTATAATAAACTTTAGTCCATGAATGGTCCCAGCATCACATGATCAAATCATTCAATTCTTTTTAAATTAATAAATTGTTCATTTACGATAAATTAAATGATAATTTTTCCTAATCTTAACCTTAATAATATAAATTTATGGATCTTTTACTGTATAAGAGGTTTTCAATCTTCAATCCAAACTCCGCTAGTCTCCTTTCAGTACTGACTACTCTGGCCCGGAAGAAGTACACATTTTTTAATAAAAGAGATTTCCTTTGAATTAATTGATTAATAAACTTCAAAAGCAAAATGACAGCACACTTATATATAATATTTAAGGTATGTGGATTTTATATAAGTCATGATAAATGTGGAAAACTTTATCGAGTATAAAGCTATGAACTGCCCCATTGCAAACACAAAAAGGGCAAAGTCCAACTATAAATAAATCAATAAATATATATATATATATATATATATATATATATATCTCAAGTCACGAGAGGAAAAAGAAAAAATTAATGGTACTAAAGGAGAACCGTAATATCACTTGCAAGCAAGCCCCACATACCAATGAGTCATTTATACAGTGTGCGTAATCTTCTACTATTTTATAATTATGATCATAATTTCAAAACACATCTGTCTAGTGATGATAATCATTCCTCCATCGGTTCAAATTGTGTCGAAATTGCTTTCACACTTTGTTCAAACTTAAAAATCAGTAATATATAGGGCTAGTAAACCTGTATATCGAGCACATTCACACACATACATATATCTATACATTGTGTGTGTATGTATAGTAACATGCAACATTAATGATTATGTACCCCACCAAGTTTACAGAATGATCTTTACTAATAGAGACTAATATCTTGTTATAGTAATTAGTAATTAAAAAATCCAAGTTTCCAGATTGGAAACCAATCATCTGTACTTTGTTTGGAGAGCCACACAAAGTTGCCCCCTTAATTCGTAAAAGTCTTGTACTTAGAAAGGGACAAAAGTAACAAAAGAATTAACTAAAAAAAAAAAAAAAAAAAAAAGAAGAACGCGTTTACATATATATATATATATATAATTTGTTTCAATATAAATTTTCTTGTTTTAAGATTTTTGTAATCCTTTCGGAATCTATTTGATGGGTGTAGTCCGCGTCATCTTCGTTGAAACTTAGTAAAGCTTTAGCTATGAATTGGCTGGTGGTGTTCCAACAAATCTTCATATGGACCTAAGAAATCTTCATAGAAGATCTCATGAAAGAATATTAAGTCTTCCACTTTTGGGGATGTTTAATTAATGCTTTTATTTTTTTTTTTTTAACCTTCAAATATCCAAGCCAATTTCATGTCCATACACAAATAGAAATAGCTAGTTAACAATACAACGAATACAATTAACAAACAGGGTCTATATATGGAAGTATACTAACATTTCGGCAACATTAACAAACACATTTTCCATGCACATGAAAGACTTTTAGCTGCAATAAAATGTTAACTTGTACTGAAAATTTTGGCGGATTAGAAATGAGTATAAATGTTATTTAATAATTAATGTATAATTAATACCAAAACAGACTGGATCACAAACAAGCCAAATAATATAGAGATTTCGGCATTAATTATGACTTCATTGATCGCATCAACTTCATCTACAATTATGGGAACAATAGTCGATCGATAAGATTAGAACCAAATTTGTTGCCATGTCCCTATTAATTAAAATTTAAAAAATTAATAATAAAAATTATTATATTTGAATGGATGGGCTGCTATCCGGTATCCTTACAAAACGAAGTTTGTAAGTTTTTTTGTGATATATCGTAACAATCAAATGATTTAAATGTAGTATTTTCTAGTGATGCTTGTCATTCACACCAATATCTAAACATCACCATCTTACAAGGTTCTAAATAAAAATTTAAATGCAAATAAACTAATTGTTACAAGTATCTAGTAGAAAATTACAACTGCCGAATGCATCTGTTTACCGGATATCTTTCCTCCATATATATATATATATATATATATATAAGTTGAAATCACGTGCTTTGCACATGTGGAGCGCACAAACATATTCAATTTGTTGAATATCTATTTGCATAAATATAAATATTAAAATTTTAAACAATGATATTTTTTTGAATTTTTATTTTGTTTTGGAGATTTTTAGTAGAATCTTGTGATCACTTTATTAGAAAATAAAATTCTAAAAACATAATAATTCTTGTTTTTAACAACTTTTATTTTTATGAAATTTCATCAATAAATAAATTTGTGCACAACTTTGTGCGTTGATTATTTGTTATTGAACCATAAAATCTTTAAAAGTAAGTAAGAAAATTATGTAGAGAAATAAAATAGAATAAACAAAATTAAATAACCAGTCATACTTTTAAACAGAAGAAAAGAAAATAATATAGATTTAAAATAAAGTTGCATTAACGTAAAAAAGTATTTCCATCCAATATTATAAATGTAAAAATAAAATAAACTACATAAAAAGACAGAAAAAATATTGGTTATGATAAACAGATAAACCAAATGTAAAACTAATCAAAACGTCCATATAAGAAGGAAAAATACATGTTTAAATGGGAAGACAATTTAAAAAAAATTGCTTATGGAATGCATTTGAGAAGGAAAAAAAAAATATTTAAGTAAGAGTACATTTGAAGAAAGAATATTAAAAACTTGAGTTTGAAAAGAAAATATCAAATAATAAATGAATTTAAAGGTATAAATTAGAAAACAAGACATATAAATGCATACCTAAAATTGAAAGTAAATACATATCTAAAAATATATTTTTAGAAAGGACAAATTAGATTAAGAAAGTAAGTCCGATATATATATACTTTTGAAAAGAAAAAAGTAAGAGAATAAAAAAATACATACTTAGAAAAATTTAAAGGAAAAAAAAAAAAAGAAGAAGAAGAATAAAAGAAGAATAGCAAGAAGTAAAATAGAAGAAAACAACGAAGCAAGAAAAAAAAAAAAAAAAAGGACATTATCACAAAAAGACAAAATAATTTAATCAAATGTTTGGACAATGTTTTTAAGAAACTCTCCTTTTTAAGATAATTATAGAAGAAACCTAAATCCTTGTTGTTTTATTGAAATACCCTTAACTTTCTCATAAAATACGTGTCACATATGTTAAATTTTTGTCTACAACTTAATAGAATGAGCAACTTTGCCAACAATTCAAAGTTCAAGAAGAACGAATGTAACAAATTAAAGTTCTAGAGTATTTTATGATAAAGTTCAACGTTTAGGGGAAGGGGAATGTGAAATTTGTCCTTAAAAAAAAAAAAAAAGTAAAAACGACAAGAATTTAAAAAGAACAAAAAAAAAAAAAAGGGAAGAAAAAGGAGCACAAGCCGACAAAATAACTTGACGGAAAAAATTGGTGCCCTAGGAAAGTCTCCTTTATAAGAGAGTAATAGATAGATATTATAGGTTTAAAAAAAATAAAACACTGAAAAAAAAAATTTATTATAAGTAGGGGCATATTTGAGAAAAACTTTTAGATAAAAAATTGCTAGCGAAAAAAAGGTAGATATACGAAGATACATGTTTCAATTCAGAGGGAAAAAAAAAACATGTTTCAAATTCAATCATAGCTTTAGATAAGTAGAGTATATTAATGGAGCAATCAGGAAAAAAAAAAAAGTTTTATGAACATTGTATTTGAGAATACTTTAAGTACAAATATTAAGTTATGACATATTTTGAAAAAAGAGTATTTCAATAAATATAAATAAAAATGTGATTTACCAAAAAAAAAAAAAAAAGAATGTGGGAAAAATAGATGTAAATAAGAAAAAAAAAAAAAAGAGAGAGAGAGAGAAATGATTAGCAGAAATAGAAAGCATAAACTTTTTTTAATTACATATATAATAAATTTAAGAAATTAGGAACAGAGGCCAAAAAAAAAAAATGAGTATTAAGAAAAAGTACGAAAGAAGCCCACAGGTGATGTCTAATTGTCTACGATATTGATAACAGGGAAAAGCAAAAACCAAAAGAAAGAGAAGGAAAAGAAAAAAAAAAAAAAAAAAAAAAAATCGGAAGAAGACAAAACAACTTCATTTTTGTTTTTTAATAATTAAAAATGAAACTCTCATTTGTAATGTAGTTATAGTTATAGTTATAGATATAGCTATAACCTATACATATATTGAATTGTTGATACATATATTGAAATATTGAATTGTTGACACAATTGTAACGACCTAAAGGCTGAAAAGTCGTCAGCCAAAGTGCCAACCCCTAATATACTATCTTGAATCAGATGGCTTTATTTGTCATTAAGGCAGCCTAACTTCTAATTACAGAATCAGCGATAAAAGATCTTGGATATCTTCCGTAGATTGTATCGTATATTCCACGAAGAAAAGTACTATATGAAAAAATTAATCACTATTATGGCATCTTATTTAATCCTAATTAATTCCTATGTGAGATTAAAAATCGTTTTCAAACCAAGATTTGGAATCTAATAGCAGCTAGAAGTCAATGTAGTGTTTTGTTCTATTATGTTCATTCTACATAGTTTCCCTTTTTTAAGAATTAAAAAAAAAAAAAAAAAAAAGAGGCAACGAAATTCCCTATTCATTTTCCTTATATAGGAATGAAAGTTCACATTACAATTACAAAAATTAGCACCTGGGAAAGCAACAATTATAAGAAAATATTTTTTAGATGTAGCTACACTCTCTTTGCATGGGAGTTGATTAATCTTTTATCTATTTTTTAGGTCTCAAAATTAAAATGCGAGAAATTAAAATAAAAAAATCAATAACGATATGGACAAATAAAAAATAATAATAATAATAAACACTAGTGGTAAGTATCATTATTGTGCCGAATCAACAAAATAATATATTTAAACATTTTTAGGAGAATATTTACATTAGAAAAAAAAAATCTGCCACATGTCAGACTTGTACAGGATTATTTTGTAATCTTATTAAAGGGACATAAAGAATATAAAAGTAAAGGGATACAGTAGTCGAATCCAAACTAAACGTCATTCTTTATAAGAACGTACGCGTCTCACATATATGCTACCAAGCAGAAAGAGAGAGAGAGATGGATTCAGAAGTCATGAAGCAACAAAACGAGGGAATAATGGTTGGTGACGATGAGAGTACTGAAAAGTCGGTAAAATCTGAGAATGCTGGAGAATCCGGAGAGCAGTTTAGACGAAAAAGAGGAGGCGTAATTCCGGCGAAGAGGAGGCTTGTGAAGAAGATGGTGTTGGATTCCATCGTCAAATCTGTTGCCTCTGTTTTCCGCTCTCGTCCTTCTTCTTCTACCACTACTACTACTCCGACGTCTTCAAACCCCAACAACTAATTATATTTATATATATATATATATATATATAATGTTGTTGTATTGTACGTGTCTAGCTAGTTCTTCTTTCTTTACCCTTTTTAACTTTTTGAGTGTCTTTTTTTCTTCTATCTATAAACCCAACTATTAAGCACCATTACAGAAAAAGTTGATTTATGAAACAAACGACACAGATTTAGATAAGAGGGATTTAACAGAAATGAAACCAGAAAATAATGCAAGTAAACAGTGCTGAGAAACGACACGTTTTGGTTTGTTTGACTTGGTCTTGACCAGAGCCAGGCGAAGATCCGATCTTCATGAGCAGTGTTTTGTCTGATTTACTGATAAGCTTGTGTTTCTGTAATGTACGCGTCGTGTCAGAACTGGACTGGGAGCCCATTTGTCAGTTTGATTACATACTGTCAATTTTCTTTTTCTTTTTTTTTTTTCCTGTCTTTTCGGAGGGTTTGGTTGTCAGAAATCATAATGTGTACGGACTAGTACGAAAGGTTTGTATTTGTAAATCCGTCGTGTTGAGTATTGTTTTTATCCTGTTTTTCAGAAAATTATTATTGCTGTTCATTGAGCGGATTTTATTGTTCTGAATCTGAAATGTCATTGCGCATTTTTCTTTATATATTTTTTTGTGGGATTATTTTGACTTGAAAAGATAAATTATTCTCATTTCCAAAATAAAATGGTAAAATACTGTACTGATGAATACATGTAAAAAAGAGATACCTAAACCTAATCGACACTTGACAATCTTATAATAACGGGGATTATAAATAAGAATGTCATAAATTTAACACCTATTTATAATATTTATGCCCATCGTGATAATAAAGTTAATAATTTTATTATTGCATAACATTAAAATGATCAACTTTAATGTTAGAGTATTATAAATTACAAGAAAATACTCAAAAACATAACTCTCCACCTAATTTTCTCCGTAATATATCTTATTATTTTTATTCACACCTAAATTCATGAAATAATCACAAAAGATATTGTCATTCACCCTGTTGATTACTTGGTTTTATAATTTATTGTCCTTTAATCTTTTTGAAGCTATCGCTCTGCCTCTGCTTTCCGATATTCTTGTCGTTTGAGTACTTGCAAGTCGTTTCCATTTTGTCGTTGTCTTGAATGATGTATTTTTGTTGTCGTTTTAAAATTAGGGTGTAGTTTTCAGCAATTATTCCTGTTTAAAGGAACGCTGTCGTTAGGATGTTTCTGTTTTATTGTCGTTAGATGTTGTCGTTTATTAGTAATGTCGTTTTAAATTAGGTTGTTGTCGCTTTCAGGACATGGGTCGATTCAAATTTTCACTTGTTTTCAAAGTTTTTTTTAATTGTTATTTTTGACTGTATTATTTTTAGAGTTAGTGTATTCGTTTTTTTTTTTTTTTTTTTTTTTTTTTTTTGAGGGGGACATCTGAAGTTTTAATTGTCGTTTGTTTGTTTGTTTAGGAAATATCGTTTAATTGCTATGCAATTATCATTTTCTGTTTTTTTTTTTTTTCTGAAATTATTTTCTACGTTATCCCTTGTATTTTATTATTATTTTTTTAAGTACATGATATCTTTCCTTAAATATCTTTAATTGGAAACATTGTCGTTAAACGTCTTTAGTTTTTTTTTTTTTTTTTTTTTTTTGTCGTTTAGAAAAAGGCATTGTTTTGTGATTTGTAGGCTTTGAAATTATTGTCGTTGTCAATATGTTCTCCTTTTTGGTCTGGTTTTCAAAAATATGGTTTCGTTTCTTGATATGAGTTGTCTGAGAACATTGTTGTCTGTATGTGTTGAGGTTCATAGACGTGATATGGTATTGTTTCTAGTCATTGTCGTCGTTCTCATAAGGGCTTGTGTCCTGCGACTATTCTTCGTCTTTTAGCATTTTCTTTTCCATTATGGTCGTTTTTAGAAGATGTTAGATCTTTTGTCGTTTTACGTTATTGCTGCTTTTAGTAAATGTTGTCGTTTTAGTCATATACTGTCGTTTCTTAATTATTGTTGTGGTTTTAAGGACGGTGTCGTTTGGATTAAAATTTATGGCGTCTAACTTTGCCGTTTGTCTGTCGTCATTTTGGCTGCTATTTTCCTTTTAATCACTGTTGTTTATAACCACTGTCGTTTGTCCGCAATTAATGTCGTTTATGAAATAAAATAAACAAACACACGAATCTGAAACACAATTTTTTTTTTTTCCAAAAAAAAAAAAAAAAAAGCACACACACACAATTTGTCAATTCGATAATAATGATATCTTATATGTTGCTTTCAAACATAGAAAGTAAAGAACCATACATGAACTCAAAACTTGAAAACTAACCTCAACAAATACATTTTCGTTAGGATTTCTTGCTTTCAAAGTATTGAATACAAAGAGCTAGAATTTGAACCACAAACCAAACAACCCTCTATATATTCAAAGTCCCATGTTTAAGATAGAAAACTCATTATAAACAAGTAAAATTAATCAAACTTTGATTTGCAAAATAACCCAGTGGAAATTTGAACGTTTGAGAGACAAACTAAAAAAAAAAAACGCTCTTGTGGTTGTAAGTATAGTCTAACAATAATTTTACACATGACTTCAGTATAAAATAAAAAGCTCGAATCTTTCCACTAAAAAAAAAAAAAAAAAAAAAAACGCTATTTCAAACAGTTAGAGATCATGAGGAAAAAAGGAAAAAACTTTTTACATTCCTACAAAATTCTTACGAAATACAAATGGAGCTTTTATGGAAGTAATTATCTTAAGAACCCCTGGAAATTCAGCTGACTCCATACACCAGGAAGAGAAAGAGAGAAAGGTGAAAAAAAAAAGGAGCAGCAGTTGGCTTTTGTCTGAATGCCTTGTATTCACAGATGCCACAAGTTTCAAAAGACAAAAAAATTATTGCGTCAATTTACAACTGCGATAAACCATCCAGTACTCTTCCCCTTCAACCAGGCCAACTTTGCTTTGCTTCCCATTAATCAATAAGACGTTAATTTTGCAGCAAAACAATCATCTCGGTGAGCCGAACAATGTCTCGAACTCAGAATCATACTTTGAGCAGTCTATAACCGTGCAGAATGTTGCAGAAGCAGTGGATAGCTTGAAACACTTGGTGGCAGTCATCAGTGACCAGAAGGCGCTGCAGAACTTACCGAAACCGCAGATTGGGTTGTAACTCTCAGCGTGCCTCCAAGCTCAACAGGAACGAGAGGGATAAGAGAGTGCAAAACATCTGTTATCAAAGGACGGTAACTTGGTTCGGGTTGAACACATAGCACTGCCACAGCAGCAACCTACACAGCAGATTGAAATCGGTTTAACCACAATAAAGCATGGATGTCGACAAATTTACTTGTTCGATTCCGGTTCGTTCTTTGCTCTCATAATCCAAAAGTGAAACAGAGAGTGATGAGTTCTTCTCAAACTGTTGCTTAAGATAATCTCCACCACTCTTTTCACCTCTTAAAACCAAAAACGAAAGTGATTTAACCGCACAACGAGTAAAGTATGGATCTTTCCTAGAACCCACTAACTCACTTATGAACTCTATTTAGTACAGATCAGACTTCTAATTTTTCAATTTGCAACCCATAAAAGTGGAACTTAACAATCTCATTTTCCAGATCACAAACCTGGTACAAGTGCTTCAGATCCATTGTATCTTTAATCACGGGATCTACAATGTTCGGAAGCTTTGACCTGTCAGTAAGCTGTGGCATGGCCTGCATTATTAAAGCATATTAAGTAGTTAAGTTAGTTGATGTCGTTTGTTGGGGACATGGAGAAAAGTGACATGACTGCTTAGTGTTTAAGAGGAAGACATACCCATGTGACAATAGATTGGCATTGAGCTGGTGCCAGTTTTTCCACCGGCCTTCGTCCTAACAGAAGCTCCAAGAGAACAACCCCAAATGCATAAACGTCACTCTTATCCGTCAACTTCCCTGCAAATACTTTCGTTAATAATTTCCTTACTAGTTATCACCGGTTCAAGACATTGTAAAAGGGAGGAGTAAAACAGGAAATTACAACATAAGAGTTAAATATTACTAATAAACAAATGCTAAAATTAAGTTTAATCTCTCTTTTTAAGGCTACCCCAAGATTAAAATAAGACGGTCCCTAGCCATCAAGCTGTCCCGGCAGGTACTTGCCTCTTTTCAATTAGAAAAATTCAAATCACCTATAACATTATTATTGTGTCACGTCACTAACATTAACCAAACTCGAATGTTATCTTCTTCTTCTTCTTTTTTTTTTTTTTTTTTTTTTTGTGGATATCCTCTTTTCTTCCAGCTAACACATGAAAGGAAAATTCTAACTATTGGCCTAAGACAGTAGATTAAGAGGAACTCCGAGACATGGCAGTACAGCTACCATGGGCTGCTCGCTAATACACGATGCGAAGATATAAAATTAAACGATTTCACCAAGCTCAATACTCTATTAAGTTGTCAGGGATCCAGAGAACAAAAATATTAACAAGTTAGTTGGGGAAAACAAATAATATTCAGTTATAATACACATATGGCAAAGAGTCAGACTTGAAATACACACTTGTGCAAAATTATTTCAAGCTTAGTTGGCATTACCATCTAAGAGATACTCCGGAGCTACATATCCCAATGTGCCTGAGAGCTTGATGTTGTTCTTGTTTTGGGTTCTGTCGGCCACAGCAAGACCGAAATCGGATAACTGATTTCCACAACCATTAGAGAGAGAGAGAGAGAGAGAGAGAGAGAAGAATTAGTGATATTTATTGGGAAAGAAAGAGAAAATAATAAGTACAATGTCAATGTCTTAGAAGAACTCAACACGAAGATTTTTATAAGAGAGATAAGAGATTTGAACAATTTTATAAGTTTTTCTTACTTTGGCATTGAAGTTGGCATCCAAAAGAATATTAGATGATTTCAGATCTCTATGGATCACTGAAGGGTTGCAGTGTTCATGCAGATATTCTAATCCTCTGGTCAAAAAATGGCCAATATGTTATTGTACAATTAGTAGGCAAAATGAATAAATAATTAAAATGAAGAAGAAAACAAAGAGAAAAATATAGAATATATCTATATATACAAAGAAATTTAATGGGAAGACAATCTCACCTTGCTGTATCAAGAGCAATCTTCATCCGCATATACCACGTTAATGCAGAACCATGGGAGGGTCCTACCAATTTGATTGAAAAATACAAGTTATTATTATTATATTATTATAATAAATAAAGAAATTAAAAATAAATGATAAAAGTATGGCCTAGTAACACCCAATTCAAGTTTACATTCAGTCAATCTTTAAAGAAATAAACAGAGGCCATACCATGCAATTGCGTTTCCAGAGACCCATTTTGCATCAATTCATAAACTATAAACCTCTCAATGCCTTGACTACTACAACCCAGAAGAGAAATCACATTTGGATGCTGAATCTTACGCAATAAGTCCACCTCATTCTGCAAGTTCCCCAAAATTAGAAATTCCTTAACTTTGATAAATTTATTATTTAAAAAAAAAACTCAAAAAAACTAAAAAAAATGAAAACTAAAAATTTCTTCTTTTGAAAGAAAAAGGAAAAGTTTTTACCTGGAACTCTCTCTCGGCATCTGGGCTGGTGCAGTCGAGCTTTTTGACTGCAACTACCAAGTTATCTTCCAACTGAGCCTTGTAAACACGTCCAAATCCACCTTCACCCAAATATTACTTTCCAGAAAGTTATCCGTTGCTTTTTCCAGGATGTTATAGTCCATCAATAGAACAGATCCGTTTTTAACCGCCATAGTTGTGGTATGGAATTTAGTAAGGAACGCGTTTAATCTGAGCCCCTTTTCACCATCTTTCAGAAATAGTTCCAGAAAAAAAAAAAAAAAAACACACACACAACCCCAGAAGATAAAAAAGGAAAAAAATTTCTCAGACAATTCTCAAGAAGCAAACTTGAAGTAAAATAACAAATACCCAGAAACTGGTTTGGGGCAAAAACAGAATTACCTGAGCTCTGAGAACGTCTCCCGTGAAGTTTTTTGTGAGAGTACTTCGAGTGGTAAACCCACAAGATCAACAATGAAAAAATGATTGCTCCAAGAGCAGTGCAAGCAACAATGAGAGCAATGAGAATTCTCTTGTGGGAATCCATTTGATGCTTTGGAGTTGGACTGACTTCTTCAATTCCTGTTTTACACAAAAAGGGATAAACAAGAAAATAACTCAAAGTTTGGGCCTTTTAGGCCAAATGGCCAAAACCTTACAACATTAAAAAACAATATAAATTAAAGATTTGTTCCGTTTTCAAAACGAAATGGACACATCAGAAGACAGCGGGCAGGTACTGTGGTCACAAAATGGAGAAGAAGAAAAAAAAAACCGAAAAATTCAAACACTCGTTTTTACATTATTAAATGCGGGTATAAATTTCATGGGCAGTTTTCAAATTTTGAAATTTTTGACAAGGCTGAGACCGTGACCCTTCTAGAAAACCAGGCATTAAGTGAAAAGAACAGGGGAGAGAGAGAGAGAGAGAGAGGACCTGGGGAGTAGGCGGCCATTGAAGAAGAAGAAGAGAGTTGAGAAGAAGGGGGTGAGAGTGGAGGATAGGAAACAAGAGGGACCGGAGTGGCAGCAACAGCAATGGAACATGGCTGCTGGGGAAGAAGATAAAGAAACAGAAAAACAAGGACCAGAAGGAGAAGCTTCATAGTTTTTGTTTTTTCTATATTTTCCATGTTTCTTCTTTTATTTTTATTTTTTTTTCTCTCTTTTTCTTTTCTTTTTAAGAATACATGAAGATGGAGAAATGTGCTTTTGGGGGGCTCAAAAGCAGCAGAGACGAGAGAAAAAATAAAGGGCAAAAAAAAAAGGAGAAAAAAAGAGAGAGAATATGAAAATGCGCTGCCAAGCAATGGCGTGAGTGAGTTTGGACCATCTGAGGGAGAAAGAAGTCCTCTCTTTTCTTTTCTTTTTTTTGGAAGTCTTTTCTAGTTTCTTTTTTTAATTATTTCTGCGTTTTTTTTTTTAATCTTATAAAATTTTCAAAGAAAGGGGGAACAAAGGAGGGCCAGGAAAAAAGGTCATTTTAAGAATGTGGGGGCAAGTGCACAACAGTCACGTGGCCCGTGGGCAGTTGAGAAAAATTTGGAACGAATATTTCCCCATTTTTCCACCAATGCCTGTGAGCCTGCGACTTTGAGACTCCCATTTTTTTCCCCATTATTATCTCTCACAATTCATAGAACTCCACCTTCTTATAATTTGACTAAAAGTTTATGATAAAACTGTATTCTATGGCTTCAAGACCTTGGTAGGGTCCTAGGCACAACACTCCTTTGTTTTTTTTTTTTTTTTGCCCTACTAAAAAAAGAGATCGGTGATATCTTTATATTTCCGAATTAACATAATTACGAAAGTTACTAATATTACAAGTAGAATAAAAGAATAAAATTCATATTTTCTCGTCTTATGTATACAGAATCCAAATCACTAAGATCCAATCTAACTTGACAGGTTTTAGAGATGTATAATTGCAGCCTCACAATGGACAATGGGGTTCGATCCTTGAATGCTAGACAAGAGAGTTTTGATAAGTTATTATTTTACTGTTATGCAATCACCATCGGTGATTACGAGAATCATTGCTCAATGTACTCTATAAAAAACATAAGTGTATGATTCATCTTTAATGTCGTCTCATAAGTTCAATTTAAATAAGCGGCTTGAATTCTGCACTCCATGTCATTTATGAGTGTAATTAGCATTACTCACATACATAAAGTCCATCAAAGAACTCGAAGTTATTTTGGAGCATTTTATTTACTTATAATTCCATAGTCATTTTATAGCAAACACTTGCAAATCTAATGAAACGTTAAAATTTTTCATATTCAATAAGACTTTACTCGAAAGCCATATTTTTCTCTTGAATAATGTGATATTCTTGAATTTATTTAGTTATTTATTTATTTTGGTTGAGATGAAGTTTCTAAGATAAACCGCGTCTATTAATATGCTGTAGAATAAATTATATTTTTGTAATAAGGGGAAAGAAAACGCTACATTTTACAAAATTCTATGAGAATCCAACATTTATTTAACTCTCTCTTGATATGTTTACGTGGAAAGCTTGGTGGTTCTGGTGGGCAAACAAACTTTTCTATTCAGTATTCATAATTGGAATTGTGCAATAAAATAATTTTGTTTTGTTGTGTTTTCGTTTTGATTCCACCTCAAATTGACAAACCGAATAATGATGGTAATTAAAGCAAACTACAACGTCTTAATTGTGAATAACGACTTTAATTCTTGTTCTCATTATTTCCTCATTATAGTTTTTAAATAAACTATACCCATAAATGACAATGTTTCCGTTTGAATCATAAGTTATTCAAACTTACACTTTAAAGTTTTATATAATACTTTTCTTCTCATAAAATTTTAAATTTATTATGCAAACATATTTTTCAAACCTATGGTTGAAACGGACTCAATGACACAAGTTCAAAAAATAAAATCAAATTATGACAAAGCCAATCTGGCTGGAGATTTTTTTTTCCCCCTTTATTGCACAAAATAAAATTCTGCATTCAGCAAATTTTTAGGAAAGATAGAAAGAGTAGCACTTAACCACAAATTTAAAGTTGATGAAGACCTTTCTTTCCCCCCTTCTCAAACACTAATGCTCCGTTTGCCTCACCATCTCAACTCAAACTAAACAACTCAAATCTCATCATGTTTTTTGTCTTTTCTGAAAAAGTTTTTTGTCTTTTCTGAAAAAGTTAACAAAATTTACTATACAAACTTAAAAATCTCAACTCAACTCAAACTGAACCTGCGATCCAAACGAACCCTAACTAAACTACTTTCACATTAAACAATCAAATGTATTTTTAGAGTAAATTTCTCGTGTAATTAGATTAGCTTAATTAACGATATTACATTATAAACGAAAATTATAATAAATAACAGTTTTACAAAATTAAATAACAGCAAATAGTAAATTTATTTTATGGTTTCTTTTTCCTGTTATAATTTTTCAAATGGAGAGAGAATAATGAAAAATAGTACTATAAATATATTGAACACTGGTGTTACAAGAATTGTGTATATATTCTTTTAGTATTTGAGAGAATACTTGTGTATATATTGACGATACACATACAATACAAGAGTACTATTGCTTGTGCATTGAAAGAAGGAGCTAGAGAAGAACCCCTTAAAAAGAAAGATTTTTTTTATTTTTTATTTTTATTTTCTAGTGCCCTAGCCCTTCAAAAAAACACTCCTGTTTTGAATGAGAACGAGCGAGAACTACACTGACATTCCATGTATTTCATTGAAATTGCAAGAATACCCTCTTAAATAAAACAAATCACGGCGTGGTCACGTGTTTGGTGGATTATTGGTGAGAAAACGATCCAAAACAACAAAATATTATTAATTACATCCGGATCTTTCATTCTCCAAAGTTAAAAAACAATCTTCTTTTTTTTTTTTTTTTTTCCTGTTCTCTATAGTTTTGTTGTTGGGTTTAACTGCATACTAAAGTATATATTTATATAATTTGCTAAGTGACCCACATGCAATGAGGGAAATATATAATATATAAATTAATATAGTCAAAAGATCCAAGCTGAGTGGTTAAAATGTCAGATTTTAGACTAGACCACTGTTATGCATAATACATGCAAAAAGTGACAAAAAATATATACACAAGATGACAGCTTATACGTGCTACTAAAGGTCCATCTATATATCAGCACAATTCCCACAACTTCGGTGCAATTTTCTTATATGCAATCCTTGCAGAGCTCGTTTAGACATAATATGGTCGCCTCATAATTATTTATATATATATAATTATCTCATGATTATAATTGTTTGTGCCAAACAGATAAATATATATATGGTTGTTTCATGATTAATATATGCCAAACATGGTAATATCTCAAAATGATTATTGACTAAAAATTTGCTACAAATTCAATTTCTTGTGTCGAAATGATTGACTTATTTGAGCAGCCACATAATTATTAGTAACTTCTTTTGAAAGGTGAGAAATTCTAATTGGATATCAACGTAGAAGTCAACGATACTAGCAAATGATTTAAGCCAACCAAAGGCATAATTTTGGTACTAATCACCGATTTCCTTTTTTTATTATTATTTTTTTTAGGTTCATTTGAATCGTAGGATAAGGTTTGAGGCCCGACGAAATCTCCTCAATAGATGCGTTTCTCGCATATACAAAGTGATTAATTTCCATTTATGATGATTATTGGTTTTCAAGTGAAACACTTCTAATCAAATTAATATATATATATAGATATAGAGGAGAGACACACAAGCTTAATCCGCATTTTTTTAAGTTATTGAGGGAAGGGGGAAAAAAAACATTGGCTTTAGTTGCGGCTTTAGAGTTTAGACCAAAGGAGCGCATATAAAACATCAATGGTAATTCATTCAAGAAAAATTTTAGCGTCTAAGTTATTTTTAAAAATAAGATTATTTACATAAATATCAAAATTGAAAATTATGATTTAAAAAATGTCTATTTTTTTCTTTTATTTATATGAATGTCTAAATTGATACTTATAAAGATCATATTACCCTTTTATCAAGAATTGAAACTATAGAAATAAAGAACTGACTAAAAAGGGAAAGAAAAAATCTCTAAAAAAATATATAATTATATAAATCTTTTATAAAAAGAAAAAAGACCATTTTACTTGCTTTATTATAAAGAAAAAAAGGATCATAATTGATGTTAGTTGTATAATACATGAAAAACAATCATTATAATAAATAATTAGTCATTAAAATAAAATTTACAATAAATAGATAAAAAAATTAAATAGATATTGTAACGAAATATCTATTACTTTAAAACCTAAAAAAAAAAAATCATACTGATATAATAATTATCATAAAGAAAAAGACATCATAATGACATAGTAATACCATAAAGGAAAAAAACATAACATATTTAAAAAACATCATAATGATATAGTAATTATCATAAAAAAAAAACAATTTCATCACACATTTAAACTTTAAAAACTAACTATTAAAACAATACCAATAATAATAAAATAAATAAATAAATTATCATAAAGTAATTATCATACTGATATAGTAAAAAATACCAATAACAATACCAATAATAATAAACACTTTAAAACCTAAACAAAAAAATCATACTGATATAGTAATTATCATAAAGAAAAATACATCATAATGACATAGTAATACCATAAAGGAAAAAGCATAACATATTTAAAAAACATCATAATGATATAGTAATTATCATAAAAAAAAACAATTTCATCACACATTTAAACTTTAAAAACTAACTATTAAAACAATACCAATAATAATAAAATAAATAAATAAATTATCACAATAATGTATGAACCTAAATCATAGTAAAAAATAGTTTTCTAAGAAATCTAAATCATATTTAAGAAATATGTTTATAAAAAATCTTAATTATACTAATAAGTCATCACTATAATAAAGAATTAATCATTAAGATAAAGATACAATAATAATGAACAAATAAGATAAAAAAAAACATGAATCATAATGAAGGAAAATGATGTTAAATATAATAAAATGACAAAATATGTATTACAAGTAGTTTTTTTTAAAAAATTGACATTTACATAATATTATCAAAAAACATACATATTTTAAAATAAGACTCTAAAAATAGATTTTTTTATGCAATTATTTCTTTAAACTATCTAGCTGTTTTTTCTTGTAATTCGATGTATTTGGTCATCAAATAAAAACAAAATCAACTACTCACCTAACAAAAAGGTTGATTAAGCTCTAAATTTCTTATCACGACAAAAATAAAAATTCAAGTCTCCATTTAAAACAGACCGAACGTGTTTGAGTTATTGGCTCGTCCAATACAGAAACATTCATGAATCGCTCATTCAACTGTCCCTCAGAGACACAGTCAAGAAGTATCATGCATAGTTACCCCGTAGATGATAATTAGCTATGCCGACTTACAAGTATGTCGGTCAATTGGGAGTTAAAATGTGTACATCACTCACTAATCACTTCATTTCTATTAAAATAAAATATCAAAATAAAATCAAAAGATCAAAATCCTAGCACCTTATGATTTTTTTTCCCTAATTACTTTCGTTGTCACAACTACCAAGGGGCGACATGTAGGAGCCATAACGGGGCTAACCATAAAAGCACGCAAGTGTAAATATACATTCGTGTAGACACACACACACACACACACACACACACACATATATATATATATATATATATATATATATATCCCACAGCTACGAAGAAGGACACGTTATAATCACCATTAAGAGAAGTGTAAAGGCTATTTGGAAAGATAGCGATTGACGCTTCTGTGTCAATAATTATAGGAAAATTTTTAATTTCTACACGAATGGCTTTATGGGTCTACATTCTCAATATTAAAAACAATAAAACGACATGTCGTTTTCTGTAGGCCTGGCCTGCTTTTCTTCATATAAAAATAGCTATTATTCAATAATTAGTAGTAATTATTTTTTTGAGGTACAAATTAGATAATATACCATCATTCATCAATTCGTATTAGTGACTAGTGAGCAGAACCTTTGGAACCTTAACACTAAAGTTTGCAACTTAAGGGCCGCAATTAATAACAAATTAACAATACAAGATCAGTAACAGCACTAAAAGATAAAAAAATTGTACTACAACTACTAATAATAATAAATAAATAAATAAAAATTATGGTTCTTTTTTTCCTAAGATCGAGACTTTTTAAAGAAATTTCAACTAAAAAAGAAAAGACTTTTTAAAGAAACACCATTAGCGACTATTGAAGTCTGAGAGCAACAATTCAAAGAAAAGAAGAAAAACATGTGCTGTTATTTACCGTACAATAAATCAGAGACAATTCATTGGTATTATCTATAATCTATATATAGAAAGCACATCGATTGAAAATGAGCTTTACTGTGCAAAGTGTTTTCATTCAAAACTGTTCGTTTTGGACGAAAATATTTGTATTTACTTTTTAAGATTTTATCTTTTTAAATATTTTGACCAAATTTTTTATATTTTTTTACAATTTAGTCCTTTGATTTTCTTTTTAGTCTGGCCTAATTTTTTTTTACAATTTAATCCTTTTTTTAATTAAATGAAAATGTTTTGTATTTTCTTTTTAGTCCTTTGATTTTCTTTTTTTATTTTGGCCCTTTTTTATTTTTTTACAATTTAATCATTTTCTATATTGGTCAATTTTTGCATTTTAGTTTTTTTATTTTTTATTTTTTGTATTTTTTCATGCCTCTCTTTTTTTATTTTTTGGTCCTTTTTTTGTGGGTCTATTTTTTAAATTTATATTAAATTTTCTATATGTAGATAATTCAAATGTATCTAACATGTGCATAGTACATGGTTTAGACTAGTTGGTATAAAAGATTAAAAAATTGAAAAACCAAAACAAATAAATATGAAATAAAAAGGTGAGAGTATGTAAGGTGCATAAGTAGGCAACAATTATATTAAACAGTACTTTCGGTGAAGAAAGGCACTGGTAATATAACAACAACATTTGTAAGAAAAAACAAATGAAAAACTTAAATCGGCAAATATATGGAATTTGCATAATTTCAATTTTCAGCCAGGGCAGGTCGGTATTGAAACTATATTGATTGCTTTTTTATATCTCCTTTTTTTTTTTTAATTTTTTGGAAATGTGTAATTCGTTATTAAAAGATGTCATACAAATAAAAATATAGATCCAATTGTTGTAGCTAGCAGATTTTTTTTCATTATTGAATATTTTCATCAGTGTTTCTATCCTCCTGATCATAGAATGTAATTAGATTAGAACATACACAGTTAATTCTTTTCGGAATCTTTGCAGTTGGACTAAATTCGGTTGCTTTTTTTTTTTTTTTTTTGTTTAATATCCAAGTTAACTGTTTTTTATTTGTTTATTCCTTGGGATCTCTTTCTTAAACCTACCCCGAGTAAACTCGTGTATATATTAGCTAGCTATAAATTGTTGTTTTTTTGCAAAAAATAAAATAAAAATAAAAATATAAGGTTAAATTATTACTTAAAATTCTAATTTACTAGCATAACAGCTATGTTGCGTGTGTGTATATATATAGAGAGAGAGATAGAGGATTTTTTTTTTCCCTCTCTTCTTCTTCGATAAATAATTCACATATATATTCATATACGAGTACATGTATTGTACATTACACCACCTTAATTAGAGTACATATATATTGTACGTTTACACCACCGAACTATAGAGGTAGTTTTTGGTCTTTGTTACAAATCTTAGCTTGCGATTGGTTCGCTGGTTGAAGATAAAATTTTTTAAGTTGGAGTTAGTTAACTTTTCAAAAACTAATTATAATTTTTGTTGACTTTTAAAAAAAATTAATATAAAAAAATACAGTTTCATTGAAGTTAAACTTAAATGTCAAACGAAGCCACTAAAACTAAACTGGACCTACTAATTTACTAATTAAATTATCGAGCATCTCTTCTTTTATTTCCTTTTTTTTTTCTTCAGAAAATACTGGAATTAAAATCTTGGATATAATATTTAAAGATGCTTCTAAAAGCCACTACTTTTTTATTTTCTTTTCCTTTTTTTTTCCCCCTTTTTTGCTGTAATTCTAAAAGCCATGCTAGGGCTTGGCTCTTTGTAACCATAGCTTGACCATCAATGGAAAAGGTACACCCATTACAAAAAAGAGGTTAAAAAGTACATTTATTAATTTATTGGTCCTAACTAACATGTTTGCCTCTATATGTGATAGCATATTGAACACCATTCCTTAAGAAACAACTTATTTTGATTTTTTTTTTTCTTCCATAAAAAAAAAAAAAAATTTTTTTTATCTTCATGAAAATGTCGATATACTCACATGATGTTTTTATTCTCTCTCTCTCTCTCTGTTTCTCCAATCACGTATGTATATATCCTTATGTTATTATGTGATTATCAAGAGTTTATTTAGTTAAAGTCATATGACATTTAACACTAATATGCAATGTGAAACCAAACATCTCGTTAACTAATAATTAGTTAACGAAAAATTTTGAAGCTTCTTAGTTATGCTTAATTACGTCATCACTTTTAGAGATTGGTTTTGGTGGTTCCTAATGTTTTTGGCATGATCTTTGAGATCAAAAGATTGTGAAGAAAAATGCCTAGGCAGCAGTAATTAATTATCAGATTAAATATAAAAGTGGGGTTAGTTGTGGCGGCTAGGGGCCGGATCATATAAATATAATTAATTTTGAGATGTCCATTTTGCATTTGCAATGGTGGGCAGAAGTTAGAAGAAAATATATTACAAGGACCACCACCTAAAAGTCCCACTTTTAGGTGGTTAAGACATGCAAGAAATGCTTTGTCTATTTCTTTAAATTTGGGGGCAGAAAAATAACAAAGAGATAGGAGTCACAACGGGCACTGAATTAGGTACCAATTTCGCCTTTCAATGGGCCATGTTATGCTTGAAGAATGAGCAAACCTCTTAATATTTATTATCCTTTAATATGACATTAGCCACGAGAGAGACAAAAGAGAGAGAAAGGCATTTACATTTACATATATATATATATATATATATAGTCTCTATCTTTTATTGGTCTCTTTCTTTCAACTAATTTTTACCCATCGACAAAGCAAGATTTTCTAGTGATTTAATTAGATTTTGATCATTTAATACATATGCAGACGTCCGTACGACGTAAAAAGTGTTCCAACTTATAAAATCGACCAATAAAATTTAATTTGATAACAAAAAAGACTTGTTATATTAATAGAGCAAAACAACGTATATCATAGGGTGTAAATTTTCTTCTTCTTTTAATTTATTATTATTCTCTTCTTGAATTAAGGTTTATTGGACGTGACTTTTTGTCGTTTTTCTTTCATGTTGTCAGGATTGTTATTAAAATATATAATGATTCTCATATATATATATATATATAGATATATATATTGACATTTAGAAGATGTTTTGAGTCTTTCTCCACCATCGCATGTGGATTGCAAGTGTTATGTGCTAATGACGATTGAATTATTTTTTATGAATATATTTTAACATTTTATGCATGGGGTAGATAGAAGGCAGATCCAACAAAGTTTCAAACATGGAAAAAGAACCACCGACAGTTTTATACATATATATGTGTGTGTGTATATATCATGGTGTCAATCTCTTCCTATCTTTTAATGTGTTATTATCATGGAGTGATTGCACATGGGGGACAAACAGGCAGCGACTACATGTATTCGAATTAAAATTAGTTACTGACCACATAGGGGTGGATGAGTTGATAAGAGAGGTAATCTTAGGATCACATCAACCGGAAGATCAGAGGTTTGAATTCCTAGCTAGCTCAGAGGAGTGTCCCTACCTACGTGAACTTAAAAAACGAGAAATGACAGGTTCATTGTCAGATTTTTTTAGGGATGAATAAATATTATTGCAAGCCAAGAAATGCTAGAAGTGGCAAACAATAAAGAATTTGATGCTAAAGCATACTTGAAATTGGGGTTTGGATCTAAAAGTATTTGTACCCGTCTGTTGGGTTTACTCATGAATTCATAAAAGCTCAAACATATAATGCTGGGAGTGAATTTCCAATTCTGATATTTGATGTGTTTAGGACACCGACATCGGCCTCCGAAAGCTAACAAATAGAAAATGAAAACCGATATGGTCGATGTTATGTCACAACCAACCTTGTTGGTGGGTTAACTAAACCACCCCTATCAAGGGCAATTATAACTTTTAGAATGAATGATTGCATCACTCTTATATCATAATTTTATTTTAAAAAATAGATAATAAATATAAGAAAAAAAAGTTAAAGAAAAAAAACCTAATGAAAAAAGAAAAAGAAAGCTGCTGGCTTTGAGGAAAGTGTGAAGGAAAGGATCAATACTGGAATACACTAACTCGATTAAAGATTGCATGGTAAAAGAATTGCACAAAGTACCAAGGAACTTTATGAAAAGTTAATATTCAGGCAAAAAGGACATGCAGTTCAAAATCATGTCTGTTTCATTTTTATTTTCAATTGGAAAAATTAAAAAGGAGATTCTTTATTTGGATATTAAAAACAATTCTATATCTTAAAGAAATTTAATAACAAAAATAAAATAAATAAGAGAAGATAATGGTTCGTGAAGAAGATGACTTATGGACTAGGAACAAAAAGAAAAATTCATTAATTATGAGCATTATTCATTAGTTATGAGTATTATGAACGAAACTTTATATAAATACAAGTTACAAGGTAAGATATTCAAGCTTACAAATCTTCTAAAACCATCTTATCAAAAATCTCCTAAAACCAAAAAAATATCCAAAACGACACTAAAATCAAAGGAACTCAAATTTTTTGATAAAGACAATTCCGTATAAATAAAAACTTTTCTTAATTAAAGACATCATTTTTAACAGTTTTTTTTTTATTATATCAAATTGTTGTATTTTTTATTGGAAAATTAAATAATTAATTTCAAAAAAATAAATAATTGGAGTTGCATTTATAACACCTATCTAGGAGTAGTGTTCACCGATTGGATCAAGCGGATTAGGTCTCAATCTGTAGTTCAAAATGTAATATTTGTATTAGAAAAATTCTAATCCATTACCAACCTGTTAGACCTCTAATCAAATCCATGAACATTGAGTTTCACATATTGAATTCGTGTATTTAATCTGTAGCATTTGAAAATTAAAATAAACTTACTAAAACAAAAAATAGTTCAATAAAATAAAATGTATCACAATACAATCAAATTCAAGTATCTGATAATAAACCATGTTATAGCATTAATATCCATTACTACAATCAAACATCAACTGTAAATTCAAAATAAAGTGTACATCACTTATCATATTATTTATATAAAATTTATTTATATACAATGGTTCGGATTCACATATTTTACAAATTAGAAAAATCATCAATTTACAATCTAATATGTAACATTCATATTCCCGTTAATCCCCCAATCTAATTAAATCCAGTGAAATAATACACTTTAACTACCAGTCGGCTTAATTGTTATGCATAAGTACGGTTACTGCCAAATGCAAATTTTTTATGAGTTAAATCTTAACCATTAAATTCAATCCAAAAAAGAAAAAAAAAAATCTTAAACATAAAATTAAAGGATTCTCAAAAAATAAAAAATAATAAAAAAAGACGATGAAATTAAAGGGTGACTCGTCTCTATAACGCAAGGGAAAAAAAGGGGAGAACTAACCCAAAGAGAGGGGTATACCAATTATGTTATTTTATTTCAATACTTTTAATAATACTATTTTTTTTTCTTTTAAAATCAAATCAAGAGGGAGATTAACTCTTATGGTTTATTGGGCACTACGTCTTTAGATAGTTTTTAGGGATACGTAGGTAAATAGTCTTTTTCAAATAAGTTTTTCAACAAACAAATGAAGTTTTGTAAAATTAACAAAATTGTGCTAAAAAAAAAAAGTTAAGCAGTGATTCACACTGATCGACTGTGATTAATCAATGATTGATCAATGTTAATATGTATTTTTCAATAACTGATTCTGATCGATTACTGATTGATCATTGTCATGACAATCACAAAGGCCCATTTTTCTAAATAAAAAAAATTCAACTATTAATGTTAATAAATGTATAAAATTATATATTTATCTAATTTTTCCTTATTTCTAGACCATTTAAAAAATATTACAATATTTTTTCTTATCAAAATTTAAATTTATTTTTCAAATCTATAATCATACGTAATATTTTCACAAAATCAAAGATGGAGATTGAAAGGGGGAATATTTCCTAATTTTTCACGCTAAGAGCTAATGCGATTGGGCCGAGTTTCAGTGGGCTAATGGTCCAGTACCACCGTGAGAAAACTACGGCCTACTTAGGTAGGACACCCAGACTTGGACAGTGAAAAATGACCAGTCAACTTTTTCCTTCTTAGCCAAGGTTTTTGATTTCAACTTCTCAGCCAAGGTTTTTTTGAAGAACTTCTCATCCAAGGTTTTTTTATTTATTTATTTATTTACCTTTTTTGTGATGGAAAGCTGTTTTTGTTTCTGCTTTTTGATGCTTTGGATTTGGATGAAATATAATACACTTATTTTGATTTTTCTCTTGTCTTTTTCAGAGAAAAGGAAGCCTCTTTTTGGTTTTTTGTAATTTAGAGATTCTCATAATAAAATATGAAAAATATATATATAATTCAAAAAATAATTGTCATATTACATAATACCATGTTAGGTTAAAAATATAGTTTTAACAAAACTTTACAAGCATCTAACAGTTTCAAACTTAACTTATCTACAATTTATATTGTCTTATTCCACTTTTTTTTTTTTTTTTTGGCTAGTCTTATCATTTGCATAGTCATTGAAAGCAAAAATTACTTACATAACTATTTTTTTTTTTCATCTATTGACTAACATAATATAAATTTCACATTCTTATCAACATAACATAAATTCTAGTTAACTTTAGTTAATTTTGAATCATGTTGATTTAATGTTTATTTTTTATGTCATATTAATACAATAATTTTTAAATTTGTATTATTTAGATTATTTCCTCTTATTGAAATTACTTAACTTCTTTAACTAAAAAAAAGTAATTTCCTTCACAAAAAAGAAAAAAAAAACACAGATAAATTGTCTTATTTCTTACTTCCCAAGAATGCCAATTCCAATTTAGTTCCAAATCTCTCCCTAGTGTATTAAAAACAGATGAGAATTCTTATTATATTATCCTATTAGTAAGACTTTGTTTTCATTGATAAAATTTAATTAGATTTTATCAATTAATATATCTTTTTATTTTGAAATGTGTTTAACGTCTAATATTTAAATTGTTTTTATAAATAATTAGAATCATACTAAAATAAAAATATAGTTTTTATTTTTATAATTTTTTACTCATTTTTAATTTTAATTTTAATAATTTTTTTAAATTTAGAATTAGAGATTCAGACTTTATGTCTTATATTTGAGTCAGGTGTATATGTAATCGAGTGTAAATTTATAATTAGATTATGTATATAATTAATATGTATTCGGTTCACTGATTAAAATTAAAAATTTTAAATTAAAATTGATTGATTTTTAAAAATTAATTATAAATTTTATTAATTTTTAAAAAAATAATAAAAATGAATATAAAAAACTATAATTTAATTAAAGTTAAACAACAAACAAAAGTCTAAATTTTAATATTTCTTCTCCCAGAAAAATGTTAAAAATGGTAGCAAAGTCGTGGCCTGCTGTATGCCGTCCAGATGTCCAGCTTGGCAACAACTCCAAGAGAGTTAGCCTGGCGAGTAGCGAGGCGGTCCAATTGAACCGCTAAAAGTAAGTCGGTTGAACAACGCGCTTGAGCCACTCCCCTCCACAGTCACGTCTTTGTCATGCTTTACGTCATTCCATTCAGATTGCGACACGCGTCCTTTAAAGAAAAAAAAAATTCTTTACAGTTGTCTATTACCCCAACGGTCTCTTTTCGGCTTCCGCGAATGCCCCTCATCTTCAATATAAATACAAATATAGACTCCGAGAAATGAATAATTCCATTTCCATCGACGTTCGCTTTGAAGTTTGAACACGTGTATTTGAAATCAAAATCAGATGTCAACCGTTTGAAAACCGTGTGGCGTTGGCTTCATGGCTTAACACGAATAATAAATTGTATTCCAACACTGCAATTATTATTCCTCTCTTGGAATTTTCTTAAATATATGACAGTAACATTAATCAATAGATAAGATGTATCAAGAAATCAGTAAATATATTAATATATTCTGAGATCAATATCTATTAAACATTTTTATTATCTTACATGAAATTATTTCATAATAAAATGAAATTTGACGAAATAAAACGTATAAATAATGACGGAGTTAAAAATTCTTACTATTAAGGACTAATAACTAAAAATAAAATTTAATAAATTTAATGAGGTTAAAAGAATAAATTTTTAATTTTTAGTGAGGATTTTGTGTATATCGATGAAAAAAACACAGATTTTTGCAAATAAAAAAAATTTTGAGTGAGCCTATGTTGGCTCCGTGCCTATGCATAAATAAGCTCTATTACCATTTTGTAGAAAAATTTCTTGACATATGAATACAGAGATACCCGTTTGAAATGTCTTTACTTGTTTATTTATTTACTTTGTTAATATAAGTAGATTATTCATTTTATACAGTTGAAAATATAACCTAACATAATTTTATATATTTAAGAAAAACACTCAATTGCCAAACACCAACTGTACTCGAAGAAATAACTGGCACGTGTCGAATCATATTAATTGTCCTGCTTCATTAATTACTATTCTTATTCACTTTCTTTATTTCATTGCACAAATAAAAAAAATAACCTTTTTTTCTTGTCAAATGACCTTATTCATTTGCTTATCTGTTTAAAACGTAACAATGAAGATCGATATCAAGGGAGTCATTTACTAATTGGTCACCACATTTTGACTTAATCAACGCCATTGAATAATACACATATGAGTTGTTTCTCTCACTTACGGGCCATGGAAATTCTACATAATTTTCTCTAGGTCCTTTTAAGGTGTGTTAAGGATCAATTATATATTTACTAGATAAAGGTTAAAAATAATTGAATATTGAAAAAAAAAAACCATATTTGGTAGGATTAAAGGACAGGGAAATTGCGGAAGGGAAACAAACAAGTTTGGTAAGAAGGAAAAAAAAAAAAAGATAAATAACAATAAAATGGAATAAAAGTTATTTTGGGTCAACCAAATTTAATCTTTATAACTTTAGATGGATAGTTGAGTGAAATAATTAAAAAAATTATGATCATAAAACTATTTTTTGGAAATATAAAATAATCTATTAGACAAATAAAACTGTTCCTTCATTTTCTTTTCTTTTTATCTATCAAATAACATTTAAAAAATTAAAATATTTTTATCATTATAATATTTTTTTCTCTTATATTGTCATTCCTACATTTTTCTTTCTTTCTTTCCAACCAAAGGAAAAGTAAAATGCATAATTGAACTTACAAAAGTATAAGCGACTTAATCGTCAAAGAAGAAAAACCTCATAATAAGAACTTTATTCTTATCTCATTAATAGATATTATTATTTAAGTTATCAAATTAATCATTAATCGATATGATTTATAAATATTTATATAAAAAATTTATGATGTTTTAATAATTTTTTAAACTGTTTAAACAAAAATAATACCTGTAAAGAACAAGAGATCCTTCATAAAATAAAATATTAAAAAAAAAAGGTGACAAGACTTTTCACTTTTAAGAAAGAAAAAAAGAAAAGAAAAGAAAAGAAAAGAAAATAAAAAGATGGGAGAGAAAGAAGCTTGCATTGCATGATAGCTCCGTCGAAAAAGTAGAAGAATGAGTGGTCTTGTTGTAATTACTTGAAAAAAGAAGGTGGAATATGTAAGCTTCAGGATAATCATCAACCTGTCGTTTCGCAGGCACGTTAGATTACAATAACCCTTTAACCTGATTGTCCCAGAGCTTGGAGAACAAGTGGCAGCCACAATTTGTCATTTATTGGCAATAAAAATCAGTCCTGAAAATCTTTATTAATAATAATGGATTATAACAAAAACATTTTTTTTTCTTTTGGAAAATTGTGAATACAGATTTATTTATTTTGGTAGTTTCGCCACCAACGCCCACGGGAACAATTGGATATTTGTACATAAATTATTTGGGAAAAAAAAACAGTGGTTTCGTTTACATAGATATAGTCGAAGTTATTTGTCTGTATTTTGGGCCCGCATAAGGAACAATTGGGAAAGCATCTTCCGCCAAAAAAAAATATTAAAAGAAGGTTTAGCCTATGTAACAATAAACAAAAGAGCTATCATTGATGCTATATTCATGTATAAAAAAAAATTTAGTGTATTCTTAAAAGAAAAAAAAAATTATGAATGTACTACAATAAATCAAGGATGTTACAATTTTTATGTCTATTATTATTGTTATTTTTTTATAAGGATTCGAGTTTTTTTTATCCTTAATACATCTTATTAAGATGGTTTTTTTTTAAGGGTTTGTTTGATGAATGAGTTGAGTTAATGAATTTAAGTTTGAATAATAATTTTTGTTGATTTTTTTAGAAAAGATAAAAAAAAAATTTCAGAAAAGATAAAAAAACATGATAAAAAAAGTACAATGTAGTTTAAATCGAGTGTATATGGCAAACAAACCCTAAATTACCAATATTATATTTGATGTATAGGTCGTTTGTTTTAGTTTCTTAAACTCTGATACAATGTGAAGATTATATAAATAATTGATAAATTTGAGACTGTTAAAATATTAAGTTTTCATTATAAAGATTAATTTTATTAATTGAGGGCATGTTTGGTGCACAAGTTCAAGATGAAATTTTTAAGTTTAAATAGTAAATTATGTTGACTTTTCAGAAAAAATAAAAAACTTTTTGGGAAAAAGACAAAAACTTTTGGGAAAAAAGACAAAAAAAGTTTGAAAATGTTAGTTTGGACTTATGCCCCAAACTCACCCTGAAGTGGTTTAATATCTTAAAAAAAGATAAGAAATATATATATATATATATTTTAATTTGAGAGGGATTCCAATTCTTATAACTATTTAGTAATGCAAGGCTTGTAACCACGTAAGATGATTAGATGAAAAATACTTAGAAGAATACATGAAGTTTTTTTTTTTTTTTTTTGGGTGTGGAAAGGAAAGATTTTTAAGAAGCGGTTGTTTCACAGAAGCCACATAGGCGCGAGTGGTTGGTACATCACCATAAATTCTAGAATCCTAATGCAAACCATGTCATTATTGTGATTTTTTTTTTTTTTTTTTTGAGGAGGTTATTATTTATTTATTTTTGTTTTAGGGAAAGAGGAGGAGACCTAGCTTTATTTATTAATTAATAATTTTTAAAAGGAACATTGTTTTCGTGACCGATTAGGTTTTTTTTTTTTTTTTTTTGCCGATTAGGTTTCGAGGTGTCAGGGTTTTCCCCTATAAAAGACATTTTCTTCTCTACTTTCTGGCACTCATTATTTCCTCCCCTCTACCTATTATTCCTATCTCTTTCTAAAATTTTCTCTCTCTTCTTTTTTATCGAGAAAGTTATCTCTCCTCCGAGAAAAAACCAGCCCCTCCCACTCGTTTTCCTTTCTCTCTCTTCTTTTTTCCAGAGAAAATTCTCTCTCCTCTGGGAAAAACCAGACAAAATAAGAGGTTCAGTTTTTCTATCCTCTCTCCCAATCAAATCCACCAACATGGGTGGTGTGGTGGTTCTCAATCCTCAGGATTGCCTCAAACAACATTTTTCCCACAAAGGCCTTATCTCTTCTCCCCCTCACACGAAACAACCTCGAAACCCTAACCCCAACCCCAACCGGGCCAACCACCGTTCCCATCCAACACGCCGTACAAGACGGGCCGGAGCGTCGGCGGCGACGGTCCAGAAATCTCCGACGAACAAACTCGTCATGAGCAACGTGAAGATCCTGAAACGCGGTGAAAAACTGGCCGAAACTACGCCGGATCCGCCAACTCCGAAGACCGCCGACAAGGAAAACCTCTCAGATCCGGCTTCCCCTCCTCGGTTCCGTCCAGATCCGGAGTCGGACCGAGTCGCCGGGTTCTACGCTGGCTCTTCGATGTGTATTGTATCACCACCTCCGAGTTCGCTCCCTCTACCTGCCTTCTTCAGTAAGAAAAGCATCGCTTCGACGAACGTTGAAGCCACCAACGCCTTGCTAAGCGTGTTACGACTCGATCTGTAGAGAAAACGACGCAGATCTGGGTTTTGTTTAGGTCGTCTGTTGATTATATAAGGGTTATTAGGTTCGTAGTTTGTGTTTGGTTTGGGTTTTCTGATTTATGATATTCCCTTATTTTTTCAAGGGGAAGTTGTCTTAGTTAACTCGACCAAGCTTTGGGGTTTTTTTTTAATAATATCTTTCTAGTATCTGTATAGGTTGTTTGGCTTTTTATTCTGGGTTTCTGGGTATTTATACATAGATAGGTAGAAGGTTAAGATATTATAGTATCTGTACTTTCTGTTTGTGTTTGTATCCCGGTTATTTATTTTTCTTTTATAAGTAAATGGAAGTTTAATTTTGTTAACTTCTCTGTTGAATTTGTGTTGAGTGTTGGAAATCAAATCATGAATTTATGTGTTTCATCAAACAAATTGAAGTGGGTATATCGTCCTCTTAAAAAGGGAGAAAAAAAAATCTCAATTGGCACATAATTTGCCACAACCAGAAGTTGCAAAGTTGGGTTTCATTCAAAGCTTGAATATCAAATCTTACCAAAGGATGCGTAAAAGCGCAAGGATTTGAACTGGAAAATTTTGGATTCGGATTCACAATTATGAAAAGGTGGAAGTTTTGATTTTGAAACTTGCAATTCAAATCAATGTGGAAAAGGCTAAACTTCGCAGAGAAGCTAGAATTTTCTTTGAAGACCAGAACAGACCCGTCCCTGGATCGCCATGGATCTTCGGAAGACGGTTTTGCGCCCTTGCTGGTGCTGCCAGGGGACAGCAACTCCGGTAGTCGGAGTAGACCCGACCAGCTAGCTTGTTCCGTGGCTTCCTTTGCCTCCAAACCCCAAGTTCTCACGACTCTGTTTTGATCCAGCCACAATGAACCCACACAACCGTTTGCTGCACTCTGTCTATAACTATGGTTAGGCACCTTAATTCCTTTTTTTTTCCCTTCTATTTTAAATTCCTTAATTCAATTTATACGCAGGGGAAATTATAGTGGACAGGATCTCCAGTATCATGTCTGTCTGCTCAATGGATTGAGAACAAGAATTACGAAACTTTTAGGATTTTAAGTTATTTTAGAGTTGTTTTACGGTTTATGTTATCGATTACGATTACTTAATGATCTTTTTGTTTTTCGAGTTCGATCATTACTAGGAATTTGCTCATTATTAGGTTTTAGGAGTTTGATTTCAGAGTCTTTTATCTTCTAATATGTAGTTAGCCAGGGATGATTTTCCAAGGCCAGAGTGAGGACTCCAATCCACATCTTGTGCTAGTGTAGATGCAGGATATGCTAGTTTCCAAACATATTTTTATCATACTACACTTTGTGTTTGCTTTAATTCTGCATAGAGGCTTCTGGGTCAAAGCTGATCTGCCTCATCTGGTTCCTGACTTCTTGCCCTCAGGCCTTTTTTTTTTTATTATTTAAATTAACATGAACAAGTGTTGTCTTGTGGGGTTAGCTCATCTCTTAGTGCAGAAGCAGAGGATGCCATTGCATCAGTTTTGTCAGTTGACCTTAACAATGGTTTGAACCAGAAAATGCAGCTTTTGGGGAGCATAAATCCACCAAAAGACACCAGTTTACTGTTTTGGTAAAACTTTGATACATAATCCTGTTTGGATCATCATCTGAAGACTTTTTTTTTTATTTTTTTATTTTTTATATGCCATTTAAAAAGATCTCTAATGTTTTTCTAACAAAGTTTTGTATAGCATGAACCAAATGGACCATTAGCTGTAACAGGGCACTTAGCTATATAATGATGACTTTGTAGAGGTATAACAATAACGAATTCATTTATTTTAAATTAGTTATTTTAAGTTACATAAAATAAAAGTCATGTTATCTTGTAGGACTAGTCTGATAAGCTGAAGCATAAATTGCTCAGCAGTATTTCGAAGTGTTCATGGTATGTTTTGTGAGACACAGGCAAACTCATGTTTTTTTGTTCCACAGGTGACTCGCAATTTCTAGTAGTTCATATTTGGACTTGGCAAGGGAGTTCAAACTTTTATGATTCTAAGTGCCCCAAAATGTGCATTCTTTAACTTCGAAAGTCAGGTAAAACAATTTGGAAAATAAAAATTCAAGAATGAAACGATGGAGAAGAGAACAAGAAAAGTGAAAATAGATTAAAATATGTTTTCTTCCCCTTGAATTACAGAACCTCTCGGACAATTCCCACCTACATCCTAAACAATCTTCATTAAGTAAACATGTTTATGTTTGAATTTTTGACTCTCAATACTTATTTTTGAGAGATCTTGCGTTCGGCTGTGGTGTACGTGCGGCAACTCATCCATGGTCATTGGATGCAAAATGAAGGGCACGATGAGACGGAAGTTGGACCCCAAGGGCGAGCAGTAAGTTTTTCGCTGTTGACGATGGCAGAGACGACGACTGGAAGCCAGACCCCAAGGACTAGTAACAACACCAGCAAGGGAAGGTGAAGTTTTTCGTTGGTGACGATCACCACGAGCTACCGGGGAGCTTCCGGCTTGGCCTCTTTGTTGCCGACAATTGGAAAGCCGCCAACGGCTTGGCCTCTCTCTCTCTCTTGAACTTGTCACGCCGGACGTCCGACTGCCGCACCTAAGAGCATTCCTACTTATTTTAGTATAAGTGAAAAATAAAGAAAACTATTATATAAGTGGCAACAATCTCAAGATGCATTTTTTGAAAGACAATCGTAAAAAATAAAGAGAAAATTAGGTGTAGAGTCATGTTTTGAATGACTCCTTATATTTAATCATCTCTGATATTAAAATTGATAGTTTTAGTATTATAAAATGATAAAATTATCAATTTTAATATTATGATATGTAAAAATATAAAGAGGTGTTAATTTTAATGGTATTTTTATATAACCCTCGGACAAATGACCCTTATTTGTACCTTTACATCTATGATAAGTATTAACGTTGCCAATTATTACAAGCTCTCTCAGCACCACTTTATTCCTGGTCCAGCTTATAATTGGGCCTTTTATGTTAGTGTAGGTTGAAGAGTAGACTGTCCTCAACAACTCCGTGTGCTGGCGTTCAATGTCTGATGAAATCGCGATATAATAACAAACATTTTGTCGAAAATAGATAAAGTAAATGATAAGGTTTTCAAATCTTTATAAATTTATAAGTAAATGAAGATTTTACTTGATAATATTTACGAAGTAAACAACATACTTAACGTAAATAAATCGGTTATCTAATATATTTGTTACTTACTACTATTTATTCTAAATTTTTTAAAAATCTGTTATTTATTTTAATTTTTTTTAAATTATTATTTACTTATCTCTCCCAATGAAAAATTGGCAGTATGGAATTCTGGAGGGGATGTTCAATTTAGTCTCCGTTTGATAAGTTAGTTGGAGATAAAATTTTTAAGTTGGATTTGATTGATTTTTTAAAAATTAATTATATTTTTTTTTGACTTTTCAGAAAAAGATAAAAATTGAGATGAAAAATTTGAGTTTGAGATGAAACACCAAACATAGCATTAGCTTGATAGCAAAAATCTATTGAATGCCATATCTATAAAGGTGCTTTTATTTTATCATTCTAAAAGAAATAAAAAATTATAACATATGAAAAAATATATATATATTGACTTGTTTATTTGATTTATGAATATAAACACGTAAATAAAATTTGAAAAAACTAAGACAATTCGAAATTATAGATTATCGATTAGAGAATTTTATACTCTAGAATTCTACCTTTTTTTTTTTTTTTTGGCCTTTTTTAATTTAGGAGAGTGAATTATTGACAAAGGCTAAGGTATTAGGTCCAACATTTCTTAGGGGGTCACCTACCGCATTTCAAGCCAATGAATTGCTTGCAACTACTATAGTTATGACGATACTATCTCTTTGCACTGAAATCATAACAAACCACAAACAATTTTTTGTCAACCCCGCAATATATATATATATATATATATATATATTTATTTAGGATTCGTTTGGTGAATGAATTAAGTTTGAGATAATATTAAATTTTAAAAAGTAGTTATAAATTTTGTTGACTTTTCAGAAAAAAGACAAAAATTGAGATGAAAAATTTAAGTTAAATTTAAGTTGAGATGATTCACCAAACATAGGCTTAAAGTGATGTCTAACGGCACCAACATTTAAAAAAAAAAAATCATTGTATGTAATTTTTACTTTTTTTTTAATACAAATTGTTATACATTAACTAATTTAGGGGTCGTTTTGGTGTTAATTAGAGACTGAGCCTTTGAGAACGGTTCAAAAATGTGTATTTGGTTGAAATATGAATTAGAAATAAATTATGATATAGAAAATAACATAAAAATTTGAAATGTATTTGAAAAATATGCAAGATTGATTTTTTTTTATTCGTCTTGTCATTTTGTGTGATTTGAAAAAAAAAATCATTTTATTTCAACTCAAAATAAAAAAGTTATAAATTTTTAAAAATTGAGTTATTTTAAAATGTAACTATAAGAGGAAAAAAATGATATGTAGATTTATAAATTTTGAAGTTGAGTACTCAAAATTCCATTCCTAATTGTTGTTTTAAACGCGGGCTTAGTCTCGATGGCTTTCAACAGAAACCATATTTTATCTGTTTGATTTTTTTTGGGTTAGAAATTTTATTATTTGAATATTGCGAAGAATTAGTTGTTATGTCGATCTTTTTTTCACCAGATTTATCATTATGGTTGCTTTTTTCTGCCCATGTTTTTAAATATATATATATATATATCAACTTTATTTTAAACTCTTTTTTTGCTGGAACTATATTTTATACTCAAACAGATAATTTTTCACCAGAAGGAAGAGAAAAAAAGAGACAAATTAATTGATCGTTTGTGTTGGCTCATATGCTGGAAATATCTAGCAATGGATCCTCTGTAGGGGTAGCTACATGTCTCCCATTTGGATTTTTCTTCTCATTGTGACGTAGTCTTTGAAAGGACCAAAAAATGGCTCCTAAAAAATCATTACGCGTACGTTTGACATTCGGATTAAATTTAAAATAAAATAAAATTTTTATATTAAGATTGATTAATTTTTAAAAATTAATTATAATTTGTGTTGATTTTTTTAAAAAAAGACAACAAAAAAAAAAAACTAACCGTAAAGTACAATTTAGTTCAAATTGAATTTGAACACCAAACCTAATAATAAATTTCTTTTTTCTTTTTAATTTAAAAAAGAGAGAAATTGTCAAATAACATATTTTAAAACCATATTGTTTATCGTCAAAATGCATCCTTTTTTTGCCCTTTCTCCTTCATTTTTACCAAACATCCTATACATGTGGTCTTTTTTTTTTTTTTTTTTTAATTCTCATTTCTCGGTAAGAATCGTAAATCTTTATTAATTGATGGGAACTCTCTCCAACATAATATGAAATAAATAAGATGTAATAGTAATATAAGAATAAAAGATGGCATGCGTAAGCATGAAATATGTAATTGGTAGTGATAACAAATATATAACCATACAAAACATGTTGAAAAAACAGATGTTTCAGGTTTTATTATGTATATATATTACATTTTTTCTAAGATTGTTGTTACATCCAACTCATTTTAAGTTATATTTGAAGTATTTTATACTCGATCTATGGTCTCATTTTCTTGTCTTATAGATTGTCAACTCAATAATATTTTGATAACTGATCAATTTGCTCAATAATTTTTAATATTTAGTACCCTTGTGTGACTAAATCCATAAATTCAGATAATATGACATGACACTATTGAAGAAACAACAAATGAGACAGAAAAATCCTGGACAACAGATCTCCTCTCGTCTTATATTATGTTAGACGGATCACCCAAATAAATTATGGACAAAATTATGTTATGTGAATTGGAGTTATTTTCATTTATTTTTCCTTTCTCGGGCGAATTAGTCCACTGTTAGGTGCCAAACTCCACGGATGCTTTTCTACCAAATTCCTTTTTTTTTTTTTTAAATATAATTTGGAAGAGGGAGATTTTGAACTCTGACATTTTAATGGAATTAGATTTGATATTACTATTAGATTATATATGTAATCACAACTAGTTATACTTTTTTTTAACTCAATTGATAACGGGCTATATTTTTTTTTTCTTTTTCTTTTTTTGCTCAGAAAAACTGGTTTTACAGTTAGTTCAATGTGTATAACTAGGAGAACGGCAGCGAAAAAACAAACAAAAGAAAACAAGAAGTTTAAGCAAATTACAAGAGAGGCTTTATTATATATATATATATTTATTTATTTATTTATTATTTTTTTTTTTTTTGAGTGCATTGTAAATGTCCCCTCATTGATTTCTGCAGTCGCATGAGTCGCATATAAAATGAACTTTTATATTTCCCTTTTATTATGGCATTTATGTTCCCAGCTCCTCATCATAATATTCGTCCAATCAATAATTTTAATTAAGCAGCGGATTTCTGACCTTCTCCTGCCGCCTCCTTTTGCTTGGGGGGTGGTTGGAGTATTTGAACAAATTTTTATTTTTTATGAATAAATAAAGAGAATCAGTAGTGTATTTACATTTTCGATGGCAAAGGATCCTGTCATTGTGCCTTTAATAGTTAATAGGTCAAGCGCTTACAATAGTCCATCAACAAGGGATGCCAAACCTGATAAACATGCGTGATACATGACTCGAATCTCTAACCTGATAAAAGCGAAGACTCCAAATAAGATCTCATTTACCATTATGCTATCGTCACTGGTGGTATTTGAACAGATTTTTTGGGTTTGTATTCTTAAATAGAAAATAAAAAACTACAGAACACCCACAGGGGTGGATGTGTTAGTAACGGTAGGTGACTTTGCTAGCTTATCTCCTTCGTCCACCCGGGTTCAACTCCTGTTGCTTCCCCTTACACCTCGCTTAAGCTTCGGCATGTTGAAGCATGGTTTGGTGATGGCAAGGTAGATCCCGGATTGTCGACCGAGAGAAACTAGTATAAAGAATCCGTCTCCCTGACATACCCAGGGAAAGGGGATCCTGTCTGTGAGTTTGAAAACCTGAAAATGATAGACCACCCTTAGATCATTTTTATTCACCAAAAAATAAAAAATAAATAAAAAACTAGAGAGTCTTTGAGCAAATGTTATAGGATTTGCATTTGCATCACACTGTACCTTCTCCTATTTGTTATTGTATTGAATCTAGTTATTACTTATGTATGTTTTATTTATTTAGGGGGTGTTTGGTGTGCAAGTTTGAGTTAAGATTTGTAAGTTTAAATAGTAATTTTTTTTTAATTTTCAGAAAAGACAAACAACTTTTTGGGAAAAAAGACAAAAACATGATGAAAAAAGTACAGTTTAGTTTAAAATAAACTGTACTTTTTTCATCATGTTTTTTGTCTTTTCTGAAAATTCAAAAAAATTCAAAAAAATTTACTATTTAAACTTACAAATTTTAACTCAAACTTACACACCAAACACCTCTGAGACTATTTTATGCCTGAGTTAATGATTCCATGCATTATCTTTTATCATCAACGAGGAAAAAATAATTAATTATTTTTTTACTAATATCGGCGATGCAAACACAATAAAATATGAACCTGTGTATTTTACTTTTACACAATAATATAGCATTCAATAGTCATATTAAAAGTTTTACACAGTAACTTTTTTTTTTTTTTTTGGGGGTCAAAATGTATAATTACAGTAAAAAAACTGAATGCTGGGCGAGTAAGGGTTCACTTTATATTTTGCAATTCAAGTTCATAAAAGAGAATTTACCAACTTCGAAAATCAAACGAATAATAATTTTCCCTTGAACATGGTTAATCCAAGTGATGCTAAGGCAAATGAGATAAAACAACAATCTCAACCGTGGAATATAAAATCATGAAAGCAAAACAGATTAGAAAGAATTATAGGTTATGATAAAAATAGATTACCTTATCAAACAATATATGAAATTTTTCTTTTTTAATTTTTTTATTGAAAATATATGCTCACATGTTTTTAGATTTTATTATCATATGATATGATATTAACAAAGTATTGATAGATTTCGACCCTACCATCAATAATAAAGGCTACTAACTTATACGCACAACATTTGAGAATAGAATGTCTAATAATAATTTGGAGTTTTATTCGGTTACATGCGTCATTAGTAGTAATGTTAGATATAGCTCCCAAAAAAAACAAAAAACAAAAAACAAAAAAGAAGAAGAAGAAGAAGAAAATATCCGAATGCAATGTTAATTTTTATCCTAAATATCCTTTTTATCCCTCTTAGAGTGTCTCCAAGGCAATGTTAATTTATTATACCTATGGTAATTTTAGCATTTAGACCAAAAAAAAAAAAAAAAAAAATCTACAATAAAATGCTAAATTTGATACCAAATTTGCCACAAAATATAACCAATGTTAAATTTAACATTTGATTCTTATTGGTTTTTACCTTGATTTTCTTTTTTTCATGTAAGTATTATAATACTTTTATTATTTATTTATTTAAATATTAAAAATTCATTTTTACAAATTGCAAATCATAATAATAGTGATAAAAAATAAAAATAATATTAAAAAAATCTTATACAATGTATTGCAGTATAAAAGTAACATAACGTTGGTAAATATAAATCAATATAGATAAAAATACATTAAAGATGGTGTTATTGTACACAAATTTTCAAAGCACCGCATGGAGTGATTAAAAGGTTTAAAAATTATAAGAGATATTACAGGGGATGTAAAATATATACAAATTTATAGTTAACATATTTAACAATTTTAAACAGATCCGTATTGATAAGTATTTTTTTTCATGTCTTATAATGTAATTTTCTTAAGAATTTATTAATTTTTGGGCAAAATGTAAGGTAGAGATTGTACCTTTACCCTATCTATAAGCATTGTTGTTGGATCCACGAAATAAAATCTATATTACATATTTATTTTTTCAAATACATTTCAAATTTTTATACAAATTTTTTATATCATATTTCATTTTTAATTCATATTTCTTAAAAACATGAATTTTCGAACTAAATCCCAAAATTCCGTCTTCAATTCTCAATCCGTACAACCTCTAGTCCTCTAATATGATAATATTAACACCTAGGGTCCCACTATAAGGTTTTTCCTTATAAAATAACTTTTTGTGCAAGAAACATGTAATGCGTAATTTTACTTCCCATCCCGTCTTCTGCGACTAACCACAAGCTCAACAGTATTGAAGATTCCCATTGCCCAAAGCAGCAGGGGTGTTTGGTGTATAAGTTTGAGTTAATATTTATAAGTTTAAATAGTAATTTTGATTGACTTTTTCAGAAAAGACAAAAAATTTTTGAAAAAAAAAGATAAAAATTGAGTTGATAGTGATGAGTTTGAACTAATGGGCCTAACACCCTAAACTTTCTTCTCTATCTGCCTCTTTGAAAAAAAAAAAAAAAAAACTCTAAACTCTCTCTCTCTCTCTCGCACGCTGCCGTTTCTTTTTGCCTCCTCTTTCATAATTCATGCCTCTTGCATCTGCGGTGCCTTACGCGCGCGCGTGTTCGGCACGCGCGAAGGACGAATGCCTGTTTCTTGGTCTACATGAATATTTCGCGCGTGCAATCCACGCAACTCCACACTTTCTTTCTTTTCATGTCATAATATTGGTCCACCTTTATCATCCATGGTGTTTGCATTTAAACAGTCTACGTCTTAACTAGTCCAATTATAGGAACTTTCTAATTTGAATCCTTTTCAACCCTTAGAAAGAAATATATATATAAAAAATAAATAAAAAATAGAGAGAGATATTTGTCTCTGCAACAAAAATTTTAATAAATCAAAAAAAAAAAAAAAAGGACAATATAATAAAATTCGTCACTTTAATATCTTTTACAGCATATTTGGATCATTCATTTAATTAAAGTATTTTTACAATACAATACAATCAAATAATGATTATCAACGTTTTGCATTTAAATACACAACTTTATAAACAAACTTTAAGTTAGATACTATTTACTATTTAAATACACACATTCTAATATATATCTTTTTGAAACATATTTTTATTTTTACATATATTCAAATATGTTTTAACATTGACATCCTAACCCACGTTTCGTTAAAATACATGAATTTAATATGAAAATATAACATATGGTGATCCAAACGAATTATTAAATTTATTTCATTAAAAATTTGTGAAGGCTTTCTAATGCAAAACCATTGGATTGGATTATTAGCCATCTAATATGCTGGATTCCTTATTTTATTTATTATTTTGGTTGAATCTTTTATTTTATTTTTATTTTCTCCTAAGGGAAAGGAGGTTTTAAACGATAATACCAATCGTTACTGCACCCAATTAGCTTGTGTGACTATAAGACAAAAACAAAAAAAAACAAAAAAAAATCCGCCTTCTTAGGGGAACTATAAGACAATTTCCGTGATAGGCCTTTTTTTTTGGCATAAATCTGTGATAGGCATATTTGTATAAGGTGATTTGACTCCCACAAACATAATAATCAAGGACCAACTATTTCTTCGAGTCGAAGCCAGCACTAAATTCTTTGGTGGTTTTTGTATTGTTTTTAAATATTTATGAAAATGTTTTCATATATATATATATATGCGAATACAAAAACATTTTTTTGAATCTTATGTGGTTAGTAAATAAAAATAAGCGACACTCACTACTTATTAATTGTGATTTATTAATTGTGATGTTTAATACTATTATACCCGTTGCACAATAATAAAGAGTTAGTTCTACAATGTGAGATCCATAATCAAGAATCACTCCTTATTAATTGTGATGCTTAAAATTACTGTGCTCCTAATTATTATTATTTTTTAAATTAGAAAGATAGAAATTTCAATAATGTCCAATTTCAATTAAAAAAATTAATAAAAATTAATGTTCAGTTTCATATGTAAGTAAATGATAGGTTTCAAATCATTAGGCTCACTTTTTATTAATTGTCATTTTTAACGCTATTAATGTTTGAGTGTTATATTTAAATGTAATTATAATTTTCTGTTTTGAAAATAAACGTATAATTTATTTATTTTTTTTTTGGAAAACGTAATTACAATTTGGAACAACGCGATGGACAACTCTACCAAAGCATTTCTCTTCACGGTGGTGTTGTTTTATATTCATCATTAATACAACAATGAAAAGATACAAATTTTGTGGTAGGGTCTTGTTATGCGTTAAAGTCTCAATCCTTTAGTATTAAAACCAATAAAATTAAAAAGGAAAAAAAAAAAACACATCAAATTTATAATGATTCAATCAAGAGTCACAAAGTGTCCATCTTTAATCGTTACAAAATTTTTAATATGATAAAGAAAAATAATACATGAATTTCCATATATCACGGTTCTAGACTATTTGTTGTTCTCTCTAAACCTTATCCTAAAACTAATGACCCTCAAACTAAGTATATTTAGCCTTTAGGTCAATTGCAGACTAATTTTGCCAATTTGGTCTTAGTCAGTATTGATCAGTAGCTATTTCAGATCAAAGAGATAAAGTCCTTCGTTGTTTATTAAGAGCAATCGACATGTCAAAATAAAATTAAAAGACCAAAATTGAATCGAAAGATCAAACAATTTAGATTAAAGTTGAAACTAATCTTCCACCCATTTATTTGCTTATAAATATTAAAGGTACATGGGTGGAGAAAAGCACACTTCTCTTGATTTTCATAACAAAATTCTCTATTAATTTCATTTCTAGAATTTCTTTTGAACTTGAGTGTCATAATGCATTCTCAATAGATACCTTTAGTCTGTCTAGAAGTGAGAGGGCGGAATTCGTTAAGAGACATCATGTAGTTTGATAAGGAATAAAAAATAAGCTTTATATTCGTTGATCGGGAAAAACATAGAAAATCGTCCCAACAGTTAACTTTGATATTAGAAGTAAAAATTAAGCTTCATGCACTTAATTTATTAAAAAAATATATTTTTTATTTATATAACACAAAATGAAAATCTTGTTCTGATTTAAATATTAAAAATGATTTTGAATGTCCAATAAAAGAATTGAAGTGATAAGAGCATTGTTGTTTAGTAGCTTATGACAAAATTATCGAGAAAAAAAAAAACTAAAAAGCCCCATGTAAATTCAAGCAAGAATTATATATAGACACGATTAATGATATAGATAATTTTATATAGTAATTTAATACTCGGATTTTAGTAAAAAATATGGAGTTTGAATTTTTCTGTTATAAGTTATAAATATATATATATATATATATAAAGATTGATAATTTTTAAAGTGGAAATATGAAAATCATCATGGTTTTCTCTCTTGTTCTGGTTGTATTTTCGGATTAGATACATACATGCCCAATGAGATGGCAAATATTGGCTATTGAAAACCGTAGGATTAGCAGAAAGCGTAACCGTGCAGAGAAGAACAGGCTGAAAAGGTCGATCTAAAAATTTTTATAATTTCTCAAGTTTTGCCCTTTCGCACAGGCACAGCACAGTGATCGGTTTACGCCGGAGCCCTAGAAAAGCCGAAATGAAACGTGTCAGTGCCACGTGGTTCTGTGGGCCCAGACATATCCCTCCCAAAAGGCCAAAAAGACGCACACTGGGAATAGTTTTTTTAAAGCTCCAAAAAAAAAAAAAAAAAATAAATAAATAAAAGGAAAGGAAAAAGAGTCAGACCATCGTAGCGAAGGAAAGGCCCACCCAACCTCAACAAACAACGAAGAAAAGAAAAGAAAAAGAAAAGAAAAAAAAAAAAAAAAAAACGAATAACTGGAATCTACTCCAACTTCACCACCACACAAAAAATACCATCTCTCTTTATTTTTATTTTATTTTTATTTTTTAAATCAAAAATTAATTGTTAAAAATATAAATACTCTTCACATTTATAAGACCGGATTTTGTTAGTCTCTCTCCATTTTCAACTTCTCTCATTCATCCGCCACCCTCTTTTTCTCTATCTCTCTCTCTCTCTCTCTAAAACCCCACCCTCTCTCTCTCTCTAGAATATCATTAACCATCTGTCGGAGCTCGGTTTTTCTTCTTCCCGATGGCGAAGGACGAGTGGATGCGCGCGGCGATGTCGGACGACATGCTGGTGGTGGAGCTGCTGGTGCGGCTGAAGCAGTCACAGGCGGCGTCGCCTCTCAAATCTCCTTCTCCTCAGCCGTCAACGACGACGGCGACGATGCTCCCGCTGACTTGGAGCGTGAGGATGCCGAGGTCGAGAGCGCTCAGGTGCGACGCCGTCTCGCAGAGGAAGCAGAGCGACGTCTCCACCAGATGCAGCCCCACCACGCCTCTCTCCTGGAGTGGCGCCGCCTCGCCCTCAGCCACCGCCGACGGATTCGAAGAGTCCAGCCGCCACTCCAACAACCGCTCTCCCCCTCACTCCAGATCCAAGGTCCTCCTCTCTCTCTCTCTCTCTATACCTACCTTCTCTCTCTCCGTCTTCTCTTTTTTTTCTGTGACGGCGATGTCTCAGATTTACGGTCACGTGACACAGCGTCGGATTTCTTCGTGTTGACCTGAATAGCGGCCAACAAAGGCTTTTGGTTGTACTTCTCTCCCGAGCTCGTCAGTGAGTGGGTATAGGGGCTGTAGCCCTCGTTGAGGTGATGGAACTTTCGAGTTCTCCCGTACTCGCCGACGGGACATTCTTTCCTTCGAGAGGCAGTTCTCTTTCCTTCTGACGATTTTGCCCTTCCTCGATTCTCTCTTTTACCTCGTCATCATTTCTTTTTCTTTTTTAAAAAATTTTTCGTAAAAACCGTGGCTCTGTTTTCAGATCAGGCATCCTTGTCGTACTTTCAGCTGGCGAAATACCCCCCTGTCAGATGCGACAAGGACAAATCTGTCTTTTTCCCAAGTTACCTAGATTTTTTCTGGCCGGATTTTGATCCGCTCAGTCGCCGGCCGGCGGTGGTGAGTGTCGGGAATTTAGTACACACGCCGTCGTTTTTTGTTCATGTGACGAAAATGCCCCCGCGGACGTCGCGGTATTTGGGTTAACGTGATGTCAGCAGATTGTAAAGCTGTTCACGTTTTCTTCTCGCCCCTTTTCCCGGTCCCCTGTCATTCCTGTTCGCTTTCAGATTTACCAGTTTACCCTTTTCGTTCCCAACGATGGACCGCTTACCACGGCGGGGTAGTTACGTCACAAAATAATAGTTACTGGTCAGACCACCACTTTACCTGAGAGCAACTACCCCGAGACTTCCCTTTAAAGATCTCTCTCACTCCCCTTGGTTTTTTTTTTTCTTTATTAATTTTCCTTTTTGATTTGACGAAATTACCATCAGCCCTAGGCGAAAGTTTTCAATGCAGCCGTAAGGGTATTTCGGTCACGGAAAGTTTGTGGGTTGGGTCGTGCTGACGTGGGGCCCATCGGGAGAAGTTGGGTGGGCCCCAAGGAACGAGGCGGATGTGGGTTTTTTTGCGTTGTGTCGTTCGTGACTTCGCCGGAGGTTATTATCCTCTACTCGCGGGTGTACTGGAGATCTTTTTTCATCTTTATCTCCCTTGTAGGTCCCTTTAGCCCTTTTGTTCTCTCATTACTTTATTCAAGCGTCTTTGAATCTTATCAAACGTAGGAGATCGTGGGCCGTCGGATCGGAGAAATGGAGTTGATTTGGATCCGTAGATCCCGTGGACGTTAGGCCTGGGTCATGATTAGGGCTCTTAAATTGAGAAAATATTAAATTGACCTTGTGTGTGTGTGTGTTTTTGTTCTTTCGAAAGGAGTTTGCGTTGTGACTATGTGTGTGGGTAGATTCCACGAGTTGTCAGCAAGCAAAAGCAATTATTTTGATTGTTATGTATTTATATTTTGAAGGAGAGAATGGCATGTGGGCAAATCACGTGACCCAATTGGATTTCAAAACGAATTGAACAACAAATCAAACCTATCTCTTCTCTCTATTTTTTTTCCTTAAAAAAAAAGTAATAATAAGATTGGATCCCTTCATGTGTTGCCACGTGTACGGATGGATGGATGAAATGGGAGATGAAATGAGAAAGGAAAGTCGAGAAATGGGTTTCTTGGCAATTGGGAAAAAATGATCCATAGAATCGATAGAAGAGAAGGGGCAAGGGAAATTATTGGAGGCTAAGGCCTATTGGGCATGTTGGAGATAGTAAAAGCAAGCACTGTATTGGTGGTGTGGTGGCCTGGGAAGTTTTCATAGGATAGGAGTGACGTACAAGTATGGACATATATATATATATATATATATTTTTTGATATAGTTAATTTTTTCAATTGATTCAACTATGGATATGATCTTGTATATTTGTTATTTTATTTTATTTTTGGGGAGCTGGGTAAATTTCGTTTTTCTATTAGTAACTCCGAAGTTCGTCCCTTTCCTCATCCTTTTTATAGGTGTGGATAGCGACATTGGCCGTTTCTATCCGGATGTGATATAACGTGTAAATATGTGACACGTTTAATAAAGGAAGTAAATTTTCGGGCCCTTTTGTTGCACGTGTATCTCACTCCGCTTCTTGATAGGGAATGACGCTGTTCGATCTGAGTGTTGAGGAGATTGGTACTTTTCGGATATAGGGCAATATCGGAGTCAGAGTTGTTGGAATTGTGTTTTACTTGACATGAACAGTTATCTATAAGAATTTTACCTTTATATTCCAACTATGTTAGTTAATTTGAGCTTGTTACTGGTTTTGGATTAGTCTTTACTAACCCACTTTTGGATTTGATTTTTTCAGGGTATTGCTTCGAACAATGAGTTGGCTAGCACTACCACCACCATTAGCAGGAGATCAAGACGAAAGAAGGTAAACAAGGGCTCCTTCTTAACCTTTGCTGTATTTCTTGAAATCTATCTCCAGAAATAATTGGTTTCTTATGATTTTTAATCGAGAATTAATTGTCCAGACATTTGCTGAGCTAAAAGAGGAGGAGAATTCACTTCTCAAGGAAAGGGTGCAATTGAAAAAGGTAATGATCTCGGCTCTTCTTCCGTTTTTTTTCCCTTCTTCCTTCCTTTTCTTTGCTTCCTGGTTGTATTCCCTTATCTTATTATTACTTGAAATTCTGGATTTGACAGGAATTAGCAATACTGAGAGCAACGTTTAAGGAACAGAGTGCTAAAAACGACAGCTTGAAGAGGATGAAGGTGATTTTAGCGTTTCTTTATCAAAAAATTGTGTTTCCATATTCCGTTACTATTCAGAATTTTCCCTTTTAATCTCTCTATATGCATGATTCGAGACGTGTAGATGTCCAAATGATTTATGATGCTATTAATGTCGTTGTCATACTCGCTAGTTTGTACTTCGTGTTTAATTAATGAAAAAATTAGTATCAAACCAAGTCTTAACCTTGTTAACCTCCAATGACTAAAATTTACTTCCTTTTTGCAGCTCGAGTTACATGGGAATTCTTCAAAATACGTGAATGCAGATGAATCCAAGGTAGCATCCTCCAGCCAACCAACTGAGAGAATAGCCTCCACTTCCGACATGGTTCCTTTGACCCTGCCCGCGCAACTCACACATCATGGTAACGCACAATCGGATTCCTGTGATGAATCGAAGACCAATTCGAACCGGGACGGTTTCTTCTTGCTACCTGATCTAAATTCGCTCCCGTGCGATGAGGATTATGGTTCTGAAACATTCTACGGGACGAGCTGATAAAAATATGTGGATTGTTCATCTTCTTCTTGCAATCTATAGTCTCTGAGCTCGATGAAGTCAATTTTTCTGCAGCAACATCGCGGAGGCCCAAGCTACGTTCAGAAAAATGACTGGATAATTCTGTTAAAGTCGCAAATGTTAGAAATCAACTTGCCATCGTTTCCAATTCTCGAAGTTGGAAGCACGGCGGAAGTTAAGTTGGTCGGTAATCGAGAGTTTTGAGGGTGGTGTAGCGATCCTAACGGACGGATTAGTATGTAAAATTTTTTACTTAAGGTTCCTTCTTTCCTCGGGTATTCTTTAGGGTAAAATCCCTCATTACTTCTCGTTGAATTTATGTTAGACTGCTTAGAATTAATTGTATCATTCTTTGTAGCTAAAATACTAGTTGGACGACTCTGTTGTCTTGAAATTGATATTACAAATGCATTATATTATATTAAATGTGACTTGTATGGCTTCGTCTAGATAGTGCTATGAACAAATTGAATATCCTTGTAAATGGAAAGTGAATTATTTAAAAACTTAAAAAAAAAAAAAGAAATATTCTCATGAGCCAAAAAGGGGTGATGATGGTGATGATGATGACTTAGATCTTACTTCAAGTAGAGGAGATTCTGTTGCGAGTCCCTCTCCACTACTGAAAAAGAGGTTTGAGGGTGGGAAAAGTAAATCGTACTCAAAGCAACGACAAGAATAAAAATATAATATAATAAAATAAAATACTGCCACTACTGTACTTGTCGGAGTTTGGGACATTCCTCTTCACGGGGAGTTTTAAAACCCCTCTCGTTAATTTGTACGGAAAAAATACAGGAGAGAATTGGCATAAATAATAAATGGACGAAGCTTCGGTCTCTTATCCTCATTTGTTTTGCCTTACGGACCGACCGACGAGACCTACCAAGTGGAGTCCACCATTGGTCCTCTTGTGAAAAACTATACAAGCAAATTTATTAGCTATCATTTTCAAAAATTAAATTTATCCCTAAATGTTTCAAGTCGGATAACTCCAATAAATATAACTTTTTGTTTAGAATCATTTAACAACTAATTCACAGAAGATATATATCATTAAAAAATATTATGATTAAATCAATTGATTGTTATATTAATATAGAAAAAAAAATTAGTGATGTCCTTTTATAAAATTGTTGAAGATGGAATTATGGGGATAAAAATAAATAAAATAAATAAAAAGCTTTTCTTTGAATAGGGTCGGTGTGAGGTAGGAGAGAGGTGTCATGAACAATGCGGTTGGTAGGTTGGAAGGAATTGGGTCCCACATTAGAAGTCAAACACTTTGAATTTAAACAACCAAAGCTAGACAAAAGCCCAAGCATGATTCCTTTAGCCGAAAATGGAATCCCAAGAAGCAGGTCGTCAAAAACAGATTCAAACATTTCTCTTAAGTGCCTTTAGAAAGACAATAACAATAAGTCATCAAAGGAAAGAAGAACAAATATGAAAGGAACATTTCTAATTCTCTATTACTACTGGTGGCGAACTACAAAACTAAAGTGGATTGCTTCAGGTTGTCTTCAACTAGCTCGATACAGCGGTACAAGACTAGTTCAATGGGGTTAAGCGTACAAACTGTGTCGACCGCAAACTCGTCGTAATCGCTCTTGTTTTCTGCCATTATGCCAGTCACCAGGGTTCTAAGAGGTAAAAGCCATTCGTTGTAGGCCTTTTGTAAATTGCTTTTGGACAGCACTTCGGTGTGGTTTGTTTTTCCTGTTTGGTTTGTCGCCCAAATCGAAGATCAAATGTTATGTAACAGATTAGAAGCCAAACATGATCCGTTAAAAGGGAAACTTTGTGAAGCAATGCTGATTGCTGAGACATAAAATGACATCGCTGTCACCAAATGCAATTTGTTACCTGTGGATTCTGTTATTAGTATGAATCGGTACAGGTTGAGCGCAGCTAGAACCTGTGCAAGGAAGCACGAAAAGTGTCAGAACATACAAAAGTTCAAGATTACTTAGTGAGGCATCACTGATGTGGACCGTTTAACCAGACACAGTAATATGGATCGAATAACCTTGTTTACACAAATTCGATTAGTATAAGCAAATTTCTGAAACATGAAAGAGACATAATTTGCTGCATTATGGAATCGTATCTCACAAAAATAATGTAGTTTAGCATGAAAGAATACAACTTTAACAGCTTGGCAAAAGATGGAAGAGTAATACCGAGTCACCATGCTCAGGAAGGGTTGGGGGTCCTCCCTTTGAAGGCCTCAAAACAAACTCAATCAATTCGAGGACGCCAGCAGTCCAAAAGGGTGTGTCTTGGCATGCTTTATTCTCTCCATTTGAAATTTCATCATTTCTTCCCACTCCGGTTCTTTGGCAATTTTCTGTGTGCAGCTCCCCTCTCACAATATCTAAAAGGATTGCAGTCTATAAAATTTTGAAAACATACACGTTAAGTAAGCTTGAAGTCTGGCTCAAACATATGTCAATGTATAAAATTCATTGGAAAAACGAGCTTGGAAGGAGATACCATGGAAGATGAGTCACTTTTCGTGATCAGAGCTTTTAAAATGTCAAACCTCTGAGAAGCAGGAATATCGGCAAGTATCTGGTTATGATGGCAAAACACATATACTCAGGTTGGTCAAAATGATGCATACCATTTTTGAAAAAATAATCGCGCATGGCCTTTTTGTTGAGAAAACCTTACCTTCTTAAATGCATCAAAAGCATTCCTCCTCAACTCTGCATCTGATGCATACATGATGACCTTTTGAACAGCCTGAAAAATATTTTTGGAGGAGAAATATAAACTTGTCTCCATTTTCCCAAATAAAAAAAAAAAAGGAATAAAAATTAAGCATATAATGAAGAATAAACTAGAGACGATCAGACTCAAACCTGCAAGGTGGCAAAAAGACTGGGCATATAACATGAGCAGTCGGTGTGTTCAACATCATTCTTGCGAGATATATTTCCATCAACAATGCAAAGCAAGAAATTGATCGTGTGTTTCTTTAATTGCCACGGAAGATTCCCAGAAGCAAGAACATGCTTTAACATCCCAATAGCCTGCCACCTTTTTGTCTGGTCATTTTTGAGGTCGTCCTTGACAGAAATCAAATCCTCCTTTGCAGCCATAACAGCCGCATCAGAAATATGACCGCAAATGACTTCAATAAGCAACGAAGAAAAAAGGGAAGAATTAAGCAAATCGGTACAATGTCTGGAAGAAAAGTGGATGCTATATGTACAAGCGAGAAATGTTATCTATGAAGAAATGAACCTGAAAGCGATGCACCGTGTTTTACATCGGATAAACAACTCATAAAATTGTCTTCATCCTCTGAATAGACAAGGGGAGAAAATCGGGTTAAGAGCAGAGACAAATAGCATACTTTATGGCAGTAAATATAGCAGCAGATAAGAGCATACCTCCAAGAGCAATGCCAGTCATTCTGTCAACATCAGACCCAGTTATCAAACCAAGATACGACAAACCACAATAAGGGAAGAAACTTGAAAGTTGTGCAACCAAGAGATGAGAGTTTAAAACCTTGTCACACTTTCTGAATGAAACAAGGGCCTGTACAATTACACACGTATGCATTCTGAAAATCTGATATATTTCTTCAGTCAAAAGAGAAGAGAAGGGACCCAAATTGGAGAATTTGCAGTCGCAGAGTAGTCTACGAAAACAAGGAAAGTCAAAAGGGAACTTCAGCAAGATGAAGCAAAACCAACCATGATTTGCAGGACATATAGAGCAAGTAGAGCACGAAGCTTGTCATTTACATCACCTTCCTGTTGAGTGGATCGGAATATAATTCAAAATATGACACAATTTGAGGACTCTTGACAAAATCTTGAAAGTATGCATAAAACGATGTGAAATATTGTACCAATTTCGTGCAAACTGCATGTATTGAACTTGCTATGCTCAGAGCTCTTCCAAAAAGATCCTTCAAATCTGGATTCTCATCATCTGGCTCCAAAGAAACGGCCTTTAATACATTAAGGACAATTCGAACTGCCACTTTAACTTGCTCAAAGTGACGCCTCCGAATGGAAATAAGCACTGAAACACAAAATTAATAGTTTCATTAACTTTCTAGTACCTTTCATATAAAAAACGAAAAAAACTAGCCTTGGCATCTTCTATAAAGAGACAATTCCCAGCATCTGGTTGGGTATACTTTTAATTTTATTGTTATTATTATTTTTTTGGTATAGAGCCTACAGCTCCCACTTATTAAAGAAAAACGAGAGCACTTCAGGTTCCGAACACAGGAGCTACTACCCATTTTCCTCCCCTCCCACCCACTGAGCTATCCCCAACTGGGCACCCCGCTAAGCTATCCCAAGCTGGGCATCTGGTACATCAGTATGATAAAGAAGCAAAACTAGTGAGAAGGAAAAAAAAAAAAAAATCATTCGTAAATTTCAGGTATGCAAGAACAGAAGTTGGGTCAGCAAAAAACAAAGAGCAATCTTTGTAATGATTATCGCAAATGCACTTAAGTCCAGAAACAACAGAGAAGCAAGACTAACAAGAGACTCTCAGTAAACAGATCTTAACCCAAAAAAAAAAAAAAAACAGAATACTGCAATTGCAAGAGAACAACCTTTAATTCTCCAGACGGCGATAAAACATTAGGAGATCAGAACTAACCAAACATTACAAGCAAAATATCAAACAAACTGATAAAATACAGCACTGCAATTATTACCTTTAGAAATCCCACTTAGAAGAGGGACCAAATAACCAGGAACACTGAAAATTTCACTCGAGGAAGCTAAAGCCTGGTCCAATTACAATCCCATTATCAGCAAAAGAACTAGAACCCAACAAAAATAAAACAAAAAATAATAATAACCATTAACAAACAACAAAACTACGTACGTCACAGAGAATGGAAAGCATGTCCCGTGGATTACACATTGAAACAAACCGGTCGATCACTTTATCAGCAATCTCCAAGCATTTTTCCGACACGCCTCCAAACCTCGAAGCTGCTTTCGGTAACTCAAACGACAGCAAATCAACTGTCGCCTGCCACCAAAAAAAAAAAAAAATGCTAACCCTGAAAAACGAAAAATACCCAACGAAGAAAGAAACAAAAGATGAAGTTTTGTTAAGTGGAAACCTCGTCCAATGAAGGAGAACAAATGTAGTGGTAAACTTGCGAGAGGAGTTCAAAAGCATTGATTTTGGCATCTTCGTTATCTGGGTCTGAAAGAGACGCCTCGGAGATGGAATTTAGGAAGTTGGTCAAATCTAATACTAAGCTTTCCGACTGTTTTGGGTCTCCTCCTGCTTCAACTGACTACCAAATTCATTCCAAAAAAAAAAAAAAAAAGATTGTAAATTCCAAAAACTCTATTCGGTGGCGAACTTGGAAGAAGAGTAAAAGGGAAAAATCTTACATGGGATATTGAGTTTAGGATCTCCTGCAGCCGAGTTTGCGAGTCCGACGACATGTCGTCGCGGGAGCTTTTGATATCGCGGCGAGGGAGAGGCGGAAAATTGTCTACTGTTTTGATGTCGCTGGAACAATCTACTGTTTTTATTTTTTATTTTTTATTTTTTTTGGGGGGGGGGGGGGGGGGGGGGGGGGGGGGGTGGCGCAAAATAAGTCCGCTGTTTGGAAGCTGGGAAAATTGTTTAGCTCGTTGTGACTGAAATTCGCATCGGAGGACAAGTACTTTGGTGGAATGTCGACTGTGATTAGACTATTCTCGCTGTGTATGGTATCACTGGGTACAAAATCTTGTGAAAAATCTTGTGAATCAGATTCAGTAATAATCGATACGCGCTATAGGAAAAAGTTTGTCGTTTGAGTTTAAACGACAGTAAAAGTGGGCGACAAAGGATAAACGACATTGTCGTTTTTTAAAGGGACTCATTTTTTAAACGACAAAAAATGTAATTTTCATGGAGAACCACGGTGGAAAAGAAGTACACTTACCCTTAAAATACACTTTAAATTTAAAACAAGATGTCGTTTGGGTTGAAACAATAAACGTTTGCTCTTGCTTAAAACATAACTCTTTTGCCGCAAACGAACGTTTTTCTCATACCAACAGCTAAATAATTATTAAAAAAATATATGTCACTAAGCAACAATGGCATTTTTGTGGACTATTTGGACCGCACGATCATATTGTATTCTATTCTAATATAGTATATGAAATATAATTTGTGTTTGAATATTTTCTTTTTTACATATATTTAGATACAATGTGTGTTTGGGTTGTTTATATTTGAGTAGTCACTCTAATGTGCATTGATAAAATAGAGAGAAAATATGTGATATAATTGATAAAAATAGATTAAAAAAAAAGAATGAATAATAAGATCAATTAGTATATTGTTTAAATATATTTATATTAAAATAGAATATATAAGATATCCAAATACATATTGTATTATATTGGAATATAATATAAAATTAATGTTTCGTCCAAACACACCATCATTTGTTTTGCAGATAATACTTGTCGTTTTAACTTAAACGACATAACCTTGGATAACAAAAAGAACTTTGCTTTCTATAAAACGACAAAATCTATTGCGTGACATCAAACTTTTGGTACATTTGTAACAAAGGTTTGAGATAAAATTTTTAGATTTAAATTAGTTTTTTAAAAAATTAGTTATAATTTTTGTTTATTTTTTTTAAAAAAGATAAAAAATTGAGATGAAAAACTTAGAACCAAACGCATGCTTTATTATTTTTGCACAAACGATAGCAAAACTATCTAACAACAGACGAACAGTCGTTTTCAAGCTAAAACGACGGAAACCTTAAGAAATATAGGTATGCCGTTTTTTCTGAAATGTAACTTGTCTTTCATAATAAACTCGAATTTAATTTTAGAAAAACGACATGTGCTTTGGGAATCAAACGACATAATATTTTTGGAAGCTCAACTCTTGTTTCCAAAAAACGACAGCAATAATTGCGTTGAAAAGATGTCGTATTTTCACAGGACGACGGCAACTCTTGTTTTTGTTTTATTTTCTCTTTTAACTTGAATAATAATACAACAGAAGAACATTGTTTTTACCTTATGTACATTAAATCTGAAATAAATGTATGTTTCCAGTATCTTTATCGTTATGTTCTTGACAACACAACACCAAACTATTCGACCAAAAAAAAAAAAAACATCAAACTAAAACAAACGACTAGAATTATAGCCACACCGGTGAAGTCAGAAGTCTTCTCCACCTTAATTTCACACTCTCCAAAGGGCATAGCTTAGGAAGTCGGTAATCTCCTTTTCTCTCTCCATAACCAACTGTAAGAACGATCAAACACACACACACACACACACACACATATATATATATACACGCGCAAATCTCAGCCATCCGATTTCATGGGGGAAATCTGAACTCCCTCCGCTCACCTCACCTTACCGTTTGAAACCGTCCTCGCCGTCGGATCCGCCGGAGAATGGAGCCGGACGCGAGCATCGAGACGAGCAGCATGATCCGGGTGGCGGTGGTGCCGATCGGGGAGGTGCCGCCGGCGGTGATGAGGGACTACTCGGCCATGCTGCTCCGGCACCAGACGATCCCGCTCTCCGCCACCAGCAGCTTCTACACGGAGCACCAGAAGTCTCCGTTCGCCCACCAGCCCTGGGACTCCGGCAGCCTCCGCTTCAAGTTCATCCTCGGCGGCGCTCCTCCCTCCCCCTGGGAGGACTTCCAGTCCAACCGCAAGATCCTCGCCCTCATCGGCCTCTGCCACTGTCCCTCTTCCCCCGATCTCTCCTCCGTCTTCGACCTCTTTACTGCCGCCTCCAAGTCCTACTCCTCCGCCCTCCTCCACCGCTGCTTCGCCTTCTGCCCCGCCGATTCTCAGGTCCATTTTCCCCCTCTATTCTCCATTTCCATTATTCTGTTTGATTCCGTATAGCTAAAGCTTCAATTTTTCATATGCAATTAGAAATTTAGGAATCAGAATTTGGTTGTTCAGATTCAATTACTGTATCCAAATCATTTGGTTTGTTGATTGTGAATCTGGATTTTGAGGTAATTTTTTGTTTATTTTGTATTTTTAGTTGGAGGAATGGAGTAAGAAAGGTGGGAATCTGATGTTGTTCCCGCCGGCGGACCGCGAGACGCAGGAGCTGCACTTGCAGACGATGATGCAGGATATTGCGGCCGGGCTGCTGATGGAGTTTGAGAAGTGGGTTCTTCAGGCCGAGTCTACGGGGACTATTCTCAAGACGCCTTTGGATTCCCAATCTAGTCTGAGCTCAGAGGAGGTTTATGTCTAGGTGTCCTATAGAATTTGAACAATTCATCTGAACTTTCGTGAAAAAATGCCTTTACAGCGACGGATTGAAACTTGGTTATTATAGTTTGTGATTCTTCGAGTTAAATGTTGGGACGGAAATCTAACTGTTTCGGTTGAACTTGGAATTGAAAATGCCAGGTTATCAAGGCCAAGAAACGAAGGCTTGGCCGTGCACAGAAGACCATTGGGGATTATTGTCTGTTGGCGGGATCACCTGTCGATGCAAATGCACATTACACTACCGCGTTAGAACTTTCAAGGTTGACCGGGGATTTCTTCTGGTTAGCCGGGGCATTGGAAGGCAGCGTTTGTGCTTTACTGGTAGCTCTTTTTCGCTCTCTATGGTACCTGTGTACGTTACTACATTTTGTGAATAAATATGTTATTGTCACCCGGCATGTGGTTCATCTGAATAATTACTTTTTATGAACTACGTTTGTGAATGCCCCTAGGAATTGGGATGGGCGAAACAGTAACATTCATCTATGAATAACGCTATTGTCGCCCGGCATCAGGTTCATCCAGGTCTTTCCTTTGAAGGGAATTGAACAACTCATGTGTGGTGGTCTTGTGTAACTTCTTAATAAATTGGAACAGTCTTATGGAAACAATGCCCATTGTTTTTTCTGACAAAATGACTCTTGTTTCTCGTGGTTTACTTATAATCAAATTCATTTTTCATCCGTGCCTCAAATAAGATATGTTCTGAATTTCTCACATATGTGTTTTTAGATTGATCGAATGGGCCAAAGGGATCCGGTTTTGGAAGATGAGGTTAGATATCGATACCATAGTGTCATTTTGCACTACCGGAAGTCATTTATACAAGAAAATGCACAAAGGTAACCCCTCTCAATGACATTCATTTATAGAAAAACTAAATAAATCAATCAATGACTCCTAGGCTTTAAAAAGAAAAGGATTGTTTATATAAAATGCCCTAGTTGTTGGTATCATTATTCCAGACTGTTGACAATTACTTCTTTCTAATGTTTTGTGCAGAGTTTCACCGATAACCTTTGAACTTGAGGCTACTTTAAAGTTAGCAAGATTTCTTTGCAGGTAAATGCTTACTTGGACCATTTCTGATGCATCCTTAAAATGGAATAGCATGTTTTTCCAAACAATGAACGTAGTTGTTTTATGTCTCGTTGTTCAGTAGCAATTCTGAAATAAGTTTCTTCTGTCCTATGGCTTCAAGGACTTAAATTTCTTTCTGCTGTAACATGCTGATTTGCTTAAAGATTTTTATCTTTCCTTTTCTTTTGTGCCGTTGGTCATATTCACATTTAACATCGTGAATTATTATTATTATTCTTTTGGCAAATACAGGAGAACGATTATTTGCCGTATTGTTCTTCATGTTATCTAATTTTATGTTTCCTTTTTTCAGAAGAGAGCTGTCTAAAGAAGTAGTTGAACTTTTGACCGCTGCTGCAGACGGTGCTAAATCTTTGATTGATGCCAGTGATAGGCTGATATTATATGTCGAAATAGCTCGTTTGTATGGCTCCCTTGGCTATGAGCGAAAGGCTGCCTTCTTTTCAAGGCAGGTAGCTCAGCTATATTTACAACAAGAAAATAGACTGGCTGCTATTAGTGCGATGCAGGTTTTGGCATTGACAACCAAAGCTTATCGTGTTCAAAGTGCAGCATCTGTTGCCAAAGGGTCTAATGCAAAAGTGAGTCTACAAGCACCAAGCAAAGCAGTGTCATTTTCAATGGTTTCAAATCATATTCGTATTAAACAGAATTGTTTGCTTGCTTTATCCGATTGATAAGTAGATATATTTTGTTTTGTGAAACATAGATCACTAACTCTCATAATATTCCCATGAACAACATCCTTTCATTTCATAGCACAAAAGGTTGTGAAATGCAGATTATTAACGACTTCTCATCCGTTTATCTTTCTCGAAAACTTTGCAGAAGGAAACTGGATTAGGTCATTCTGATAGCACAAAAATGCTGCTCCAATCAGTAGTGTCTCTTTTTGAGTCTCAATGGAGTACCCTACAGATGGTTGTATTGAGAGAAATTCTGTTATCTTCTGCCCGTGCTGGAGATCCTCTTGCTGCGTGGAGTGCAGCTGCACGACTTCTTAGATCTTATTATCCTTTAATTACACCTGCTGGGCAAAATGGCCTTGCTAGTGCACTTTCAAGTTCAGCCGATAGGCTGCCGTCAGGAACTCGCTGCGCTGATCCTGCCTTACCTTTTATTAGGTCAGTACTTAATCTTTTCAGAATCCCACAAGTCTTTACAAGCCAAATGGCAACAAGATTTTTTGCAGTGTTGTACACGAACAAAACCTAGATGCTTCATTAAGGCTCCTCCTTTTTTTCGTATACTTTTTTGCAGTGTTGTTTTCTTTTGGTGAATGAAGTAGTTTGTGCATATCTCTTTTGCGTGATAAATTTGAGGTTTTTGACAGTGTTTTATTACCCAACTTGTTGTTCCAAGTATGGACGGTCATGGGCTTATTTGATATATATCTCCTTTCTGTGTTTTACTTGGTGACGTCAGCATGATTGTTGTCCCTGCTTACCAAAAATTTTAATCAATCTTTTTATCTTGGAATCATTTAATTCAAATTTCTATGTTCTTCCAGAGTCCATTCTTTTCCTGCCCATGCCTCACAGATGGACATTGTTAAGCGGAACACTGCAAGAGAAGATTGGTGGGCAGGATCTGCTCCTTCTGGGCCTTTTATTTACACACCATTTAGCAAAGAAGAGCAAAATAATAACAGCAAGCAGGAGTTGATTTGGGTTGTTGGGGAACCAGTTCAGGTCTTGGTGGAGTTGGCAAACCCATGCGGCTTTGATTTGAGGGTCGATAGTATATATCTCTCTGTGCATTCGGGAAATTTTGATCCCTTTCCTGTTACTGTAAATCTTCCACCTAATTCATCAAAAGTGATCACGTTGTCAGGGATTCCAACTTCAGTGGGGCCAGTGACTATTCCCGGGTGCACTGTCCACTGCTTTGGTGTAATTACAGAACACCTGTTTAGGGATGTTGACAATCTGCTTCTTGGAGCAACCCAAGGTCTAGTGCTTTCTGATCCTTTTAGATGTTGTGGATCAGGGAAGTTGAGGAATGTATCCGTTCCAAGTATTTCTGTGGTACCGCCACTGCCCTTGCTGGTATCACGTGTTGTTGGTGGTGATGGTGCAATTATTCTACATGAGGGTGAAATTTGTGACGTAAGGATAAGTCTAGCTAACGCAGGCACGGTTCCAGTTGAACAGGCACATATTTCACTATCGGGGAAAAACCAAGATTCTGTTCTCTCTTTTGCAAGCGAAACCTTAAAATCTGCCCTTCCTTTGAAACCTGGTGCGGAAGTGACAATACCTGTTACCTTAAAGGCTTGGAGACTTAGTTTAGTGGATGCTGATACTGCTAGCGGGAAGAGTTCCTCTGGAACTGTAGTGAGGCATTCCAAGGATGGAAACAGTCCCGCATTGTTTATTCATTACTCAGGTAACTCGTTTCTATTGCATTTAATTACAACTGGTATCTGTTGTTTTCGTTTTTCCCCCCCTCAGTTTTCACCTTCAAGCAAATAATCTATTCTCGACATTGTCCATGAAGTTTCATCTCATCAATCACTGAACCACACAGCTTCTGGGACTATTTGTAAACTACGTATTTTCTTATCTTACTTGTAACAATGAATGAACTAAATCTGTAATGGTACTGATGCAAGTAACGCTTTCTGTTTACATTCTTTATTCCGTAGGAGCATTAGCTTCTCTACATGGTTTTATCTGACATTAATTCATTCTCTCTCTCAGGGCCACTAACAAATTCTAAAGATCCTCAAACAAATGAATCGGTTGTGCCCCCTGGCAGGCGTCTAGCTGTACCGTTGCAGATGTGCGTCTTGCAGGGCTTGTCCCTTGTTAAGGCTCGATTGCTGTCAATGGAGATTCCTGCACACGTGGGTCAAAACCTTCCTAAATTGTTTCGTATGGATAATAGCTCTTCTGAAGAAGCTATTAACTCCAACAATAAGATGGACAAATTGGTGAAAATTGACCCCTTCAGGGGAAGTTGGGGACTCCGGTTTCTTGAGTTAGAGTTGACTAATCCAACTGATGTTGTTTTTGATATTAGTGTTTCTGTTCAGCTGGAGAACTCCAGCAAGGAGGATAATCTTTGTGTTGACCAAGATGCTGTTGACTGTGGTTATCCCAAGACGAGAATCGACAGGGATTGCTCTGCAAGGGTACTAATACCGCTGGAGCACTTTAAGTTGCCTGTTCTTGATGCTTCCTTTTTTGTGAAGGAGGATCAGCCGGATGGGGTAACCAGTGGTAGAAGTTCAAGCTTTTCCGAAAAGAATACCAAGGCTGAACTAAATGCTTCTATCAGAAACCTCATATCCAGAATAAAGGTTCGGTGGCAATCAGGGCGGAACAGCTCCGGTGAACTAAATATAAAGGATGCCATACAAGCCGCTCTGCAGACATCTGTTATGGACGTACTGCTGCCAGATCCATTGACATTTGGGTTCAGGCTTCTTGGAAGCAGTTCTGAAGACATTGGTTCGTTTGAAGAATCCACTAAAGTTCGGTCTCCTGCATCGAAGGGTTCTGTTGTGGCACATGACATCACTCCCATGGAAGTTGTGGTTCGTAATAACACGAAGGACAGGATCAAGATGAGTCTTAGCATTACGTGCAGAGATGTAGCTGGAGAGAATTGCGTGGACGGTGCCAAAGCAACTGTCTTATTGTCTGGTGCAGTTTCACCTATCACGCTTTCTTCAGTCAAACTTTTCGATCTTGTTTCTTCAGAACCTCAAACTCTTCTTGCTCGTTTCATTGTTTCTCTTCCAATGAATGTGCTTACAAATTTTATTTTTATTTTTTACTTTTAAAATAGGTGTTTTGAGTGGAATCACTATGGAGGTTCCCCCACTTCAAGAAATCAAGCATTCATTCTCGTTGTATTTCCTTGTCCCGGGCGAGTACACACTAGTAGCTGCTGCCATGATCGACGATGCTAATGACATCCTCAGGGCTCGTGCTAGAACCGATTCACCAGACGAGGCAATTTTATGTCGCGGGCCTCCATATCATGTCCGTGTTGTCGGAACTGCTTGACTCGTTTTTTTTTTTTCATTTTATGGTATTGGTCGGATTAGATTCCATTTGGATTTTAGTAGATTACAGGAATGCTGCTCGAACAAGACAGACAGCGCCAGTTTTTAATTTGGCAGCAGCACGAGTTACGCATTGCCATTCTTATTGAATTTGCCAGAGTCCTCGTCCTTTCTCCATTTTCTCAATATAGATAGAGCTTTCTCTGTTGTAATACTACATTCGTTTTGTCTTGTAATATTGTGCGGTACTTAAGCTGTCACCATTTAATTTCGTTTTATCTCCATAATTGTTGTCGGTAAAACTCAGCATTTGTGTGGTTATAAGCATATTCCAGCGATAGTATCATATTTGACTATATCAAAATATGCAAAGCTCAAATTTTCATAAAAAAAAACCCTCGTCATTTGTGGTTGTGTTGCTATGATTATCTTGTCCAAAATATGTCTTTTTCTGTTTGCTGCGTCCAGATTCCAGAGATCCCAAGTTAAGCTGAAAAAAAAAAAAAAAAAAAAAAAAGGAGGAGGATGTAGGTCTGGGATCCTAAATGGGCCTCAACTGGTATATTGCATCGCTGTCAGCACATCAACGGCTCAAACTCCGTAGGATTAGTCTTCAGTGTGACGGTCATGTTGCAAATAGCATGCGTGTAGTTCTTACCTGTAAATCTAAATTTTTCATCTTAATTTTTATTTTTAAAAAAAAAATCAATAAAAATTATAATTAATTTTTTAAAAAATTAATTAATTTTAATTTAAAAATTTTATTTTAAACTTTTGTTCTCAACGTGTCACTAGTATTTCAGTTAAAGTTATTCTCTCAAACGCTTATTTATTATTATTTTTTTATGCATCAGAGAAACAGTAATTTTCAAAATATAATGAAATCTGATAGATTTCATGAAAAAGTTATCCAAAATTTTTTTTGGGGACGAAATTCGTTTCGTAAACAAGAAAAACAAGACCGACGTGTACTTCCTGATAGACAAAGACTTTTCGTGCTTTCTAATACAATTTTGATGGACATTAGTTTCTTGGTCAGTGGATAGGTTTATATCATAAGATTAAAACGTTTCCGGTGTAGACTTTTCTTAGCTCCATCTTAATTTTTTCTTTTCCCCTTTTTTTGGGCATTTGTGGTCACCATAAATATCCTTATCAACAAAGCAAATTCTTTGATATCATATTATGACGTGATATATATAATCATAAGAAAGCTTTTTCTGTCCACTAGCCAGATCTGATTAACACTTGTAATATTCTATTTTTTTATAATTATTAATTGATTTACATGTAATTTTTATTTAGAATCTTGTAAGCTGTATTATTTAGAACTATGAATGCAATAACCATATATCAATTTGAAAAAAAAAAAATTTATTACATAGGAATCAACTAGTAATTGTTACAATAACGTATAAAAAAAGTTACCAAGTGTCTTTTTTTAAAAGTGCTTGATAGAAGAATATACGTATAATTATAATTATAAGGACATATTTAAAGTAAGTTAGTTAATTCTTTTACAAATTGGATTGATAGTTATGTTATTTAGGCTCCGTTTGGTTCGCAGGTTTGGTTCCAATTTTTCAATTCAAATTTTGTCTTTTTTCTCAAAAGTCTTTGTCTTTTTCCCAAAAAGTTTTTTGTCTTTTCTGAAAAGTCAACAAAATTTACTATTTCAACTTCAAAATATCAACTCAAACCTGCGAAACAAACGGACCCTTAGTGGTTGCCTAATACAAAGAACAAAGCACGAGGGAGTTAATAGTGTTGTTATCTATCAATCGATATTTATTGTCAACAACAAATTAGCTATTTTCATTTGATTGGATGGACGAGTTACTTGTTTTTTTTGTCTTCCTTCATTCTTAATGTCCAAGACAAGCAAGCTGAATTGGCTTCGATGTTGGCCTTTGGTAAGATGTATAACAACAAAATGAAATTCTATTATTGATTTTTATCTCCTTTTTTTTTTTTTAGAAGAAAATTGTGAGATGCTAAAAAGATCGGCATAGTGATAAAATTCACACTTAATTACAACATAAAAACACAAGGTGTCGGGTCAAATTCTCCTTACTGTATCCAAACTTCAAAATTAAAAATAAAAATAAAAATAAAAAGATCAGTATGTAGGTGTTGATCTATTGATGAGATAATATGTTCAACACCTCACGTTATTATTTTGAGATCTAGTCGCTCTAGTACTGTTTTATTTGTGATTTTTATTAGATTCTTAAATTAACGTTGGACCAATTAAAGGAGGTGAGAACATCACCGATCCTATTTTTATTCATAAAAAAAAATTTGAGATAAAAATTTTGGTATAGTACTAAATTTTGGTATTATTATTTTAAAAAAAAAAAAAAAAAAAAGGTTGTTTCTTAGAGGCAAAGGAGGGTTTAATTAGTTAGCCTTTCTGATGGTGGTTGGAAACGTAGGATCCGTTTGCTATATAATTAGCTAGTTGGGAAGATGGAAACAGGAAACTATACACTGAAAATGAAGGAGTAAAACATTGACCTAAAAAATGGGAAAAATATATGTAACACACAAGAAAATGATTGAAACCCCTTTCTCCTATAATAAGCATGAATGAAGCATATAAAAGCAGAGAAATTCTAAGACACCAACTTGACGTGTACATGAGAAAAACTTTTTGTTTCTTTTCTTTTTTTTTTTTTGGTGGTAATATAACCATGAAACTGTAACATCATTTATAATTGGAAAATATATGGCATTTATATCATGAAAATGGATATCTGTCAAGATTGCAACATTTTCTCCATTCAATTATGCCTAATGGCTTAAGCATCTTTTGTCATTGCTTTTGAATCAAGTTCGAGGCTGCAAAAGTTGGTTTCAAAGTGTCATACTAAACTTCATGTTGAAGTAGAATTAAAATGTCATTCTCCAAGTTTAAAAAAAAAAAAAAAAAATCCTTTTATTGTCCTCATTAGCCAGGTTTTGTAACTCAAATCCTTTTTATTGATTCTATAAAATAAAAAAAGAAGACAAGTATTATTCATGGGGCCCTCCCACTCTCATTCCCGTTATTTATAAAAGAAATCCCGAACCAACCATGAATATACCAAGGATCTAACCTAATTTTACTCGAATGATGAGTCTGGTTTCACGCAAATCATCATGGATAAGAACTTTTATATTGAGATTATCGAATATCAAACTTAAAGATATTTTGAAAGAAAAAAAGGGAAATACATGCTACATCAACCCATTAATGATAAAATATTTACTTAATTGAAAAGCAGTATTATAGCATAAGGCAGAAATATATATATATTTTTTAATTTTAGTTTTCTCACTAGGGATGGTAGGATTTACATATTTGATTAACTAATTATCAGCAATGTCTTGCAAAAATGGTTGTTTCTTTCTGTATATGGATAGCTGACTTTGGTTTTTTCTTTCTTTCTTTTTTTTTTTTTTTTGGGTATATAGGAAGATGACATATTCGATTCGCATGAATCAACACTAAACCAATATGTTATATGTATAATACAATATGTTTTTTCAACCAAAATGGTATCTACCTTTTCCAAAAGGACGTAAGAGTTATGATCCTTTCTATATATGTAAATTCTTCCTGCTATGTTTGTATGTTATTGAATTATTTTATTGTGAGGTTCATTTCCCATATAGCCACATTTTAAGTCAACAGACAAATTATCCAACTAAAGAAGGAATTATAATGTACATATATAAAATTCGACTACATGTATAAAATCATTATAAAATATTAAATTCAAATCTTTCCATCTTCAAATTTAAATAACATGTGCTTTTGATTTAATGGACGGCTTACACAAATATTAAAATATGGAAAAAAGGTTCGAAAACTCTAAAATGCTCTCCCCATTTTTCTTCCCCAATTATGATGCCATTATTCATTCACCGTCTAAAAGTCAAAACTGACCATAGATTTCTCTAAATTCGTAAGGTTTGGTGCCACAGTGCCATTATTCCTTTCCCTTGCAGTAACAAAAAATGGTATATATATATATATATATATATGCAAACTTTTACCCCCCCCCCAAGGGAGAAATTTTGTATCAAAAATTCATGTTTTCTTTCATGTCATGTGATATATGTATTCCTTCCCACCTGCGTACCTTACCATCAGTGTCATGGAAATAGGAAATATTCCCACCACAATCAAGAAAAAAATTAACTAGTTCTTTTTTATTTTATATCTTTCTCATAAATAAAAGCATATATATATATATATATTATGATGAGAAAATGAAATTAGCGTTGAAAAATAAAAATAAAAATAAAAATAAAAATAAAAGAAAGAAAGAAAGAAGTGTCAAACCATGAGTGGTGTGACATCACACAAGAAAGAAAGGGCAAACACAACACAACACAACAACATCAGAAGAATGTGCTGCGTTCCATGACATGTCGTTTAAGTCCTTTTTCCTCTCTCACCCATCAAATCATCAACGTTATCCTCCTCACTGTGTGGTTCTTTTCGTGGTCGTTTCCCGCCGCCCCACCCCCCCCGCGCCAATAGTCCCAGTCTGATAAGTATTTATCAAAGTTTTTTTTTTTGTTTGACAGATGTATTTATCAAAGTTTTTTGTCTGCATAATTATAAATATATAGACATATAAGGAAGTGTCTCGTAAAATACAATACTGTATTTATATATATATATATTTTTTTAAATTTATAATAAATAATTAATTTATTGATAATTTTTTATTTATAATATTTATGTATGATATTATTTAGATATTAAATAAGTAATACTAAAAGATATTACATTTAAATCAGTACTTGATTGATACGATATTACAGGTCATGTTACGTGTAATGTTATGTGTAGGGGAAGGATGCCCTATATATAGGTACCCATCCCTATATATATATATATATATATATATATATATATAAACTATACGCTAGCTAGAGATGTTCCAAAAGCAAAAAAAAAATTACGCTAGAGATCAATGTTTTATATATAGCATGAACTGTAGTATGTTCGAAGAAAAGTGGACCAAAAGTAGACGGAAACTATTGGGATGCAGGAAAACAAAGACAAAAATAATTGGTGGATTTGATGCGTAAATAGTTCTATTTTTTTAAGAGTTATTGTTAGTTTATTTTTTTTGGTCCTTACAAAGTTTTTTATTGGATTTGAAAGACAAATTATCTTTAAATTGGACCTCTACAATGGGGGACAACCTTTTAACTCCATCTATGGGGTAAAAAAATTATACACCGTTTGATTAAAATCCAAAGGTATGTAGAGGTAAGTCTTATGGTGGCCAAAATAAAACCTGAAACGGTGGAATAATAAAAGAGAAAATAACTAAAAAAGTTTCCGTCAGATAGAAGAAGAAGAAGAAGAAGAAGAATTCATCATACTCTGTATACAGCCATACAGCCACAGTTCTTGTGCTTTACTTTTTTGATAATTCAACCTTAATTACAGGCCGTGAATGGATTAAAAAAAAAAAAAAACCTACATCAATAGTTGATGGTACAAATTACAAGAAACCAAAACTTTAATTACAGGCCGAACAACTAGTAATTGAAGAAACCAACCGATCAAATATTCGGGTAGCAGTAGATCCCGCCGGTCAAACCAGTAGTCTCAAATTTGGTTACATAAAACTTCAAATCTTCCTCCGATAACCACTCTGGAAGCGAAATCGAAGCATCCACCGGCCGCCGTCCAATCTTTACCCCTACGGCGAGAACAACGGACCTGGATTTCTATACGTTGGAAACTCTCTCATGACTCTCTTCGTACCGATCTGCTCTCTTCCGCTTCAATTTCCCCAAACTCCTACCTATTAATCCTATCAAAATATAAATCAGAGTCCAACAATTTCGAGTAATTGAGTTCATAAGCCCTAGATTCTCTAATCTTCGCAAGAACCTGAAAAATCCTCGGATGTAGTAGTTGTCGCAGACTTTTTGCACGGACTGGATCGGCTTCCGACTAGGATTTCGCGGGTTCAAGGCCACGCTGAGGTAGACCAGAGCCTTGACGAGATCGGGATGGAGGAGGCAGACGTACCAGGCGAGCAGTGGTCGACGACGAAGACCTTACCCTAACGGTGGCGACGGCGTCGAAGAGGACAATCCTAAACTTCGTTTGGTATTTTAACTCAACTCTACTTTTTCATTTAAATTTTTATTTTTTTTTAAAAAAAAATCAATAAAAATTATAACTAATTTTTAAAAAATTAACTAACTTAAACTTAAAAATTTCATCTTTAGTGGACGAACCAAATGCAAGTTTATTTTTTAGACTGAGCAAGAGTAACGGCGTTAACGGTGTCTTCAACATTTTTCTGTTTGGGAAATAATAATCCCCTACATACCGTGCTTTTTTCTTCTTCCTATTTAATGGACCCTAATTTTGATCTACCCCCTTGGATCTTACCCTATCAATGGGGTAAAATAAGCTTACCTCCATTGTAGAATTGGCCGATCTTAAAATATAACAAATCCATAAATTTCTTGCTAAATTCCTTTAAAAAATAAAAATAAAAAGATTAATACATATAAATAATTCTGACTGTCGGATCCTAATCCCTCTGAGTGCACTTGGACAATTGTATGGCGTATACTAACAATAATGTTGCATTATTACACATATAATGTTTTTGATAAAAATCATTAAACTTTTTTTTTATAGCTTTTCAATGTGCAAATCCTTGTTTTCATCTTTTTTTTCACTTTCTTATCTCTGATGCCTTCATCGTCTAAGTTCATGCGGTGGGGATGGAGCACAGTGGTGAAGAGGAAAGTGGGGAAGTGGTCCATGCAAGAATTGTTGCAAGTGTTTTAGTGGTCCATGAACCCAAAAAAAAAGGAGATCTAGAGAGAGAGAGAGAGGGTTAAACATGAGGCTGAGAGTGAGAGGAGGCAAAGGAACATGAAGTAGAAAGAGGGTGTACGGGACTAAATTAAAGTCATTCGAGTTTAAATTCTACAACAACCTCATCCTAGCTAACAGTTTCACACTAGTTTCCAAAAAAAAAAAAAAAAAAAAAAAAAAAAAAAGCCCTCACCTTGCTAGCTCACTCAAAATTACATGCATGAAATGATCTGATATACATCTTGTCATTTGATGTTATTATATATAACTGGTTTCCTGACCCCAACACACACACACACACACGCAACATTTGTTTTTCTTTTCTTTTCGTTTCTTTTCTTTTCTGTTTGGTGTTTTTCTTGTCTTCTCCCACATGTGAAAACGATCGAGAATCAGTAAAAGGCTTTATAGAGGAGACGAATGACGGAGCATGATCTAAAAAATAATTTACATAGTTCAGTAATCTACATAAAATGAAGGTTCAAACCCCAAACAAACAAACAAAAAAAATCAGGCAGGTGGACAGCTTTTGAATACTTTTTTTTAATGTCCGAATTCTCTCTTTTTCTTGAAGGAAAATAACCAATGCCCATTAGTATTTGATTCATAACACATATTGATATCGGCCAATTAATCAATGATTGGTTATTTTTATTTATCAAGTGATCAATCATTGATGGACTATTATTTAAAATATATATATAATTTTCTCACATATCTCTTAAAAATCGGCAAATTAATTAATATGGTACGTATTTCTTTTCTCTTTTTTTTTTGTAGGAAAAAAAAAAAGAAGAAGAGATCCTTCTGTAGTGACTGAGAAAGGGGGGGAAAATAGTCATGATGTCTAAACTTAAAATCCCAGGCACATGCACCTCGGTATTAAGGCTATTATGTATATATATATATATGCAGTTGGATGCCTAATAACATATCTAAGGGGCATCTTTTAGATATTGAAACATATCTAATCTCAAATTGCATGTCTCTATTATCCTCCAAAGAGCATTTTTTTTTCCCCCTTCACTTTTCTTGCGAAATTCCCCCTCAATAATTGTACCAAAAAACGATACCACATTTATATAGATAGATACATATATAAATATATATGTGTATGTGTATGTGTATAAGGAAGGATGTAGATTTAAACACTATGATGCAAGCGACAAAGTGCGCCTGGAAAAGCATACATCGAAGCGGGTACGAATTAAAGATGAGAAAAGTCTTGAACAAGAAACACTATAAACCCTCTTATCAATTTGGATAACCATCCCATCTCTTGTGGGGTATATATATATACTACACCGCCACGCCTAAGTACACAAGATATGACACACACACATATATATATGTGTGTGTGTGTGTAAGAGTACAAATTCAAAATAATGTCCAGTGAGTCATATTGTATTTTTCTATCTTGGTAGATTGCCGTGTCAAAAGTTTGTGATTGTTACTATTTGTCTATTATTCTTCACATCATGAATTATAATATAATAATATAATTTAATGCATACGTACGACCATAAAAAAGCTACATTAAAAAAAAAAAAAAGAAGAAGAAGAAGAAGAAAGAAGCTTTGCCCTAGCTAGCTTCAATTTTAGCCCCCACTATCAAAATGTTAATTCACTTTTACGAGCTAGATTAGTTATCATTCTACATACTAATATGAGTATATTATGTACATATATCGACCTTAAAAATTGGATGAGATTCCCATAAAATATTTACCACTAGCTACAACATTGTAAAATTTGAAGATGGAATATTTGAACCTGTTCCAAAATATGCATTGGAATGATAATATTTATGATATAATTTGAGGAGCTTAATTCATGAATCTTATGATCTTTTGTTCTAGGGTTAATGACCAAGAGAAAACATTAATTAAGAAGATATGAATAAAATAAATGGGTATTTTGGTCAACGTAAACAGTACATTATATATATGTGTGTAAATATATACATATGTGTGGATATATATATATATATATATATGTATGTGTGTATAGATATATCTTTCGTATTCATAGCATGGTCAAACTTAAAACTATCCAATAATGTAGTACATTTGATCAGATGAGAATCCACAAGTAGTGTTCTCTAACATCAATGAGGTCCCTTTATTTTCCCTAACTTGCTACCTTAAACCCTTTTGCAAGTCTCTTCCAAAAAGAATAAGCTACCCCACACTTATGATACGATAACTACAAATGTTTTTTTTTTTTTTTTCTAACATTATTATTTTTTTTTGGTTGATAATGATAACTACTAGGTGGGGGAAACCAGAGTGATTTTGTCTTCCATCACTTCGGAGGAGAGAAAATCCACCCACAACACATAAGGAATTTATATAATAGTTAAGGTAGCTAGCTAAGGCCGGTTCATTTATATACCAAATTAACTTTGTTCCCTAATTCCTTGTTTCCACAGTATTGCACTTGAGTCTTGACCCTAAAGCTCATGCCAAAATAAGTAATTAAATGAATATAATTATAGGATGATATTTCTGTAGCACACACATATACATATATATATTCATATATATATATATATATATGAATGTGAGCTTGAATATAGGTCAACATTTGTTGCTATGATAAGCAATGACATTCCGGGGAAGAAATGTGCAAACAGTGCTTTTTAATAATTATAGACGAATTAAACATTTTTGGTCAAATAATCCTGTTAGGACTAACTCAGTAAATGAGAAGGGGATATGCAAAATCTTAGGCTTTAGGTTTTTAGGACCCATTAAAAAAAATTTCTGGCCAAAGTAAAACTTGTAGTGTCATGATCTCTTCCACCACATACAGTCCATGCACACACACACACACACACACACACACACACACACATATATATATATATATATATATATATATTATTTGCAAAATCAAATGATAGCCCAACCGCGGGTGATGCTATCAATTTCTCTTATCCCCTTTCGTTCCCAAAGTGGACGCTTTATTAAGAAAATTGGCACCAAAAGAGGACAAAGACATAGACACAGACAAACCTTACATAAGACTTTTTCCACTCCCATAACATAATCTTGTTCCCCTGCATAATTAACGTGGACCCCATTAATATTTCACAAATATAAATTCAAACAACCCCAAAAATAAAATAAAAAAAAATAAACCTCAATCCACCAAACACAAAACCTCGCTAAGTATCATTTTAGTCACCAAATCAGCCCACTGCTGATCACAATTTTTTATGTTAATTTTCTTCTTTCCTTTTTGGCTAATTAATTACTTTAATTAATTTGTTTTTGTGTTCATATATACAAGAAAGTTCATGTTTCCGGTACCGGATATTATCTATTACTTGTTATTTTTTATTTACAAACTTATAATAATTAGTTAATTTATTTATAATTTCTTATTTATAATCTTATCTTATAATATTATTTAGATATCGATGTAATAGATAAATACATTCAAATCACCTGTATAGTATAATATGTTTAAAAAAATTACAAATAACATATAAAAGGGTACCGAATAATAGTACCTCCGTATATATATACACATATATAGGGACCCATAGAATGGGACAACAAGGGAGGGGTTCAGAATAACTTAAATGTTGTTGGCTCGTGTAAAACGTGTGGGGCCCTATTTGGACTGTCCAAAGCTAAAGAGCTGGGAGATATAAATATATATATATATATATATTGCTGGAAACAAACACGTACATTTATTTATATATGTGTATATATATATATGCAATGCATGGCGAGGTGCGATGGGTGCGAAGTGCACGTTGAGGCAAGCAAAGCAAGAAAGCTAGCGGATGCCCCACGAAACCTAGGCCGTCGTTTTTGGCTTTTTGCCTTTTGGATCCGAAACGTGTCAAGAGCACAACCGTTGGCGAACTGTGTGTCTGTGTTTTTGGTCTTTAGAGTTTGGACTGACTATTACTTCTCCACGCTCCTTTGTGAAATGAAATTATGAAAGTGACAAAAGTCTCTACTTGCCTTTTTTTTTTTTTTTTTTTTTTTTTTTACTTTGAAAGTTAAGGTGCAGAATATTGTCAGGTCTTATTTCGTAAAGAAGAGCAAATAAATAAATAAATAAATAAAATAAATTTCTAGTGATCTTAGCATGCATTTGGTGCTATAGTTTAAAATATAAAATTTAGGTTTAAATTGATTATACGTTTATCGAGACATTTAAATTATTGGAGTTAAAAATGTAAAAATTTAAAATGTGTTCGGAAAAAATGTCAATATGGAATTTGTTTCGTTCGTATCAAAATTCTATGCAATTTAAAAAAAATCATATCATTTGGACTTGTCTATACAAAATTATGAACTTTTAAAATTTGAGTTATAAAACTGTGTGAATAGTTAAACTGAAAGAAAAAGATAAAAATTAGATTGTGATTATAGGGTTTACACTGTAGCAGCAAACAAGCCCTTAGATTAATAATTGGATCCATGTATACAATATTATGAGAGAGTAATTATTTATTAGTGTGATTACAATCATTACGTTTGCTATGCAAATGAAACGACAATTTTTGGTTGCAGATTAGTGATGAATTTCATTTTTACAAGCACATAACAAAACTACCCTTAAAATTTTCGAAGTGATGTATAATTTTTGCAAAACAAAAGGTAGCACTTATTAAAGGACTAAAAGCCTTCTAATTTCAGCGAACAAGTTAATTCATATAGTTTAGATTTCTTTTAATTAAAATCTAGATCATGTGAATAAAGGGACGTCATCTGTTTAATCACGTGCTGGTTGCATTTACATATCAATATAATAGAGTTTTTTTTTTTTTTTTTTTTGAATAAAGTCAATCTATCTAAGAGTTTTAGTGTCTAAAATTTGGGATTTATGAATAAATGATTTTATGCATTTTTGTTTTATTAGATATCCTAACTTATATTACATTATAGGAAAATATTGTTGTTTTTTTAATGATCAGTCACTAATTAATAAATATTAATTTATGTTTTTAATTACTGGTTTATTATAGGTTGACTATGATCAATCACTAATGTATCGATTTTAATATTTGTTTTTAGATCATTATAAGTTGATTATGATCAATTACTAATTAACTGAAAATGTCTATTTACATTTTAATGGGCGTGACCATTTGTTTAAAATAAGTGTCCAAAAATTATCATTCTACCTAATTTTTCCCCAAAAATTTATCAGTTAAGTTGTGGTATGACTTACCTTATATATTGTATATGAGAAACATTAGAGGTCGTTTTTGTACAAATTTGCATAACATGTCATAACTTGATAGACAAAATAATTATAAAAAAAAGTAGTTGTAGACATAGTTTAATAGTAACATGTGACATTAATAGGGACTAAAATCAAGAAATATATAATTCAATGTTAACTATAGCATTAGGTGTGTGTAGAGTTTGAATCCTACAATCACAACTTAAAAAAAATAAAAATTTATTGACCATCTAAACTTCATATCCATTGAATCCAATAGGAATGTCTAACTGAAACTAGTTATATATATTTTTTATAAAAAAATCACGTATAGTTAGTTACACTAATCATGACTAAGCACAAGTTATTTCAAGTACTATTGAAAGGCAAGTAATGGCCACTTTCCCGTAAAACTTATATATTTATATATATATATATATATATGTTTATTTATAAATTATACACACACTATACATATATATATATATGCCCCTAGCTTATGCTTTATATACATATAGAAAGAATAAAGTTTTTCTAAAAGGAAACGATGAGAAAGTGACCGAGTCATGAGATGGGAAATTGAAAAAAAAAAAAATTTAAAATTTTTAAAAAAAAAAATAAAGAAAGAAGCACGCATGGGTATAAACAGCAATTGACTTCTTTTTGTTAAAAAAGACGACATAGGCAGGGGTCGACAAGAGACGTCTAACTATTGCAATCCCAATGCATATATATATACATATACATATGTATATATATGTGTGTATATATATATCATGCATGCCTCTTTAACTCTGACCCCGCCGTCAGGTTTACTTTTGTCTTCTCCTTTGGCTTTTTCATGCTGCATTGGATCTGCTTTGCTTCTATATCCAAGTACTCGTCTCTACTCTTCGGTCTTTACCACACACATTAAAAAAATAAAAAATGAAAAATAATCCAATGCTTTCTTGCGTACAACGAGTAGTAAGAATACTAATGTTTTTCTAAATATACAAATTACATTTATCTCTTTTTTTTGTGTGTGAATATTTATCTCGTTTACTTTGAATCAATTAAAATTAATAATATTTTTTTATCCAGCGTTATAACTTTTTGATAAATAATTATATATAACAAACATGGTATTATTTAGTAATTATTGATAGAAAATAAAAATATCATTGAAAAATATTATAATAAAGCAGTTATTAGAATAACATAAAAATAAAAAAAAAAGTTATATGTTGGACTGCCGGATAAGAAAGTAGATTTATGAAACTAAGAATTATAAAAATCTTTTTTATAGGTAAATATGTCTATATATATATATATATATATATTTGTATATGTAAGAATCTATTTTGCCTACCGTTAGAAAATTCCCCAAGTACATATTACAATTATTTAAGGGAAAAAAAAAAAAAAAAAAAGCTTTTCGATGGAATCCAAACGAGATATTCAACACTTAATTTGTTAATTACATAATTCCACTAATAGACTCTTTTGCAAAGCAATATATACATATATATATATATATATATATAAATATGCATACATTCTTTAATAGCTAATTACCATCCCATAATTTTCAACGGATCATTGATAATCAATTAATTTATTTGTACGTATGCGCCCTAAACTTTTTACATTTGACAATTTAGTCCCTGAACTTGCTCATCCATCCAAATCTCGTTGTTGCCGTACCCACGACCTTGCTCATCCAGATGTCGGCTTCGCAAGTCCCATCCTCGACCAGATCTCAACCTTGCAGGGCCGACTTCCGGTGCTAGATCTCATTGCCTCCATCGCCGTCACCGTCCCGCGACCTTGCTAAACCGGATGCTGGCATTGCAAGTCCCATAATCGGCGAGATCTAGGCCCGTAGAGTCGAATCGTTTTAGAGTGGATGTTTGTGTCGGTTTTCTGGGCTTGTGTACCTATTCCTTGGTCAGTTTTTGACCATGCAAGACATGGAATCATAGATGGGGATTGTTTGGCTTCAGCTACATTGGGAGATTGAGATTCTATGGAATTTTTTTTATTTTCTACTTTTTAAACTGCTTGTGATTCGATCCCTGAAGGAACCGGGGATTATTTATTTATTTTTTCCTTCAAATTATTTACAGCTCGAGAATTAGGATTCCAAAACCTAGAAAAATCAACATTATCTTATAGAAAAATAAACCCAGTCAAGATCAATTCAGTTTGAAAATAAATTCAAACACATATTTCTATGTTTCTGCTTGCTTACATCAAAAAATACCACTACATATACTTCAATCACTTCTAAACATAATAGAAGTAATTAAAAAAAAAAAAAAAAAGAAAGAGTTAAGTTTACTTAAAAAAAAAAAACAAAATTTCAGTTAATAATAATGTATATTCTGACTAATTGTGATTAAGATAGTAAAATTTACCTAATTTTGAATCAATTTAAGTTCAAGAAATGAATTTTGAGTTAGGTCAATAGAAAATGACCTAAATACTCCTTCTGAGAAAGTCATGTGGGTCAAAATCCGTTAAAGATTTAACATAAGTAGGCAAAAGGACCAACCATCCAAGGATTCTTAAATTCAAGGGGTCAATTGCTAGAAAATTTAGTTCAGGGACTAGATTATCAAATGCAAAAAGTTCAAGGGGTATTCGTACAAATAAGTCTAATCAATTTCAATTGGCCATGATTATATTTTAAGGAAATCGGAAAGAATAGCATTAGAAAACATTAAGTACTTTGATCAACTTTAGTGATGATCTAAGACCTATGGTGATTAGCATAATTAAGCTGGAAATAATATTAAACGTATATATTGAATAAGGGTTTGCTTGAGAAGCAAGACATAATTCTTGGGGTGATTAAGTCAATATATATGTCGCAGTTCTTTATCGTATGCAGGTCTTTATGCGTTTTTATTTAATAAGAATAATAAGAATTAGTACATACATTAAGACATTTGAATTAGATCGATACACCTTTAACACCTTCATTATTTACATATCTATTTTTTTCTCGGCGTTTCTATTTCTATATACCTTGTCTCAAAAATCAATTGTAAGAGAGTACTACCCCATAAAGTGAATGTACGTATTTGTCAACATCATCCGAGGAATTATATATAAAAAAACGGATGCATGACTATTATGTGGATGAGATATACTCTAAAACATTGACGAATTAATTAACATGCATCGAAATAGAAATAAGACATCAATTTTTAACGACGTACTATATAATAAACATAACACCTATTAATTCCTAACTTATAAAAAAATATTATACTTAAAAAAGTATTTAATATGATTTTTTATTTTGTTCTTTATTATATGATCTTATTTCAAATATTATATCTACTTTTCATCGTAATTTTTAAGCTCTAAAACTTGTAAAAGTAAATTTTTAATTTAAAAATAATAAGATTTGTAATGATTAAATAAAAAGGTTAATATATATAATTCCATTAAAACGAAATATTTAAAATTTGATATATACTACACTTAGCATGTCAAATATGGCATGGAAAATAATATGTATTAGAGAGTGATATCCTTACTTAAATAATAAAATTTAACATCTGAAGATGTTGTTCTACCCGTTATAAACGTAAATTAATTATATCAATTAGAGATACTAAATGGAGCACATGCCTCTTTCTTCGATTTCTTTTATTCTTAGCTTCAATAACTGGATTTTTCTTTTTTCTTTTTAGTTCATTACTAAACAATGTAAATATATAATTCATTGGATGTGGCATTGATCATGCATAACACCTATATAGTTTCTATCGATTTAATTAATATATAGGATATACTTAAGGCTATAGTTCAATCACTAAACACTACATATAACAATATTCCAATATAATATGCCAGTCGTGGTGTAGATACGTGCCTATAATTGTTTGGATCATAAAACTGTATATGTCTTCTAAAGGTCCTTTATGATTTTATTTTACTTTTCTTTCTGAATAAAAAAAATATATTATTGATGTCATCATATCTCCATCGCTTGATGCTCTACATAAAAAATCTAGTATTCATTCTAATTCAATTCTACTTATAGAGGCTGATCTATAGTTTCAATTCCACCACCACAATCTTTTCGATCTATTAAATTATGTGGTTTAGAGAGAGATAGATCATCAAAGAGAGACGACAATTAATTAATATTAAAAAAAAAAGGTGAAATTGTGGAAGAGACCAGAATCACCATGCAAATTATGAATCTTAAAAGTGCTTTTAAATTAATTATATTAACCGAGCACTAACCAAAACCAGATTGATTATGCGGGTCCAAAGATATACATGAACTTAATATTATTATTTATTATTTGCGTTAGCTGGGAAGAGACAACTTGAATTCATACAAGTTCATTCAAACGTTAGATCTTTATTATCTAACTCGTTTTAATTTGTATTAAGACTATTTATTTTCGATCGGTTAATAAATGAGCAAGATCTTCAACTTTTAAGTTATTAATTAACAATCTTAATATCTTATTTTATTGCTTACTTGTGAGCAAGCAAGAAATTTAAGGCGCACGCAAAAAAAAAATGTTAACTTTAATATATATATTTTTGGCTGAAGATAAATTCACCTTCTTTATTGTATTATATAATGGTGGGGACTTAGAAGATAGATAATACATGGGAGGTACCAAGGAACCAAAACCTAATTTAAAAAGTTTTTGAATTGATTTGGTGAATAAAAATGATCAAATCAAAATACTAATAAAAAAATAACCAAAAGCCATTTTATATCATTGAACGTTCCAAAAGTCAGAACCTCACCTCCATTGATCTGGAAATGACATCAACCTTAGCTCTTCTTCACCTAAAACATGAATTTCATATTAACACGTCTACTTAATACTTTTGACTTTATCTGCTGTCAAACTATTGCGAAACCCTTTTTTCTTCCCTCCTTTTTAGATAAACTAGTCACTTTCTTATCCTAATTAACAATGGAAAATAGGAGCTCAAATATAGAATATTCTAAAATGTTACCAGATACCACGAAAGCCCTAGGTCAATTTCTAAAACAATAAACAAAGAATTAAAAGGAAATTAGCCCTTCGTGAACTGGTTTATTTGATATTGTTTGCATGAACAATATGCATTATTACAAAAGAATATTAAAAGTAATTTGGAATAAAAATAGCCGGCCTTTCCTTCAAAAAAAAAAAAAAAAAAGCATTATTAATTGTGATAATTACTAACCAGATTATTCCCATAAATTAAGTGGGCAAAAACAAGGAGCTCATTCGTAGTCATTGCATGAAATGTCATTTTCACTGGAAAAATGACAATTCTCAAACGCCAAATATATAATTAATCCGGTTGCCAATTAGAGGGAGTATATTTAAAGTTCAGAAAGATTGTTATCATAATTTTTTTATGGCATGGGATTTATGACTCCTATTTATTAACGAGATGAAGATATTTATAGATTTTGAATCTAAAAGCTCCTTCTCAAACTCCTCTCTTCCCACCCACTGAACTAGTCCCAACAGATAGAAAGATTATTATCAATTAATATAAACTGTATAATAAATCAAATTTAGAGATATTGTAACAAGGGAAAAATGTGCCATCTACTTGTAGTAGATATGTTCTTATTTTTTTTTTCCTAAAAAAAAAAAAAGAATTATATTTACTACAAGTTGAATATGGGATTTTAGATATATTCTAGTGCTCTTACTTTCTTCAGAACTTAATAGGTCTATATTCATAAACATACACTCCTAAAGTATTTACAAATTCAATACCTCATAAAATGAATGTCTTACACAAATTTTAAGCAAACATCTAGAATTTTGACTTTTCCAATATTTCGTAGCAGTTTATATCTTACATTCTCAAAAATTTGTAATTTAAAAAATGCTTATTATTAATTACGAGTACATTCCTTCAAACAAACAACAACAAAAAAATTTACGAGTACATGTTTATTGTATAGCTATATACCAATCAAATAGTGTGTACGCTCCCAAGGGGGGAAAAAAGAAGGAAAAAAAAATAGCATGTAACTTGATGAAATATGATAAAAATTTGACAATTTAGAACAATTTTGTATATGTTTTTGTCATATGCTACATATATTAGGAGAAGGGTGAGCAACATTTTAGGTATGTTGATAAATGATGGATAGAAATATTAACAGGACACCATTAATAAAACGAGATGGTATAAGAATAAAGATGTCTTCCATTCTCTTTTTTTTAAGATGTTTCAAATTTGATATTCGTTTGCTTTAATTAAAGGTATCTTATTCAGTCAATAAATTAAACAGTATCGGATTTATGACAAGGGTGTGAGTGAAATTGAATCTATCATCATTCAAGTAAAATTAGATCATGTCGTTTTCATTTCTTCAACGAGTAAGATTAAACGATGACACCAACCAAATTTTTTCGTTTTAAACTAGCAACAAAAGAAATATTAATAGGGCAAGCTGCCTAATCGATGAGCATATATATAAAATGTATGGACCACATGAAAATCGAATAGTTTTTCTGGCCTAAGCTTAGCCAACTCTGATCGGCCGAGTAAGACAGGCAATCAGACACCCTCTCCAAGCCATTACGTAACCCATTTTTTTTTTTTTAATCCTTTTTATTTTTTGTTTTTTGTCTTTTTAACCTTCTTCCCTTTTTTTCATATCTTACAATCATCCTGCCGTTTGCCTGACGGCAGGTCTCCAAACAGAGGAAATACAGATGTAGAGAGAGAAACAATGTATAAATATAGAGCGAGAAACGATGTGAGATCGGTATAGTGTGTGTATATATATAGTGTATATATGTAGTGCAAGACTAGCTAAGGTAATAAGTAGGGGACCATTTTTCCGGTGCTTTGCCAATTTGCTCTCATGGGTTGGACAGTTTGCCATAAACACCAAACAGTACTACAGCACCCCGCACCCCACTCAGGGCCCACCTAGTTCTTGGTGGGCCCCACCATAGACTATATATATATTTCAAATATAAAAAAAAAATAATGAGAGAGAGAGAGACGGGGGGACCACGACAACAGCGGGGCTACAGTTCGCATTGATTAAGCCGGCGGCTGTCAGAGAAGTCAAAAATTCCCGGTGGTCCCCACCGGAGGTTCAGCCACGTGTACGGCTGAGATGAGGTCATCTTCGCGCGTGCTTGGGTCTGGTCCCCCCGGGCTTGTGGTCCTGCCCAGGAGGAGGTGACTCGTGTCGAAAGGTCGTTGTCCCGCGAGTGGCGGAGACAAACAGCGACGTAATTCATGGTCCCCCCTCCTTTCTTTTATTACATTTTTTTAATTATATTTTTCCCGCGATATTTTTACCTCTTTAACGTGACCGGCTGTGGCCGGTCGCCTGAGCTACCTAACTCCCCGTGTTCTGCAGCTTAGAACCGGTTCGGTCGAGGGTGAGATTAATTAAAGAAAAAATTATATATATTTGAATGAAAATATTCACATGATAAAATTTTAATCCATCTTTATTTGTAATCTTGTTTAAAACATCTAAATTTTAACATTTTGCGACACTTAGCTTGTGTTTGAACGTCCGGTTTGAATCTAAAAATTACGACTCAATTTTTATCTTTTTTTCAAAAGTCAATCTCAGTTTCATTATTTATAATTATTATAATTTTATAACTCAAATTTTACAAGTTCATAATTTTACATATAGAAGTCCAAATAAGATAAATTTTTTAATTTTTTTAAATTGTATAAATTTCAAGACGAACGAAACAAGTTTAATATTGATTTTTTTAACACATTTCAAGTTTTTAATACTTTTTAACTCCAAAAATTCAAATGCTTCATTGAACTCACATTTAAATTCAAATCCAAATTCTACGATCCAAACTCATGCACTTTGGTTGTTTCACTCCAACCAATTAATTTTGATTACTTTTTATCTTTTTTCTTTAAAAGAAAATTTAGTTTTATGATTCATATCTCAAACTCTAACTTAAAAACTAAAACTTTAAAAATCCATAATTTTATTATTTTAAATCGAAATAAGATGACTTTTAAAAAGAAAAATTACATAGAATTTCAAAAGCAATAAAACAATATCCATATTTTTTTTTCCAATACATTTTAGATTTTTACTTTAAACAGTTCTTTTTTAATCAATTGTATAATTTTAAAACTCGACTCAATTTTATCAAAATAACTCTAAAATTCCACCTCAAATGGATCGACCAAACAGACTTTTAATATCGTTGTCGTTTAACGACTAATTAGACACTAGAAATGGTGGTCACGCTAGTTCGGATGACGTGGGAAGCACGCTCCAAGAGTTGAGGGAGATACTTAGTCACTATTGTTTAAGCATCCCCACGGGTAAGCTTCTTCTAGATACACCCATGTACTTTTTTTGTTGTTGTTGGAACGGGGAAGGTGAACCGTGTGAAGCTATTTGCGTGTCATTTTTGTATTACTTTTCTACTATTTTTTTTCACTAAAATTAATGTTGTCAATTTTTTTAACATTATAATATAAGGTAAGATATTTTATCATTTCTCACGTGTGTGATGTGTGTTGATATACTTTGGGCCCTTAAATTATTGTTTGGTAATAAATAATGCAGCCAGTTGTTTCTTAAACCACCATTAAATTTTTTTTCCCCCCATTTGGTTTCTTCCTGTCTGATACTTATAGGTTTGATTGGTGTGGTAAAAACACATTGAAAATGTGCTCCTTTTAAGTGAAGCAAAATGAAAATGTAGTACTTTTTTATTTTTTATTTTTGGCTTGAAAAGGCATATCTGATAGCTCAATTAATTTAGCTAAAATATGAGATGTTTATGTTAATTAGCCGGTACTTATATGAAGCTCGCATTCTTTAATTTTGTAGCCAACAATTTATGTAACAAGTTCGATATTGTTGATCTCTTTTTTCTTTTTCTTTTTCCTTTTTTTTTCCTCCCTTATGTTCTCAGCACACAAAGACTCTCATTTGCCATTTAGGGAGTTGATTTTAATGATGGAGTTGTATCGCACTAAACTTATTTTAACAGGCTATTAAGGAGTTAATGGCCACATCATCATGAAAACTTATTATTAGTTTAATAAAGAAAGAAACAAATCATCATTAATTTCATCTATTAATTATAAAAACAAATAAAAAATGTTGCAGAAACAACTCTAATTAAGCCTCCGTTTGGTGTTATAATTAGAGTTGAAATTTTTAAGTTGGAGTTGGTTGATTTTTTAAAAATTAATTATAATTTTTGTTAATTTTTCAGAAAAAAATAAAATTGAGATAAAAAATTTAAGTTTGAGTTAAATCACCAAACTGAGTGTAAAAAGAAAAAACTCATAAGCCTTAGGTCAATTTTCCCAATATACAATGATTTGAATTTTTTTTTTTTGTGGGAACGTTATTTGGATTTTTTTTTTTTTTGGTCAGCAACACATGTTTTGATTTTTGACTGGTAGCAACCTATAGTTGAATGTACCAAAACTATTTATTTAGTACTCCAAATAACGGAAGTGTCGGCGGGCAACAGTGCGTTGAGATGAAAAGTACTAAAGGCCGTTGCTACAGTTTGGCTGAGATCAACAAACTGTTCAAGTTGGTGCCTTTTCTTGTGTTTAATTTAATAATTATTTATTATTTTCGGCTTCAACTGTCTCTCTCTATTTTTTTTCTTTTTCCTTTTTTTTTTTAAATTATTAAGTTGGTTTTTGAAATTTTTAACTTTTTACAGTTTTGATCATTGAATTTTTTTTTAGCTGAAATACCTTTAAATTATTAAACTGTTTCTACAATAATCCTTTATCTTAATTTTTAGACAGAATCCGTTAGTTAGCATCATTTTTTGATTAAATTATTAACAGAATCTGTTTAAAAATTAACAAAAATGACTATTGTAAAAATATTTTAATAGTTTAGATGCATTATCTGTTCTTTTTTTTTCATAGTTTGAATGATCATAAACTATTAAAAATATTACTACAGTAGTTCTGTCTATTAATTTTTTGACAGAATCCATAATTTTTTGACCAAATTATTAACAGATTCAGTTCAAAAATTGATAAAAAGGATTATTGTAATAATATTTTAAAATTTTAGTAATATTTCAATTGAAAAAAAAGTTTAAAGACTAAAGTTATGTAAGGTTAAAAATTTAAAAACTAAACCAGTAATTTAACTTTTTTTTTAGGTGTCCTGAAGCGAGTCAGTTCACAAAGCCGTAAGACAACGGCAGAGTTGTGGGGTTGGCCACGTTGAGAATTGGTTCGCCATTAGATGACACTCTTTCAAACCTACGACTCACACACATCCACACACTCCTTAAGCTGCCAAGCTTTTCAAACCCCCTACCTCCTTTTTCTTCCAAATATATTTTAATTTTCATAGAAAAAATATATGTATTTAGCCTCCGTTTTGAAACACATGTTTAAAATAAAATTTTTAAGTTGAAATTTATTGATTTTTCAAAAATTAATAATAATTTTTGTTTATTTTTTAGAAAAGATAAAAATTAAAATGAAAATTTAGGTTCACACTTGCAATCAAAATAAATGCTTATTTAGCTTTGAGCATCTAGGTAGAAAAGTAGTCATATAGAGACAAAAAAATTTTTAAAAGTTTTTTAGTTAAATTTATTTTTTAAATCTATCATTCAAATGAATCATAAATATATTATGCACACGTTTGGATCTCCAATTCAAATAGGAAAATTCCATTTTTTTTTTTTGAAAAGTCAACAAAAAGTATAACTAGTTTTAAAAAATCAACCAATTTCAACATAAAAATTTCATGCCAAACGAATGATCCAACGGGCCCTTAGAGTGTTTTATAATATGATCCTCTTTTTTATTTTCAAGTGACTAATTTAATTGTTAGATTAATTTTTTAATGGTCTAGTTTATAAGGGTATATTTTAAAATTTTTGAGTAAGTGATGAGTATACACAATAAATCTGATTATTAAAAATTGTCTATAATTAAAAGTAGTTCATGTTGGTAGTGTAAGATATTAGGTCATGCCGTAAAGCTCCTATTTTGGAGTCTTTTAAAATTTTAAATCATTTGATTGAACATTACTTGTATGTATTGTTTAGTATAAAAGAGTTTTCATTTTAATCAAACAATTAAAAGTTATTTTATTGATATGATAAAACAACATGTTCTACTATAGGATTTTTCTATTAATATTTTCTCTTTGTGCGTTAAAATAGATTGGGTTGAAAAATTGTGTAAACTAACAACGTTTGATGATTTTACGGTTTAATATAATTACTTTTCAATTCCTTTATTTATACAAAAATAACAATTTTCCTGCAGTTGGTATCCTTTCAATCTATCTGGTGTTTTTATTGATTGTAGAGGAATTATTAAAAAAAGCCTTATGACTACTCGATGGTGATATGTCGAGGTACTATCATGTTTTTGGGCCTCAGACTTCTATTTTTCCCTTTGTGCATCATCAGACATTCAGATTATACCGATTTTCGATGAGAGTTTTATCTCTATAATGTAGGATCAATCCAATATATTTATAATTTTTATTCTTAATTGAATGAAATTTTCCCTTTCAAAAAAAATTCCTAAAAGATTAAAAAAAAAAAAAAAAAAAAAAGAAAGAAAGAAAGAACATTTAAGGAAATCCATAAAAATTGGTACCGTGTCTGAATTTATTGTTGCTAACGAAAAGTTATCATAAAATAAAAACAGTCTTGCTCAGAATTAGAATTCATGACATGTGCAATTGTTTTATTGCTCAAAACAATTTCCGCTAATTAATTATTGATATTTCAATTAAGAAATGTAATTACTAATCATTCTTCTAGACGCGCGCAGGTGCAGCAGCACGAGATCTTTTTAATAAACTGATAAAGCAATAAGTGCTCTATCATTTCGCAATAATAGTAAAAAAAAAAAATAATAATAATAATAAAAAAATTTTAAAAAAAGTAATCAGGAAAAAGTAAGGACTTGACCTTGCCCAACAATATTCATGTATAAAGCAGTATTCCGACAGACCCCTGACCTGAAAACCACTATTCCCTAAACCGCCTTTCTATCTCTCCTGTCTAAAATCCCCCTACCTCCCCACTTTCTCTCTCTAACCCTCCCTTCCCCTATATACGTTCATAGTAGTCCATATCACACTCCCTTTCTCTCTCTTTCTCTCTCTCTCTCTAAAAACACACACCATACATCTTGTTTCGCTATATCTCTATCTCAACACAATCTCCAAAAACCAAACTTCCTTTTATTCTCTCTCTAACCTTTCCTTCTATTTTCTCTCCACGAGATATAGGTTCTGATAACTTCATCGACATCGTTGAAAAGCACAGTACTACTGAATCAGTACGAATTATATATATAATAACATCATAACCACAGAGCGAAGAAACTCTCTCAGCTCTGTGTAAATATACATATATATATTTATTATATACTGTCTGTATAGCCAGCGATCGGATATGGCGTACCATAACCACATACCGCAAGAGCTGAATCCTCTGCACCACTTCGCGGATCAACAGGCGCAGCAACAGCAGAGCCACCAGTCGTTGGAGGTGTTGACGTCGTCGGGAAAGTCGGCGGAGCCGCACCAGCCGCTCCAGGCGGCGCCGAATTGGCTCAACAACGCCCTCCTCCGCACCCACTTCGAAGGCGCTAACGGCGGCGGCGGAGGAAACAACAACAACAGCAACAGCAGCAACAGCAACAACAACAACAGCAACAACAACAGCAACACGAATTTCCTCAACCTCCACACGACGGCGTCCGATTCCGGCCGTGGCGGAGGAGGCGCGACCTCGCAGCAGCAGGCCTCCAACCAATGGCTCTCCCGCCCGATCCTCCAGCGCAACCACAGCGACGTCATCGACGCCGTCGGCGACACCATGATCGCCGCCGCTATGTCGCACGACTCCGGCGAGCTGAAGGCAGGCGACGGCGGGGACAACCTGAACGGGAAGAGCGAGGGCGGCGGAGTCGTGGTGGAGAGCGGCGACGGTGGGGTGATTAACTGGCAGAATGCAAGGTACAAGGCGGAGATTCTTGGGCACCCACTGTACGACCAGCTTCTGTCGGCGCACGTGGCCTGCCTCCGGATCGCCACGCCGGTGGACCAGCTCCCGAGGATCGACGCCCAGCTCGCTCAGTCTCAGAATGTGGTGGCCAAGTACTCCGCCCTCAGTCAGGCCATGGTCGGCGACGATAAGGAGCTTGATCAGTTCATGGTACGCCAATCATCTCTCTCTCTCTCTCTCTCTCTCTTTCTTCTCTCTTGTTTTTCCTCTGAGTTTCTGGTAATTTTCAGGAACCAACTGAACCGGAATTTATTTATTGTCCTCCGTTTAATTATTTCTTCTCTTCCCCTGCAATTATTGGTTGTTTGTACATAATTAAAACCTTAATTTAATTCTATACATTAAAAATTCACACCTTAAACTTTCAAATATATTTTTTTATTTTTCGTTTTAATTATATTATTATTCACACCCGGGAATTACTTCAAAGAAGAAAAAGGTTCTAAAGTTATGGCCAAGAGATCATGTGGTGAATCTGTTTTCCCGTATTTGGAAAGGGCAAATTTCTGGTCGGCGGAGGAGGTTGGTTGGTATTGCTTCATAATTAAATGCGAAGACCAAATAAAATGATGTGGAAACTGGATTTGTGTGGTAGTCATCACGTTATTGTATAACCCAGAGGAACTAGCTGTGAAACAAAGAAACTTTCCTTAGTCGGCAAACAAATGAGACGCTTTTTATTCTCTTTATTTAAAAGGATTACCAGTATGGTGAAATTCCCAAACTATTTTATGTCAACTTCTTGTCTACTCATGATGTGATTAGATTCAGCTTTTGTTTTTTGAGTTATAAGTTGTTGGAAAGTGAAAAGAGTTTTGGGGAGTTTTTTTTTTTACTTCTTCTTCTTCCTTTTTTTTTTTTTTTTTTTTTCTTTTAACAAAGCTTTGGTTTATATGAGACGGGAAGCAGTGGAAGGAGGACGTGAGACATGGGCATTGGTTTAATGTTATAAGGATAGGAATAACGAGATAAAATATAGATGCAACTCATCGAACAGACAGGATTGGGATGACCAAAAGAGAAGTACGATTCCTGAGAATTGTTTTAGGCCTCTGTTGGGACATAAAAATTCTGGTTCTTTAATGAGTTCCTACCTAAATTTCATTATACAAATCAAAATTAAAATTCATTAGGATGTTAGTAATCTTCAGGCAAATGTCACTTTGCTACAGAAAATATTTTGATATCGCTCCGGCCTTCTTTTATCGGAATCTGGGGTCTTATTCCTAACAGGCTTTTTATATGATCCTCTGCATCGTATTGTCGTAATATGATTCATTTCTGCTGTTTCTGCTCTATCTGCGTATTGATATTTGTTTAATGCTTAGTCAATGTTCACGTGTTGCAAAAAATAATTCTTGGTCGGATTGAATTTGGTTCAAGTGAAAATGCTTACACATAATTTCTAAAAAGTGAAAGGAGACTTGGGATTATAGGATTCAATTTACAACTTCTGTAGTTGGGAATCAAAATAATCATACAGATGCAAATTCGATTATAGCAAGAAATTTGGCTTCTTCTATTATTGGTTTTTGATTTTTGATTTTTAATTTCTCTATCATTGGCTCTCTGACTAATGTAGACGCATTACGTTCTGCTGCTCTGCTCCTTCAAAGAACAATTGCAACAACATGTCCGGGTTCATGCAATGGAAGCGGTTATGGCTTGCTGGGAGATTGAGCAGTCTTTACAGAGCTTAACAGGTGAGTGTTTAGCCAGATAAATTATTATTATTATTATTATTATTATTATTATTTTCCTTTTCAGTTTCTTAATTACACATGTTATTTTTGAAAAATTTTCCACTCAGAGAGAACTAGTAAACTTCCAGATTTTCGCTGGATTTTTATCCTAAGGGCCCGTTTGGGGTATTTTACCATCTAGGTCTCAAAATCTTAACTTTACATCAAACTTTTCTTCTCTTTCATTTTCAAAAAACTCAAATTTTAAAGTCCATAATTTTCTTATTTCAAATGAAAATGAGATGATTTTTATGTTAAAATGTTCGTATCAACAAGACGAATAAGATAATATCCATTTTGCATATTAGCACATTTTAAAATTTTGCATTATTTTCTATATTACATAACTTTTTCAAAAGTTTTCATCTCAAACACACATTTCCAATTCAACCTTCAAAATACCATCTCCAGATGTCCCCCAAACAAGTCCTAATATTTGGAATGGTCTTTTTAGCAAACATAATTAGTTTTGTATTGTCAGAAGTATGACAATATGAGGGGAAATTAAGTAGTCTAAGAAGTTTGATATGTTTCAGTATTACTGCTTAGATTTTGCTTTTATATGCAAGATATATAGTTATATTGAATTAGTCATGTGTATGGATCTATAACTACTCGTGCACATACTGGATCAACAGGAGTGTCCCCCGGGGAAGGTACGGGCGCCACAATGTCCGACGACGAGGATGATCAAGTGGACAGTGATGCAAACCTGTTTGATGGAAGTTTGGATGGTCCTGACAGCATGGGATTCGGGCCTCTGATCCCGACAGAGAGTGAAAGGTCCTTGATGGAACGAGTCAGGCAAGAGCTGAAGCTTGAGCTGAAACAGGTGTGTTTATATATATACTTACAGCGATTTTTTTAATTATTGATTCTTATTGAATTACTAATAAACTTCTGCAAAAATTTTTTTCCAAAGGGTTACAAGGAGAAGATCGTCGACATAAGGGAAGAGATTCTGCGAAAGAGAAGAGCAGGGAAACTCCCTGGTGACACTACCTCTGTCCTTAAAGCTTGGTGGCAATCCCATTCCAAATGGCCATATCCCACGGTGCAAAAAATATATTTTCCTATTAAATACTTGCAAGAGCATCTTCAATAGAATGATGAATTCTCTAATACGAGATAACATATCATCGGTTCAAATTCATAATTCAAATTTTTATAACAAAGAACACTGTAAAAAAAAAAAAAAAATTTGAAATTGGGTTTTGAAAATGGGATGCTAAACGAAAGCGATTATAATAATAGTATTATGTACTAGAGTACAAAACGAACAGCATACAAGTATGCAATCTTTTACATTTTTTGTGTCAAATATGGTATCGACAGGACCGTTACCAAGAAAGGCCTGGGGGCGGGGGCTAAAGGCCCCCTCCCCCTCAACTTTTTTTTCGCTTTCGTTTACTTATGCATGTATAGTGAAAATTGCATAAAGCCCCCTAAAAAATGAAAAAAAATTATAATCCATATCGCTCAAAATTTATCTATGTAGATATTAGTCCCCGTTATAGAACTTTCTGGCTTTGTTACTGATCATTGAAATTAGTACTTGCATAGGAGATCATGTAATACAAACCAGCATAAAAACGACTGCATTAATGCTAAAATAGTACGAGTGTTTCAGGAGGAAGACAAGGCGAGGTTGGTACAAGAAACAGGGCTGCAGTTAAAGCAGATAAACAACTGGTTCATCAACCAGAGGAAGAGGAATTGGCACAGCAATCCTTCCACTTCAACAGTTTTGAAGAGCAAACGCAAAAGGTACAACAACTGAAACTAATGCATTGAGTTTTATATTCTATGTGTCTGCGGATCATCAGCTTTCGCGCCAACCTTAATTCAAAAAGTAGTAGTGCAGGTGAAAACAGCGGCGATCGCTTCGCCTGAACGGAGGAAACCTATCTCGGTCGAGATCATCAAAAACAGTTATAATATATTCCGACATATAATTCGAGACAGCGTAGGCCTCATGCGAAAGGGACCATGTTTTGCTCCAACAGAAAGACAAACAAAGCTAACACATAAAATGATGATGATGAGGTTTCGATGAGGAGATGGTGATGATAATGAGCGAAATATATACGAGCGATTATACAGGTATATATATGTATATGCTCAAAGGCATATAGATATATATCTATATATATTTTGAAAGGCAGATTGGTGGTGTAGTGAAATTTACTGTCGTATCGTATCAAATAGGGATTCAGTATTTAGGAATTTATATATATAACTACCGAGGCCGGATTAATGGATAGTTTCACATTATGCATGTAATTTAGCAGGCTTATAATTTTTGCTTCAGGACTCAGGAGTCATCATATTTGTGAATAAGAAGAATAGCGAGGGGCTTTTTTTGGGGGGGCTGTACAGTGTTTTGATCTGTTCTGTGCATGGTTTTTTTCTTTTATACAGTCGCATTGATGTTGATGATATATAGCCTTTTTTTTTTTTTTGGGGTTTCTTTATCTTTTTTGGGGCGTTTTGGTGTAGAGAAATATAATTGGTAGAAAGTTATGTTATATAAAATTTTTACATTATATGTGTAGTTTTCAATGTGTCCTTTTCATGCTTCAAAATGCCATTTACTTGCCCTTGTATCTGTCAAGCATTTCAATCGTGTTGCTTTTTCAAATATACATATACATATATATATATATATATATGTATATTTATTTGTCATGTATTCATGCGGTTGTGTTTGCAGTGCCATGAACTAGATTAAACTTCTAGTTTTAGCTTCTGAATTTTGCATATATATCATGTATACAATTATAATATTCGAGTGCGGATTATTGGTGATAATTTGTGAACAGAAAAACTCAACTAATTTCTTACCATAACACATGAAAACAACGTCAAGAGAAATTGTTAAATAGCATTGTAATTCAGCGCAACAAGATACTTTACACACAGCATAGTTTTTTAGCATAACAATAATGATAATAACCGTGAGAAATCTATGTAGAGAGAGAATATCTGAATGAGAAGAAAGAAGACTTAATATTCTCATATATATAGTCTGTTTGCTAACCACCCAACCAATAGAAGTAATACACCTGTCACATTGATAATAACAGGTAACAACCTTCTAACATAATCTAACACTTAGTCAGCTAATCACTAATCTAACCACTAAACTAATTATACAACAGAATCTTTCATCTTAACAGCCCCTCTCAAACTTAAAGTATCCACATTGGTTACTTTATGTTTGTCTCAAAAGGCACTAAAACTTGAGCTTGAAATAGCTTTAGTAAAGATGTCAGCCAATTGATCCACTGCAGGTACATGCCTCACTTCAACTTGTTTCCTTGAAACCTTTTCTCTCACAAAGTAGAGATCAAGTTCTATATGTTTTGTTATGGCGTGTAAAATTGGATTTGTAGACAAGTGTACAATAATCAAGTTATCACACCAGATAACTGGTGTTTTTGAGTTTTCAATCTGCAACTCACTTAGCAAGGACTTGAGCCACGTGATTTCAGCAACTACACTCGCCAAGCTCCTGTATTCAGCTTCTGTGCAGGATCTAGAAACTGTGTGCTGCTTTTTGGATTGCCAGGACCCCAAATTAGTAACTAGGAACACACAAAACCCAGAGATTGACATTCTGTCCTCTATATCCGAGGCCCAGTCAGCATCACAGAACCCAATATTAGTTAGTTCTGAAGAAGAGCAAGGCTGCAAAAACAACCCATAGTCGAGTGTCCCTGCTAAGTACCTTAAGATTCGCTTTACTGTTTTCTAATGAGCTTCCAATGGATTCTGCATGTATTGACACACTTCATTTACTGAGAAGGAGATTTCATGTCTGGTGATGGTGATGTATTGAAGGGCACCCACTACACTCCTGTAAAGTTGCACATTCTTAACTGTATCACTACCATAGGAAGTAAGCTTTTGTCCAATAGTCATGGGAGCTGATACACATTTAGCATATTGCATCTTAGTTTTGCACAACAAGTCTGTTAGACTGTTACATACTTCTTCTGACACAAATGAATACCTCTCTCTGTCCTTTTTCACCTAAATGACTAAGAAATAATCCACTTCTCCCAAATCCTTAAGAGCAAACAAGGAATTCAGTTTCTAAATCAGACTTTGCACAACACTTTGATCACTTCTTATCACTAGGATGTCATCTACATAAACCAGTACAAATAGAGACCACTCAGAATTAACCTGCACGAATAGTGACTAATCTGACTTGGCTGAGCTGAAACCAAAACTGACCAGTGACTGGTAAAGTTTATCAAACCACACCCTTGGAGCCTGCTTCAAGCTGTAGAGGGATCTATTAAGTTTGCAAACCAAATTTGAGTGCTGTGTATCCACAAAACCTTCAGGTTGATCCATGAATACCTCTTCCTGAAAATCACCATTTAAGAAGGCCTTGTTCACATCAAGCTACCTTATAAGCCACCACTTGTTCAAGGCTAGAGTAAGAATCCCTTTTATACTGGTTGGTTTAACTATAGGACTAAAGGTTTCATTGAAATCAAACCCTGGAGTTTGATGAAAACCTTTGGCCACCAACCTTGTCTTATACTTGTTTATGCTCCCATCTGGAATCTCCTTCACTTTATAAACCCATTTGCACCCAATTGCTTTTCTTCCCTCTGGTAACGAGACTAAGGTCCGAGTATTATTCCTTTGAAGAGCACGAAATTCATCTATCATTGCTTATTTCCAGTGATATGATTACATTGCTTCAGAGACAGAGGAAGGTTCTCGAGTTGCCATGAAAATCTTTGGCTTATGAATCCCATTTTTGGATCTAGTTACCATTGGATGCTTTTGTTTGGGTCATGCTGCACCTGTGCTAATTGAAACTATAGCTTGTACATTTTGAGATTGACTTGGAACAGAAAAATGAGCATTTGAATCATTGTATCTACTTCACCAGGACAAGTATTATGAATTTGATTATTTTCAGAAGCAGGAATAATAGACACAGAAGTTGGTGACAACACATTCAGAGAAGTATGCACAGAAGAAGTGATAGGAAAGACAATAGAACAAATTGTATCAGATTTAGCAAATGGAAAGGTGAACTCATCAAATAGAACATCCCTAGAGATGAAAATCCTACCATTTGAGTCTAGACACCTGAAGCCTTTGTGATTTAGACTGTATCCAAGAAATGTATAAGGAGTAGATCTAAATTGAAGTTTCTGGTTGTTATAAGGTCTAATATTAGGATACCAGGTGCAACCAAAACTTTGAGTTGGGAATAGTCCGGCTGAGTATGAAATAAAGTTTCAAGAGGTGTTTTGTTTTGTAACAGAGGAGTAGGAAGCCTATTTATGAGAAAAACAGATGCCCTAAATGCTTCGTCCCAAAATTTGAATGGCATTGAAGCTTGAACTAGAAGAGTTAAACCGTTCTGAACAATCACTACTACAAAATGTGGATTTCACGACGGAATTTCCACGACCATTTTTTAAAAAAACCGTCGTGGAAAATGCGACAAAAACACGGAGCAGAACATGGTTTCCGAAAACCATCGTGGAAGCCGAAGCTTCCACGACGGTTACATAAAACCGTCGTGGTATCTCAACTAAAATTTTGAAAAAAAAAATTTTAAATTAAAAAAAAAAACCGTCGTGGAATTTTTTTAAAAAAATTTAAAAAATTAGCTACCACGACGGTTTCCAGAAACCGTCGTGGAAGCATGAATCTTCCACGATGGTTTTTTAGAAACCGTCGTGGTAGGTACGAATGAGGGAATTTTTTCAAAAATTTTTTTTTTGAATTTTTTGACCTACCACGACGGTTTTTGGGAAAAACTGTCGTGGTAGGTCAAAAAATTCAAAAAAAAAAAATTTGCAAAAATTGAAATTTTTTTTTTTGAATTTTTCACCCTACCACGATGGTTTTTCCTAAAAACCGTCGTTGTAGGTATGAAGGCGGGAATTTTGAAAATTTTTGAAATTGTTCAACTTTTTAGAGCGTATATTAAAACCGAAAAAAATACACTATTTCCCACCCCATTACATTCCGAGCCTTTTTCACTCTCTAATACAAACTCTAACTCCAAACCCAAAGCCGCCCATCCTCCCTCCATTTGTCTCTCTCCGTTCCCTCTCTATATTCTCGCCGCCATTCCTCTCTCTCTCTCTAACTCCGAGCCTTTTTCCCTCTCTCTTTAGCCGCCATTCATCCCCCTCTCTCTAATTCCGAGCTTTTTTTTCCTCTCCTTCTCGCCGCCATTCCTCCGTCCCCTACATTCTCTACCACTCCGCCCGTACCCACGCTTGACAATCCGGTAAGTTGAAATGTATCTTGCTTGGGTAAGGCACGGATTTGGGAATTTTCCGTCCAAAATGTTGATTTTGTTGATTGTGGTTGTTGATTGTGAAATTTCCGTCCAAAATGTCAAAAATCTACAATGTTCCTTCCAAAATGTTGATTTGGTTGATTGTTGATTTGGGAATTTTCCGTAGAAAAATGTCCAAAATCCATCCTTTCGGTGATTGTTGATTGTCGTTGCGATTTAGATTGCTTTAAAATTGATTGGGTAAGACACAGATTTGGGAATTTTTCAGAAAAAATGTTGATTTTGTGAGTTAAATTTTCCGAATTTGCCACCCGTGGGAAATGAAATGAATTCGCAAAAAAAAAAAAAAAAAAATTCGACGGACCCTACCACGACGGTTTTTTACGTAGAACCGTCGCGGTATGTTCTTAAATTTCCACATTTAGGCCCTATTTTTTGCCTATTCCACGACGGGTAAAAAACCGTCGTGAAATCTGAAAAGATTCCACGATCATGGATTCCAGGACAGTTAGAAAACCGTCGTGGTATCCATATTCTGTACTAGTGAATGTGCCTATGTTTCCTTTCTACCACCCCATTTTGCTCATGTGTGTGAGGACATGAAAATTTGTGTCCTATCCCATTTGTCTAAACATAGTCAGTAAAGGTTCTATACTCAACACCCCAATCGGTTTCTAAGGATTTTGGGATATTACACTTTGACAAGACAGTTTTCACGACAGACTCAGAAGGATGACCTAACATATTATGCCACATATCAAACAGATTGGGCTTATTAACAGTAGGGAAATTACAACAATGATTAGAACCAGTGTTTGCTACAACTACATGAACAGAAGGACAAACATTTGTAAAACATGAACTATTGGAGTTGTTGACAGAAGACTGCGAGGAGCTTTTCCTGAGATTGATTTGACTGCTGTTAAAAACGTACAAGCCATCTTTAAGATGCCCCTCCAGAAGAACCACCTTGGTTTTGAGATCCTTGACAAAACAAGTAGTGGGGTGAAACTCAAAATAAACTAGATTATCTTATGCAAACTTGGAAACAATATATGAACACGAAAGAGCTCCAATCTCTGGAAAAGAACTCCGATCGCAGATCGTCACAGCTCTGATACCATGTGAGAAATCTATGTAGATAGAGAAAATAGAGAGAGGAAATATCTGAATGAGAAGAAAGAAGACTAAATAGTCTCATTACTAATGAAACTATATAGAAGAAGACTATAAATAGTCTGTCTGCTAACTACCCAACCAATAGAAGTAATACACCTATTGCACCGATAATAACAGGTAACATCCTTCTAATAGAATCTAACACTTAGTCAGCTAATCACTACACTAATCACTAAACTAATTTTACAACAAAATCTTTCATCTTAATAATAACAATAAATGGATGAACAATACCCTAATCATGATATATATTCTGTTTTTATTAATTGTTAGATTAACTTTTCAACAGTTTAATTTATGAGAGTATACATTAAAAATTTGCAACGCGTAATGCAGAACTGCTTTTAATCATAAATCGTAATGTTGAAAAGTTAATCAAACCTCTAAAACAACATCATCTACCATTTGGTAAAAATACGGTTTCCAACATAAGTTTTGAAGAAAAAAAAAAGAGGGGGAGGGGAAGGGATAGTGATCCTGCAATCCTTATACCTACTGCTGGGATTAAATTAAAATTTTCTTGTCAGCATGGATGATCACAAACACCAGATTGTTAATAATTATAGAAGAAAATAAAGAATATAAAAATCCAACGTGGTTGAGCAATCATCGACGGGGCATGAGTTGTATTACTCTAGGAGTGAAAATACTGCCTAATTGATTTGCTGGCGAAGGAAGGGGGGGAAAAAAAAAAAAAAAAACCATTTGCGTGTGGAGATATGAAAACATTCTCTCATAAATGGGCCTGAACCGTAATATAATAAAAATTTTCTTAAAAGAAGCCATAATAAACGAAAATTAAAAAAAAAAAATCTTAATTAATTCGACATACAATACAATTATACACAAGATTGATCTCATAAAGTCAAGATAAATGAAAAACCAAACAATATGTTTAGGTATATATAATACAATACCAATGGCAAAATGCTTATTAACCCTAATCAATCCAGTCCAACTTGGCCTTTGTTCATCCCTAACGGATCAGCATATCGACCAGAAAATTCAAGGTAAGCGGCACCATCTGCTTCCTTGTCAATCCCATCGTTGAAATTAAGCGCGTAACTCTGCGGATCATAGTGAAACTGCAACCTCTTTTTCTTGTTATTCACGATTCCGCATTTACTTAATCTGCGAATGAAGTTCTTCCACTTTGGCCCCGCCCACACTTCCGACGCCTCTTTCGCCTTCTTCACGCTCTTCACCACCCAACTCTCATCTTCCGCCACAATTTGATCTCCTTGTTGTTGTTGCAGCAAATGTCTCCGCGACGCATTGTCTCCCCTTCGCCGCCGCCGCCGCCATTTAGATTGCAGCACTCCCTGCAAACAACAGCACAAATTAGAAGACGGCGGGAGTGTCTCCTCGTCTTCTTCTGCGTAATCGTAGTTTTCTTCGGACGCCAAGTTTTCGTGTGAGTCGATGTTTTCCATGGAAGGAGATGTGTTTGATGTAAAGGGTAGCGGAGAAAAATAGTATGAGGAATTTTGTAACGAAGGAAATTATTCATTTGTGCCTATATATATTGGAAATAATAATTTAGTTGGGATTCTTTATGTGTTAATTGTCAGGCTGTTTTTGTTGTTTATACAAGCTGGCGGATCAGAAAGGGATTTTCTAAGGCTGATCATTATAAGAGTAGTTGTTAGCTCGTCATATGGATTCTTTTACCATAATGAGGACTTGGTGTTGCCGGCAGTTCTGTACAATATTTTAGCAGCTGTGGCTTACAAAGCACCTCTTCATCGACAGTCAAGAGCCAAAAGAGCAGTTGTTGTCTTGTTTGACTGGTATAATATGTGAGCTTGCGATTTGATGATACAACCAGAAACTGTGCACTTAAAATAACTAAATATTGACACGATTAAATTGTTACACTTAGGGCCGTTTGGGGGAGGTATGGAGACGGAGTTTTGGATATTGGAGATGAGTTGAGTTTGGGAAAGGAGGATTCGAACTCTGCATGACTACATATTTTGGTGGAGTTAAGTATGATATTACCACATATGAGTTGAGTTTTGAAAATATGCATTTGGGAAAAATGAACTATTTGGAGTGAAAAGTATTAAAATATTAAATATGTTCAGAAAAAAAAAAAAAACCGATGTGGATCTTATTCCGTTCTCTCAAAATTTTATGCAATTTAACCAAAAAAAAAATCTCATTTCAACCTATATATGCAAAATTTTGAGCTTTAAAAGTGAATAGTGAAATTGGAGAAAAACGATTAAAAAGAATGTTTGGAAAAGTGTTTGGTGATGTGCAGCCAAACAAGCTCTTTTTTATGTTTTTTACTCGAAAAATTTGAGATGGTTAGCATTTCATCCCATATTCCCTTCCAATCTTTTCTTAGGTTCATAGATTTATAATTATTGCTGCCATATATTATCATCGCATGACCTTTAATTAATATGTTTCAAGCTGCTTATTAGTGTTGAGCTTTGTGATAAATCTTTAGCCACACTATTAATCATCCAGCTTGTACGTGAGGGGATATTGGAATATAAAGAGAAAATTGTGGAAACAATCTATCAAATAAACTTGTCTATATTTTTTAAGCTCTCATTTATTTAGATTTTTAACCCTTTATATTTATCTAATTGGAGCAAAAAAATCTAAAACTATTATAATTGAGATAATAATTCATAAATGTCTTTTTGAGAGACAATTTTACAAATCATCCGAATATAAAACATCTTAAACTTTTGAGATAAATTAGTAAATTAACATTATATAAAGTTAAATTATTACAAACAAAAACAAAAATGCGAAAACTATAGAAACAAGCAAGCTAACAAAAATTTTTTTTTTTTGAAAACCTGTAACTAGCTATTTACCAAAAAATTTAATCGAACAAACATTGATACAAATTGATTCTCTTAAATCAGTTCTAATATAAACCAAACATTCATATTGTTAAAATATAATCTAATAGAAGGGAAAAAAACAAAAAAACAAAAAACAACAAAAAGAAAACCCAAATATTTAATGTATTTTGACAATGTGTCAACGTCTAGGTAGAGAAAAAAGAGTAAAAATATGAAGAGATTTGGTGAATGAATCCATACGAAACACAATTTAAATAAATAAATAAATAAAAGAAAACATCTTTCCCCTCCTTTTCATTTTCCTCACATATATTTTATTCATTTCTTTCCTTCTTGTTTATTCTCTCTCTTACAAAACAAAGCCAATCTTATTTTTAAAGTGATATATGAGGAATTTCAATTATTGAATCATCATTTAAACCTTTTGTGTTTGTGTGTGTGTGTGTGTGTGTGTGTATATAACTATAATAAACTTTAACGTGACAAGTGGTATTGAATTAATATGACAAGACGAGCTAGTCCATAGCATGTAATTTGATGGGTCCTTTTCTTTATGCCGTAGTGTCTAAGCACATGGACAAATGGAGATATATGTTTTGTCTTCTTCTCAATGCTGATACTTGGAAGGTTAAACTGAACTTCACTTGACAGTAATCATCTCAAGAGGACTTGAAACAAATCATTAATCTTCAAATAAAACAAAAAACAATAATAATATGACAATAATAAAGCCAAAATGTATTAAAAAAAAGCCCATTATTTTTTTTTTAAGAAAAAATAGATGATTCTTACGTAAGTTACGTTACGTTGGTTTCTGCAAGCGGTAACAGCAAACAGATTTACAATTCCCTAAAAATATATATATTAAAATCACAGTCGATAATCTTCTGTACATTTACTTCAACTCAAGACAATAAAAAAAAAATTATTTCTCGATCGTCACGCTGAATTACAAACCGTTATTCATCATCATCATCATCAGCTAAAGCCAACAATTTCCCGTCGGACGGCGGCGGAACCGGACATGTACTTCGCCGACGACGGAGGAGGCGGAGGCGGAGGCGGCGGCGGCGACATCGGAAGCCTGGAAGAGAAATCCTTGAGCGGAAACGACTCGTCGTCTCGGCTGTACTCGTCCTCGAAATTGAGGGCGTAGCTGGACGGATCGTAGCTGAAGTCGGAGGAGTGGTGGCGCCTCCGGCCGCCACCCAGTCCGAACCGCGAGATCAGGCTCCGGCAACGGTCGCGGATCTCCGGAAGCTCGTGCGCCGTCGATTTCAGCCACGCGTACGGCGATCGAGGCGTCCGGACCCTGTCTTCATCAGAGTCGAGGACCTCGTGGTGGACGCTGCTGGTGGAGAAACAGCTCGAGAGGCACATCGACGGCTTCATCAGCCTCTGCTCCTTTGGAGAAGACGAAGACTGATATTCGCTGATCATCACTTCAATTCAGAGAACGAAAAAGAAAAGGAAAGAGAAATTTCGAGAGTGAGTGTGGTGAGAGAGAGAGAGAGAATCAGAAGAACGTGTTTGGGAGAATAGAAAATGAAGAGAGAAAGAAAGAGAGTGAGGAATTAAAAAGGGTTGGACAATGGGAAGCGGTAAAGGTGGATAAGGAGGCAGGTTTTGCGGCGTAAGCGTTAGCTGGAGTAAGCGACGAAACCGTGGGACGTGCGTGGTAGCGGTTTTCTTGTGTATAATCCGCGTCGCCAACTTACTTTTTCGGTAATCCAACGGTAAGTTTGAATTGGACTTCTTTTTTTATTTTATTTTATTTTATTTATTTATTATTATTATTATTATTATTATTATTTGTGCAGTTACAACTAAACCATCATAAATTCTATCGGTTGGGAAATGGAGCAATGTTAAGCAATCAATTTCACACCTCATAATTCCATTCAAAACAGGACGAAACCGCTCATCGAATTAGAACCTTCATTTTTTCCAATTTTGTTCTAAAAATTTTAGATTTTTCTTATTTTGTCTTTTATTAACAAATTGAATGTGGTTTTTTGGATTATTAAGGTTTGGGCTTATAGGATGCACCTTGAAAATGAAAGGCAGTAAATTTTGAATAATGACGGATTAATATGCTATTTATATTATATAAAGCTTCACATGTAAGTTTTATTGATGAGTTGAAAAATCCGTCACGAGAACAAGTCCTTATGGTATTTATTCTATTGTTCTCTTGCCAATTTAACGCTTCAATTTTTCCACTTTGAGTAGCTTGTTCATGACTTACTTGAAATGTGGACTAGTTTTCGAAAAGAGTCAAATGAGGGCATATAATCGTTTTCTTAATGGAGTTCAAATATGATTGGTTTTTTGTTTTTGTGTTTTTGTTTTTAAATCAATGCATTGCGAAGAAAATTCTTTATCTCGGAGACCAACGTGGACAAACTTTTAAAAGGATAAGGATGATGAGATGGTGATGCGTGAACGGGGTTTTCCTTGGATTCTGCAAACGAAAACAAACAAAACAGGAAACCGCTTTCGGACAGTGCGGTGTGCCACGTCATGGGAGGGATAAATAAAATGGAGGTGGGTTTTAATTTTGGGGACCAAGTTTTCTAGCCCAAAAAATAAAAAATAAAAAATAAAAACTTTATAGCAAGAAAGAAAAAATAATAAATAATAATTAGGGGACCAAAGTGCAGCCACTCTGTACAGTTCAGTGCGGAGATGCTGCATTTCAGAGCAACATCACCTGCAGCTCTATGTCGGCCCCCCATATTTAATGACCAATTTGCATGTGATTGGATGGAAAAGGCTTTCACCGCGTTTCTTTATGAAATTCTTATCCTCTACAAAGGCCCTCAAATTAAGGCCCCCTGCTTTTCGTATGTTCACTTTATACGACGAAAATTATGTGGATAGACATCAATAAGATCTTGCCAAGCATAACTTTAATCCCGTTAAATAAAAAGGAATATATATATATATATATGTCTATACACGTGTATGAAACGCGGAATTCTATTCAATTCTTACATAACAAAACTATCCATGCGAAACAAAAAAATAAAACTAGAAAAAAACATAACCAGTTAAAAAGTAAAATACTGAATTAATTTCATAATGAAAACCATATCAAATATTTTCACTTTTAAGAATTATAAATGTCCTTAATAACATTGGTTTCCATCGAATGGATTGCTGAATTATGAACAACTCGAATCACATTAATTGCATCTGTCTTCATAATGCAACTAAAAAATCCACTTGATTGGACAAATCATACCCCTTCATGAACCGCTGGACATTCACCGAGATGGAAGGAGAAATGACTAGGCATGAATTGGGACAAGGAGCAAGCGAAATACCTCGACGTCAAATGAGTCTGAGTCGGAAGAGTACCATAAAAAGCACGGGACACATGGATCCTAACTTTGCTAGGGACTCATGACATTCACAGTTTTCGTCACCATATATTTACTGAAAAGAGTTCATAATAATATTAAACTAATTTGTATAGTTTTTTTTTTTTAATTCTGTTACCAAATTATCCTACATGAATGTCTTTATTAAAATGGTTGAAAGATAATCATATTGCTAATCACATCATAAGTTATAGAGTTTATATCATCATTGGAAGTTTAAGGGGAAAAAATAATTCTGTTACATAAATATAATTGCATGAAATTTATAATGGTGAAGCATTCATAATCTTGGATGGTCCAAATTTATTAACCCGTATCCTGAAAAGGAGAAAGGGGGAAAAACACGAAAGGTTTAAAACGACATTTACTATTTCTCAAAAAAAAAAAAAAAAACGACATTTACTTTCAAAAATATATGTTTCGAATAACATGTCGTTCAACGATCTAATCAAGCCAAAAACGACATGACGTACTTCCTTATAGAATGTTGTTTGCATTCAATTTAAAACGACATGTCGTAAGGTCACTGTTTAAAAACTATTTGTAATTTTCTTCTACGACACAAGACGGCACGTCTTCGAATGATATTTTAAAACGACATTTCGTTATGTTAAATGTTTTCTTTTGATTTACAGTTAAAGTCTTGTTTAGAACTAAAGTTAAAATTACATTCACTGTGGCCCTTTTTTATGTCTTTTTTAAAAAATAAAAATAAAGTAAAAATTGTTTGTTGTTAAATATTTACTGTTGTTTTCACATTCGGTTGTCTTTTTACCTTAGTATTGTTTAGTTTTTTTATTAAGTCTATATTCTTTTTTTATCACATGTTACATTTGAGATCGTTCGTTTTGCTATTAATCTCGTTTTCGCACATTATTCGCCGTTTTAATTTGACGCCGCCTTTTATCATGTCGTTTAATATGCAGTGTGGTTTTCCTTATTTATTTATTTATTTTTATATATTACTTATTGTATTCATTTGATGTCGTTTTTTTTTTTATAAATTTTTTGGTGTGTAGTGTCGATTGTCGTTTTCACATTCATTGTCGTTCTCAAATCGTGTTGTTACTTTTGTCTTTTAAGATAAGATTTTGTTCGTTGATAATATTATCGTCTAATTTGGATGTCGTTTTCTTCTTTTTGGTGTTTCAAAATCCATTGTCGTGTTCATATTTGTTTGGGTTTTGATTCGGTGTCGTCGTTTTAATTTTTATGTCGTTAATATATATTTTTTAGACTTTTTGTCTTTTTATTTTTTTTTTTTTTTAGATTTCAATTTTAGCCCTTACAATTTTTTTTTTTTTTTTTTTTTTTTCACTTTGTCTCTCAAAACTTAAAACGTGACCCTATTGACATTTGAGTTTATCAAATATTTTCATTATTGATTGCTTTATTATATAAATGTTAAAAAAAATGAATAAGACACATAACGCTCACATAATAAGTAGATAAAAAGTAATATAGTAAAATGAATATTGATAAGTCAGGTTGAACTAATGAATTGAGCTGTATCCATGTTGTACAACTCAACTTATTCAAAATTGTGATTTTCAATTGTGGATTAGTTGAGTAACATGGAACTATTTCAATTTACCCGTCCAATCAACCACCAATATTGACTTATACTAAATTAACCTCCACTTGCATTTCATTTTTTCACTTGTTTAAATGTTTTCTATCACAGAAGAATTAAGCATATATTTGAACGCACAATCTAAATCATATAATTACAATTCAGTTTTTGTTTTTTTCATTCAGTTTCACTATTAACACATTTTTGTAATTTAAACTTTAAAAGTCTATAACTTTATATAGACAAGTCTAAATGAGATTTTTTTTTAAAATTACATAGAATTTCGAGATAAACAAAATAAACTTCATATTAATTTTTTTTTTCAAATACATTTCAAGTTTTTACCATTTTTAACTCAAGTAATTCAAACGCTTCGATAAATACACAATCAATTCAAACTAAAATTCTACAATCCAAACTTTAATATCAAACACATGCTAAAAATGAGACGTTTAATAAGTTTGGATGTCGATATTGTGATAATTTAAGTTCTAAGAGACAAGTGAGACAATCTACATTAATTTGGGGACACAGTTGAAATTAAGTCGAAACTCTCGAAATTCCGGGAAACTAAAAAGACAAGAAAAGGATGAATCTCGAAACATCTAAAGTATAAATAGTCAATAGACCTTCCCAAGCCCCAACGTTCAAAAAACCCTCCAAAAATCTCCTCCCTCCGCTGCCAAGAGCTCCTCCCACCCAAACTCGATTACCTTTCAACTCGCTTCCTCTCGATTTCTCTGCTCCCATGGTGAGCCTCTCTCTCTCTCTCTCTCTTCTTTTCTTGTTATGCAGCTTTCTTCGTCTTTCTCTGTCTCTCCTCTTTTCCCTCTCAACACTTCTTCGCGCTTCTACCGTCGCAGGAGGAGTCGTCGCAACAAGAGCGGCCGTCTCCGACGCTCGAGGATTGCTTGAAGCTGTTGAAAGGCGAGAGAGACGAACAACGCCTCGCCGGTCTTCTTCTCGTCACCAAATTCTGCAACGGCGACGACCTCCCCTCTCTCCGCCGGATTTACGACGCCGTCGGTGTTCACTTTCTCGATCGCCTTCTTTTGACCGGTAATTTGTCATCCCCTTTTTCTCTGCTTTTCGTTGGAAATGAGCGAAGCCACAACGCAAATTTCGACTCAGCATTGTCGTATAATCTGTTTCAGTAACAATTTTCTCAAGTCTTGGAATCGTACTTCAGTTTGCCTTTCAATTTGAGTAAATTAGGGTTTTCTCCCCTCCAATTATGCTTCGTAAGATCAAAATTCGGAATATTTTGCTTAAACCTGTAACTTGAAATTTGAGAACCTGACATCAAATTCTTTTTTTTTTTTTTTTTTGGTGGCAGGATCTGGAAAAGGAAGCGTAACTGGAAATGCAGGTGGCAATCGTGATGCATATTTGCAATTGTCAGTTACCGTTCTTGCTGCATTTTGTCGCGTTCCAGATATCGTTGCATCACAAGATATGGTGTCGAAGATTCCACTGGTCCTGGAAATTTTATCGAAAGAGTATGCTTCTTTTTGGTGAAATTGTTGATTTGTTTTTGGTTCTCCTGACGATAGCGGTAAAATTTGGGAGAAGCTATTTTTTTGCTTGGGTTTGATGTATGATTACCATAAAAATGCTGTTCTTGCACGCTCACACGTGCTCCTTTCTTTTAGCAAAGTCTTATAGTTAATGTGTTGGTTGATCTCGGAATCGTTTTCTTCTACAATTTTACCATAATCATTTCTCTTTCGAGTTTTGACAGATCCACCTCAGCTGTACTTGAAGAGTGTTACGAATTTCTCTATCTGGTATCATCTGCTTCTGAAGACGGTGTCATGACATTTTATGAATCTGCGGGCATAAAAGTGTTAGCTTCTCATATGCCTACCTTTCCAGATGGTACTAATTTCTGTTTTCTAATGTTAATTTCTTGTTGTTTTCTTGTTGTGCTATTATTTCCTTGTTTGATGTAGTTATTTACGTCTTTGCTGTATGAAATTGCTGGACTTGTAGGAAACTGAAATATCTTGTCCTATTGGAAAAAATATTACCCCTCTATAAACTGTGAGTGACCGAGTGTGATGAGTTTTTTCTCTATAAAATAGGAATTATTTTCCTCTTTAAAGAACTAGTGTTAACCAGTTTCAAATTGCAAAGATTTAACGTGATGTGAATGTTGTACAGGTTCTCATCCGATGGAGCTTGCAATGAAATTTGTGCAACTGCTTCTGACGAAGCTGTCTCTGGACGTTGTTTGTAATAGCTATCTTTTAGAGCTCTCCTTGATTGTGAGAATCTTTATTGGCCTTGCAGTTTTTTCTCTTCTTAAGTATTGAATATCACACACATAAAAGCAGTCATAATTGATTTATTTATTTTGGTTGAAAAAATAATAGATATTTTGTTTTGTCAAAAATGATTTCCTTTAGTGTTTCCTTTAAATTTAGGTGGCCACATTTGCAAGGCAATTTGCTGCCTTGCATGATGCTGTCAAATTTGAAGCACTGCACCTACTGTCTGCCATACTCTCCTCAAAGTATTCGGTATGCAATTGTTGTTCATATTTTATTTTCAAAATAATTAACCAACGAAATATGCTATTGTAGATTTAGAAAGCTTTGTTAGCAACTTTTGACTACGTCTTCTCTTATTTCCTCTTGGTCGTGTCACCTTTCTTTTTCAAAGGGAAAAAGAAAAATGAGAATTCTTTGTGCTCTTCATTTGTTACCTTTTTTTGAGGCATCTACTTAATTTTGTGTAGAACATCTTAATTGAAGGAGTAGTTTTATGTTAGTTTGATTTAGTGATTGAGCCACGATGTCTTGAAGGTTAAGATCCACTTGCATGTATATTTGACACTTTTAGCTCTGTTTCTTCGTACTCCGACATATTCCAAACCCACCTCTTACGAATCTGCTAGGCAATGAAATTAATAATCCCTGGCATGTACTGAAAATTAATAATTTTATGAAAATTTTATATAGGCACCACTTTATGATGCTCTTCGTGTACTGCCAGACAAAAATTGGGCAAATTTTATGCGTGATGGAGTTGTGGCTATTTTACAGAATCGTGTTGGTACGTGAATTAACGTTTTGTTTCATTTGTTGTCATAGATGGAATCACCATACTGATTTTTAAACAGAATCTTTGATCATAGGAGGTCTTTATTTTATTTCTTGCAGAGGGAAAAAAATAAAAACTTAATTTTCTTGTCATTTGATGGCAGCACCTGCTGAAAAGCTTCAGGCACTGATTTTGGCCGAGTCTATGGTTTCCATACTAGGGGAGAAGTGGTTGATAGGTCCGATAAAATTACCTAATGTGGAAGAGCCGATTCCAGCTGATAGGTAGGCTAACACTGTATGCATCCTGTGCTTCTTTTCTATCTGCAATGTTACGCGTGCATGTTTTTGCAGTATAGGTAATTCTTGTTAGGTGCCACACGTTTGTGATTGCGATGTGTTTTTTAATGTCCTTTCATTAAGGATAGGACTGATGGTATACTTGGTGCCTTGTGTATTTAATTCAGGTGCTTGTTGCTTGTTCTAGAGCAATCACGAGTTGAAGTTGCTGTTCTTCTCAACGAGCTTGCCTATTTGAAATATGAAGGATCGAAGAGTTCTTCATCCCTTGATGAGACAATCCGTCTTAAGCAACGAAACGTCGCTACTGCCTTTTCCTTAATGGAAAAGATAATTAAATTGATATCAAACTTTGGTGAAAATGAAGGTATGCTGTAATCTCTCACATATTTGCTCCCATAAGTAAAATAAGAGTATGTTTGATATTGTTGCAAAGGAGCCTGTGTAGTATCTAATGTGTGCTTCATCTCTTTATTTTATTAATAATCTTCGTCTTCTTTATGCTATTAGGGAACTTAATTGATGATGGTACTTCCACAAAGGTGATTAACGGACTTAATGAGACAGTTGGTGTAGTTCTAGAGTACTTAAAAGACGCAAAGGTAATGAAGTGATTTTTGATGTATTGAATGATATTTGTTATCTTCCTTTTTTGACATTTGATTCTTTCAGGAACATGGACGAAGGAAAGGAAATGATCTTCTTGCTTCAGTGCGGGTTATTGGGAGGTATGCTTGCCTTTTTATTCTGGGAAAATGAGGCATTAGGCAACATTCAACGTTCATTATATTAAAGTAGTTTCTCAGGCATTGTTGATGACTGGAAGACCATCTACATGCGTGCATTTTCTTACCTTAGTTGACGATATCCTTTATAGATATGAAGTTTGGGCTATAGGTCACTCTTACCACACATCGCCTATGACTGTATCTTGTGCTAAGTATAGAAATATAGAGACATTGTTGATTGTTTCGTAAATTTCATTTTAAATTGTGCTTTTAATTTTTATTTATTTTAGAAAATATGAAATTACTAAGGAAATGGTGAGAAGAATGAGAAAATAAATAACTAAATAACTACGCGAGTGTGCTATTATTTTGACTTTTTTACGAAGCTACAGTAGAGATGTCATGTGTTTTGCCTGTATGTGTTGTGAGAATTTGATTGTTGATATATTCATGTTGTAATACCTTTCTTTCAGCTATCTTGCAGAAGCACCCCTTGCATGCAAAGAAAAGGTCAGAGAATTGTTGTGGTTTATGCTTTCTGTTGAAAGTGAAGAGGAACCCAGGTTTGTAACTTTCATAGTATGATTCTTGAATGGACTGAATTCTTTCCACTGTTAGACGATATTCAAACCTCTGAGGGCTGACTACGGTTTGATATCATTCTAAATCACAGCCCCTTCTACTCTGTATGCTTTTTGCTTCCATTTCTGTGTCAATTGACAATGAAGACTGAAGGATGTAAAGCCATGGTTTCTTGTGGAGGGCATAAAGCTGTAAGTCAATATGAAAAATATCTTAGTTTTTAACTGTTGTGTCCATTCATGAAATATTTGAGCATGGCTATTTTTGTCCTCTACAATGATTATCCCACACTGCTGACTTTATGTAATTGTAAGCATATGAAATGGACTTGCGATTTCTTAAGAACTCCAAAGTGACGGTTAAATTCCATTATGATTTCAGGTCATGTTGACGCATTCATAATATGGATCATTGATTATTTAACAAGCTCGTTGAATCTACTTGCAGGTTATTGATTGCCTTGTAAATTTGATCGGGCAAGATGGTAGTATGGAGGATGATGGCCGCATCTTTTTGGCGTGTGACACAATCCTGAATCTTTTTTTGAAGGTAGTTTACCTAATTACATACAGCCATGTTAATTCTTGCCACCCCCCACTCCCTCTCTCTTTGTGAGGCAATTTAACCTTCTTTGTTTTTGACAAACAGAAAGAGCAACTGCAATTCCCCTCGGATGAATCAACTGTTTCTAAACTCTTGAAAGCATTGGCAAATTGGACAGGTACCGAGAGTGATTGCCTTCCGTGGAAGCTAATCACACTAATCGTTCAGAAGTATATGTTTATCTAGTTGGATCATCTGATATGACATCATTTGTAGTCATTATTTCTGTTTGTGTTCTGGGTGCTCGGAACATCACGAAATCACTTACGCATAGAATCGGTTGTTAGCTCGATGTCAGGAACTCTGATATTCATTCAATATGAGCTGTCTACATGGCTGTGGATGCTCAAACTTCCTATTTTGGCCACCTTGTCCTCTTTCTTTCATGCAGTTGAAGTTATAATAACAAGAGTACCTTGTTAGCTGTGCATCTTAATTGCAATTCATGAATATGTTTTTGCAGAAGGCATCAATGACCCATCAGTTATTATGATGGCATCAAGCATTTGCTCACTACTATTTGATTTCACATCGGAGGACACTCTTCTACGCCATTCTAACTTTGATGATAGGACTCTAACTAGCCTCTCTCGGCTCATTGCTAGAAGTATGGCTTCTTGGGGACAGGTATTCTTGTGTTAAAAGGAAAAACAGAGGCTCAAGGCCAGCATTTAGCCAGAATTGCAATTTTTGGAATATTTCTGTGTGCTGAAATAATGAGAATTGTACTTTGTTTTGATAATTATGTTTTTGTATCTCTCACATACTTTTCACTCATTACAGCTAGTGATCAAATGCTAGAAATATCATTGTTTCAAATCTAATGCAGGGCATGTCTAGTGATGCTGAAGCAAATACGGATCTTCTAGAGATTGTTACAGCAGGTTTGTTTAATTTGAATAAAAATTACGGACATTGATTATTTTCCCAAGACATCTAAAATTGGGCTTATTTTCACAAGACATATAAACTTGGTAAGAACGTTCATGAGAGTTTTTTGATGTCAATGTGTTTCAGGATATGCTCGATGGGCTCCTCGTTTCCCTCGTGTTCGACAGGCAGTTGAGAGATAACTCGATCATCACCCAATTAGAACACAGGTCCTCTGTTTCTTCCAAGGGTAGCCAACTATTTCGAATGAAGTTTGTATTGTTCTTTTTATTTTCTCATGTTAGATCGGATCACGTGGACTGACTAGTTAAAAATCTTATAAAAGCTTATCAGATTGGTTGATTTTATTTATTTATTTGGGAATTTAGCAGACGGGTAATGAAAGGGGGAAGAGAAGCATCCTTGTGTACTGTTTCAACGATCTACAATGGCCGAAGGAAGGCGTAACGGCTCCTGCTCGCAGTTTTTATATGCAACGAGTTGCTGAGTTTTGACTTGTTTTTTTACAAGTTCTATCCTTGTGGCTGTTACATTTTTTTTTTTTCCTTTTATGTTGTAAAAATTATGTAATATGTATTTATCCAACTTTTCTTCTATACAATGCGGGATTAAACCTACCCATGCTCCAACCCAAACCCGTCCATCCCACCTTATCCTATGCCGAATGACCCAAAGTGTTCATTCGCTGTATTTATTGATCTTCATGTTTTACTCACTTGAAGAAGTAATAATTGTTTTCCTTTCAGTTTTGCTTGGTATTGTTAATTTATTTTCATCTTTAATTTTGCAACTTTATCTCTTTACATTGCATCATCCACATGATTGGCTTGGACGGATTTAGAGAGGAATACATGTATAAAGGATGCATAGTTTCTCTCTCTCAAGGAAGGGGAGAAAAAAGAGAGAGAGAGAAGGAGATGGCAAGCTTCAGGCGCTCCCTTCGGAGACGATATTTTTTCCTCCAAGTCCAAGTTGGGCCATTTTGGACTCTAATCTTCCATTTTTGGGCCACTAATTGTTCTCAGTCCAATTAATCTGAAATAAGGGCCCACATAACATTGACAAGCCCATTTACTCGAAAATCTAAAGCTCACATGCCAAGTTCTCCAACAACCGCCGTTGAACCCGGCGACGACGACTTTCTGTACCCGCCAGTTGCCTTCCCTCTCTACTCTATCTATATATTTTAGTTTTTAGACACACAGAGAGAGAAACTATTAAAAAAAAAAAAAATTGTAGACTAATACATAACAACCTCATGGACAGTATATATGGCAAAACAGAGAGAGAGTCGTTGAGACTTGCTTGAGACTTAAAAGAGGAGAGGAGAAAGAATTATAGAGAGCGAGGAAATGGGGTGTGGGAATATGTTCTTCAGCGTACTGATAACGTTTTCGGTAGCTCTGATCACGTACAACATAATAATATCAGCAAATGCTCCTCTGAAGCAGGGGTTCCCGGGTCCATCAACCGGGTCGTTGATCTCGGTTGACCCCATCATCAAGATGCCGGTCGACCGCTCCAAGTCCGCCAAGCCCACCTCCAAGCGCCTCTTCCACACCGCCGTCACGGCCTCCGACTCCGTCTACAACACCTGGCAGTGCCGGATCATGTACTACTGGTTCAAGAAGTTCAAGTCCTCTCCCGGCTCCGACATGGGCGGCTTCACCAGAATCCTCCACTCCGGCAAGCCCGACAACTTCATGGACGAGATCCCCACCTTCGTCGCCCAGCCTCTCCCCTCCGGCATGGATCAGGTCCCTCCCTCCCTCTCCCTCTCCCTCTCCGTCCCGCTCTCTCTCTCTTTCTAGAAACCTGGTCAATTTCTGGTTTCTGCTTAGAAAGTTTGGATTTTGATTCTTCAAGTCGGCGAAAATGGAGCTGTGGATTGCTAATTGCATTCTTCATCGTTTTAGCTGGCGTTGACTACCTGACTTCAAGCTACTTCGATTATTATTTTTCAAGCAAATTGGTTGGTGTTGGAGTTTTGTAGGTTAGAATTGCAATGTGCCTTTGGTTGAATTGTAAATTGAAAATAAGTTTTGATATAGAAGGCAGTGTAACGATTTGAAATATGTTCGGAAAAAATATGCAATATGGATGTTTCCTCTCGTCATTCTGAGTGATTTAAAAAAAATATATATATCTTATTTTGACTTGGAATAAGAAAGTGAAGGACTTTTGAAATCTGAGTTTTTTTAAAAATGGAAAAGAGAATATGAGATGTAGATTTGGAAGTTATGGAATTGAGTTGTAAAATTCCGTCTGAAAATGTTGTTCCAAACACCCTTACTTTCTAATAGTTGCTGATTTTATCTAATTTCTTCACCAAACAGGGTTATATAGTTCTCAACAGGCCATGGGCGTTTGTGCAATGGCTTCAGAAAGCGGACATTAAAGAAGAGTATGAAATTCTTATATGCTTCTCTCCCGAAATTTGGATGACTTGGTTGTCTTTGACTTTTTGCTTGGCTTGACGTTGTATGTGTTTTTGTTTATATTTGTGTCCAGTTACATACTGATGGCTGAGCCAGATCATATTATTGTTAAGCCTATTCCCAACTTGTCTAGAGATGGGCTTGGAGCTGCATTTCCCTTCTTTTACATTGAACCGAAAAAGTACGAGAAAGTCCTCAGAAAGTACTTCCCAGAGCACAAAGGACCGGTAACCAAAATCGACCCGATTGGAAATTCTCCTGTCATTGTTGGAAGGGTATGCAATTTTTATGCAGTGTTGGAGTTAATACATTTTCCTTAGTGCTTTTAGTTTTCTTTTTTTTTTTTTTTTTAATAAAAGAAATGTGTTAATGTTTAATACAGGAATCTCTTAAGAAAATTGCTCCGACTTGGATGAATATTTCCTTGGCAATGAAGAAGGATCCTGAAACGGACAAAGCTTTTGGTTGGGTTCTTGAAATGTGTGTTTGCTCTCCTTTAATGAACTCCTGTTCTCTAATGGCCTTATAGTTGGGTTCACTACTTCTTACTTAATTTTGTGTCTTGAAAATAGGTATGCTTATGCTGTTTCATCTGCTCTCCACGACGTTGGTAACATCTTATACAAGGATTTCATGATTCAGGTCCAATGGATTATCATTTCTCTCCTCTTTTACTATACGAGTATTTCTGTGATTTCAACCTTATGAATTATTTACTCTATTATTGTCTTAGATTAAACTGTTATCAAGTGCACGTAGTCGTATATGAAAAACGTCATTTTACTAGTTCCAACATACTTTTTCTTCTATTTTATCCTGGATTCCCTTTTAATATCTGGTGTTGTTCATCCTTATTTTTCTTTGTATGATTGTCAGCCTTCTTGATTCTATTTTGTTTTACTATTGTTCTAAAATAATACTGCTTGCTGTTTTGTGATGCATATCAGCCTCCGTGGGATCTAAAAGTTGGGAACAAGTTCATAATTCATTATACTTATGGATGCGACTATAATATGAAGGTATATTGTTATTTGTTATCGGTTTACTTTTCAACATGGAAGCCGTAATTGTCCTCAGGCATCGCATGTTGCCGACTGCAATCAATTTAGTAGGAAACGAATTGTTAATTTATTGTAATTTCTTTGTTCATGCTCTGATATTTAGGGTGAATTAACCTATGGTAAGATTGGAGAATGGAGGTTCGACAAAAGGTCCTTCGACAGCTCTCTTCCCCCAAGAAACCTCCCTCTACCTCCACCCGGTGTTCCCGAAAGTGTGGTATGTTTCATTTTACCTTCTGTTCCCTACTATGTTGTCTCATGAGTGGTTAAACCATAATTTGAGGGGAAGATATCACTTTGACTTTACTTGCTTCTATCAATATTGTTATTTTTTCTAGCAAGAACTTTGGAAAAGATATTTATCGTAGTTTCTTACCTGACAACATTTTTGACATGGGCGCCCATATTACACGTGCTCATTGCTCATTGAGTTTTTGGGTGAAAGTAAAACTGGGGGATTGAGGATGGATGCGTATATTTTGGAGAGACGGGAAGAATCTTTAAAATTGAGCTAATAAACTATTGACATGGACAATTTTGAGTTAGCTGGCAATCTGATTTTTCTCTCTTTTTTTTTTAGCTGGGTTTTGGACAAATATATTTTATATGTATATATTGGCCATCCGTATCGATCCGACTAATAAGGATCAAGAGGAAAGAGTCAGGGCTGACAATTTCTTCCTATTCTAATACCTTCTTTTCAAAACCAAGATTCCTTGATTGCTTTTCTTTCTTCTTCTTCATCTTTATTTTATTCTATTTATTTTGGCGGGGGATTAGACTTTTAACAGATTAAACTGATGCAGAAATGAGTTAAATGAAATAATTATTGGTGTCGTGTTTGGTACTGTATTATTATCGTTTAGTTAGAAGATTCCCCATTGAACTAAACTACAGATAAAGATGCCAATATAAAATGTTGACTTGGAGGATGGTTAGGTTGGTTTTGAGTATGTCAAGTTTTGGCTGCTTCTATTAAAAAATAAAAATAAAAATCTAGTGGACCTGGACTAGGACGTAATAACATGCTTGCCAGCTATAGGGAATGGAAAGAGTACTACTTCATTATTAAATTTAGGTCTGTTAGGCCAATGAGGCTTCCTTTATTTATGATTATTACCTTATTCCCTCTTTTTCCTGTCCCTTTCTATCTCTGCCTTATTTATGACTCCCTGCTCTATTCACCATCACATCATGGGAAAGATAGATAGCTCAGCTTGAGGGTTCTCCTTTACCTAATTTAGGCAGAATCTTTTTCTGGTCTGGGTCTCAAGTACATGCTAGCAAGTAGCAACTATGGGGGTTGAAAGGACTAGCTTAAGAGTGTGTTTGGTTAGAAAGAAAAGTAGAAGAAAGGAGAAAGAAAGAGGGAAAAATGAAAGGATTTTGACATTCATAGTTATTTAGTACGAGATAAAAATGACAGGATTTGGGGAGGGAGTTCTAATATTTCAAAGTATCCCAATTTTGATCTCTCATAAACTGGAGAGATTATTAGAGGGACTTCGTACCAAATAATAAAAGAGAGGATTTCTCCCTCCTTCCCCATTTCCCTCATCTAGGTAATCTACCAGTCCCTTCTTCCTATTTTCTCTCCTCCGGAATTGGAGTCTAACTTGTCTGGGTCTTGGGAACACAACCAACTACTTTGTCTGTCTTGTTGAGCTTTCGTAACCCAACAATTGAAGTATTGCGTATTTTGCAGGTAACTCTGGTGAAAATGGTCAATGAGGCCACCGCAAACATTCCAAATTGGGGATCATAGAAAAAGCGGGCTGAAGCTGCTTTAGACACAAAACTAATTACTCCTGCACGAATACCCTTGTTGGACTGCACTCTTTATTTTTGTTTATACAGATATATTTACACACAAAATGTAAGAACATTATCTACAGTTACAGCCAAAACGCGTTCTTGGTTCGTTATGCAGATAAAATTGTTGATTCTTGAATGAGCTCCATACATTGTCGTTTGTAGATTAGGTTGCATGTCAGTCGACAATACTGTCAATATTGCATCGCATCCGTCTAATTGTTCATGGGGAGTTTTTCATGAAATTACCCCTTTTGATGCCCTCAATTGAATAACAGATCAAAGTTCTAATTACACATTTTCCACCAATAAAATAGGTATCTTCCTTTGAATAAAAGATAACCCGCCTATTAGGTACAAGTTCACGAGGAATTTAATTCATGTCTCTTTGTTCGTGTCCTCATTCATATCTCTCTAATAATAACATGACACGTATAACGAACATGATATTATAATTAAATATATATTTTTAATTGACATGTCATGATATTATTTATTAGAAGGACATGAAGTGGATATAAATAAGGATACATAAGAGTTGGATCCGTTCACAAGACCGGAATTGTTTGAATAAGCAAATATGTTCCCCCATTTAAAGTTTTACTCGCTTGGTGTTTGTGTGTACGTGTGCGTATGTGTCTATTTTTTTCTTTCTTTCTTTCTTTCTTTGAATCACAAACTCAGTAAACAGAGGGTTTCACTTCAAATAGCTATGAAATATAGTACGCAATGCAAGCTTGTCAATTTGACAGCTTTATCAAAACAAGCATCATAGAAATATGCCATAAAGGCAAAGTATCTCCCTTTCTATTTGCACATGAAAAAAATAGGGTACATTTCATGATAAGGTCCCGCAATTATGTGAGACCCACATCTTCCCCCCCATTATTTTCACACGGGGATCGATGTTTGTGTTCTTAGTTCAAGTAGCGTCTGCAATTTTTTGAATTGCAAAAACATGGTATCTTCTTACCTTCATCCTCATGGTTAAAGTTGTAGTCGTATGTAATCTCCTCTCCCGGAAATATGTCTCTCTCCGCAAAAAATACAACCTATGAACCCCGGGAAAAATAATAATAATCATGATGATTTAATAAAACTACATTTAGAAAGTAAAACCCACAATAAAAGGATAGATGATGAGTTAAAACTTTACCTTCTTTTCATTCCTTATGGATATCACTTTGGCAACGCAATTGGGCTGGTCGTGAAAATCAAAGAAGAAAAATGAGTAAGCATATATTGGAAATCAAAATTGAGGTGGAGAGGATTAATTTTTTTTGCTCATTTTGATGTGATCAAATCATTATCTAACGTAAATTATTAGTGATCTCCACTGATTTTCTAACAATTTAGTGATTTATATTAAGATTGTGGGGGACCCTGTACCATGGTCTATAGGTTCATAATTGACAAGTGAATTCGTGATCACTTGAAAATGTGTCTTGTGATGATTATCAGTGGCGATGTATAGCATTACTCGGATAAAACTCAATCTAGAAGAGCAACAATACCAGACATGAATGGTTAACAAAGCGAGCAATTCCTCCTTTGCATGTAGCATCAATAATATGCTCTTTATCTATCCTGAAGAAGTAGCAAGCACTCTTGTACTGAAGTTTTCTTCCCGATTGATACTCATTTTCCCTCTTATCAGCTACACGTTGCCCCACAATCTCGCCAACATACTCAACAACCTACAAAAGGCAAACTAGTCAGCCTAAAAAGAACAGCACCGTATCTTCAATCACTTTAACAGTCCATTTTCATGTCATAGACTTGAGAATATCAAACCATTTCACCACGGGATATAAACCGAGATGTGTAAAGACCAAGGGCATGTATGCCAGACTTATAAACCACTAGATGTTTCCAACCCCTTCCTTGTTTGTAACGAGCATATTCCTTCTGCAATTAACATCAAAAGAAACGTGGTAAAACAGCTTTAACATGTATGTCTCTATCTAATCAATGCAGATTTCTGCTAAAACAATGAGTGAAAAGAGGAGAGAGAGAACGAAACATTTAGCTGGGATTTGCAAGCTTACACAAGAACACAAACTTTCACCAAAACTTTCCCAATAATAAAGAACAAAACCAGGTGGTAAAGTTAAGCCTTTTTGTGCATGCATCTTATTCAATAGTATAAAAAAATTGTAAATGCTGATATTAGAACACACTCCAAGTTTCTACAGCTCACACGTTCCATGAACACATATGGTGCAGCGGAATAAAACATATGAATTTATACTCTTTCAAGGAGTTAGGGTAGAAACTACCTTAAAAATAAATCTGAAATTTATTGATAATAACGAAGAAAAACTGAATCGAATAACACAAATGAGACTTATTTATAGGCCGAAAAACCCTAGCCTATTTAGGATCCTAGTCCAGAACTTATCCTACATCAACATATGTAGTTGAGGCAATATATAAAAACATCGAACATACCCGGCAATCATGTTCAATGTCAGATACGGGTAGTTGAGGAACCCCCTGTATGCATGATTTCTGCCCATTAATGTGAATCCAAGCATTTAACTGCTCCTGAGGAACATGGCAACCAACTTTGCCCTTTGATTGACTATACTTATGCAAGAAGCCATCACGTTTACGGCCCTTGTAAGCCTGACATACCCCAAAAAAATAGAGAACGGACATAAATCTATTTCATCCTCACCTAGTGAATCCATAATGCAGTTAGAACTCATGCAAGCTAAGGATAAAACCTCAAACAACGCTTAGAATACCTCAGTCCTAGCACACGTTAATTCCTCTACTGCTGAACCACCAGCTACCCTGTTGGCTGGATCAGAATCAGATTCACACATTGGATATGTAGCATGAAGTGCACATCTCCCGTAGAAGCCAACACTCTCATTATCAACGCCTTCAACCTCACTTTGTAACAGACCCTGCAACCAAAGAACAAAGTTAATCATAGACACAAAAGAAGAACAAAGATAAACAAAGGTCATAAATTCTGTAGGAATGGAAAGCAATAAAACTTGATTTCTTTCTTGAACATAACAAGAGTAAAGACCTTCTGATGAGCACACCAGGGGTGAAACCGAACAGAGCAGTTTAGAACCCTGCACTTTATACATGAGCCACCGGGACGACTACACAGAGAACAAACCTGGAAAAGGAATTAAAGGGATTAGACCATGAACAGCGCATCAGAAATCAGAAAACCATGTACAAAAATATTGTTACTTGAAGGAAGACTCTCTTACTCTGCAACTTCAACTCGATGATAATTAAAATTGGAAAGAGGTGCAATTACAACTTATTTTCTCCACTACAAAAATAATTTTTTTGCTAAAATTAGTCACTATTTAAAAAAGCCGAGAGGTCATCATTTTATGGTTTACATCGGAACTATTTACTACAGCTACTTGCTTAAAGTATCATTTTGTTCAATGCTTACCACATCTGCTCTGGGACGTGGAGCACCAGATACGTCAAAAGCAGTCATAGTATCAACGTTTGGGCATCGAGTTCCAGGAGTCCAAAGCCCACAAACCATATGAACCCATTGCTTTATTGTCGAATCAAAAAATCCTGCTGTGATGCTGTTATCCACCTTTAACTTACTAGCACGAAGAGAATTCTGCAAAACATCCAGGTGGTATGGCATATCCATTTTGTAGACAGGCAAAGTGGATCGTTCGGTTTTTTCAGGTTGACACATAGGAAATGAGGCTGCTTCACATTCAGGACCAGAGGAATTCAACCTGCTGAGTGAAGTTTCCAAAGCTTTGACCGACAAAGCCTTGCATTCTGTTTCAACATTCCAAACTCTCATAAGGCTTTTCACAATTGTGCGACTCCGCAGCGCTTGAGTCATTGCACCACCTCCATAACCACAAAGAACACAAACCTAGATGCAGGAATAAACCATAAATTCCTCAGAGCATCGAAAAGTTGGAAGGGTGGAAAGGAAGAACAAGAGACAACATGGTACGAATAACACTAGAAACAGTTTTATGGGTAACCTATATTTTTTTTTTTATCATTTATATAATATTCATACTCTTGTCAAAAATTAATAATTATTATTATTATCTCCCTACTGCAGCCTGCCAATAGCCATTTTTTCCCCTACTGCAGCTTGTTTAACTTTACCCATGATATCTATAATTCTTTTTACTTTGCCATTGTGAACAGTGGGCTTAATCCCATTAAATGATAAAGGAAGAGAACAGATGGTTCCAGGGAGCAATCAGATTAAAGTAATCCAACTCCATGAAGATTATATTCACGTAAGGTTTATATTCATGAGGAAAGCAATCCATCCCAAGAAACAGCAAGAAGACTTGCATACCAAAGGCACGCAAGATTAACAAACTCAATGAAGCCACATTTTGGATTAAAAAACATAAAGAAATGAAACCCTTTTCCTTACAATGTTTCTTGAACTTGTCCGACATGGTCTACAATACCAATGGCCTTTAGGTACTCTGGAAACACCATAGCATGCTTGGTGCACCTGCAAATCATAAACAAATTAATATCATCTTATCTTTACAAAGACACTACGAAGAAACTCGGGGGTTGAACAGTGCCTCACTAGCCACATACTTTGATTAGACATCTGCTGCACTCCAGTAAATTATTAATTTCATCTTTGTTTGAGCTACCACAGACACAGCAGAATGACTCCGAATCCAGAAGAGAAGAGCATGTTTGCTCTTGAGATCTGCACCAAAAAGTCTCATAACTACGAAGTCTAACAAGTAATACTAGTACATTAAATAACTATATAATGCCATTTCCCAGCTTACTTTTCAGCCACTTCGCATAATCCATGGTTCCTATCTTCACCAGTCCTTAAAAGTGTACCCTCTGTGACTTCTGGTGAGCATTTTGAAATCTTTGAAAGAGAGAACGTTTTTTGATGAGGACCCTCCCCTGATGATGAACAAATATCATTATTTTCCAAATAAATAAAAATATATATGTACATATTTATATATCAAACCTGAAGTAAGAGGCAAACAGAAATAACAAAACATCATACAGCAAATAATTAAGAGTTTTGAACCAACTGATATATAAGCCAGTTCTAAATAATAGGCACCAATGTACTTCAAGCAATCTGTACGTCATTGATTAATGCAGCAGCAAGTACCGCATAGGGAGTTAATATGATATTGAATTGTTACAAACTTCTAAGCCACAGAAGCGATATTTAGCCTCTTTTCACAAAGTATCAAAAAATTTTCCTTATCAACTGATAGGTCTCTCTCTCTCTTAACTATGTACAAGACTGAAGACCAGGTGCCTCAGTAGCAACTTTGGCTAACTGTTTAGTATGACCTGAAGCACTCAAAGTTTAAGGTAGTAAACTACTTCAATAAGAATAATAAAACAAAATAAAAAGAATAGCGAAGCATGTGAACGTTTACCATCAACTGTCAACTCATAAATGCTGCGCTTGCGAATTTCCTTAGATCTTGACTTCAATTGAACATGAGCAATGCTACCTTCTTTCCCACAATCTTTCTTGTTTTTATCAAGTCTCTCTATCTCCGACACGGACATATCTTCAACAGACTTATTATATCTGCTGGAGCGTCGAGTCTTCATTTTTTCCAAGGAAGTTTCATTATTTATTTTATCACAAACTGCAGCATTATGGCTTCTGCTTCCCTTCTCGTTCTTTAAATGGTGGAATCCACTACAGAACCCTTCATCTCCATCACTGCGGGTCTTCTTCAACCCTCTCATAGAAGTAAATGCAGGCTTGTCATTCTTGGGAACTGTGCACCTTTTTGCCAATTTAAGAACCCTACTGAGAGGAACAATTTTTGCTGGTTTTGACATATGTCCAACCAATTCCCCATCAGATAGTTCTCCATATTTCCCGCATACTATTGGCCTTGACTTGCATTGACTACTACTGGCCTGGCAGTTAAAAGATGACATGCAAGGACGAATACTCTGCCTAAAAGCATTAGAAGTGCAATCCCTTTTGTATCTCTTTCCAGCTGATATTTCAGGAGTTTCAGAATTGCTAGCACCAGCTTTTATTTCCATCGAACAAACTTCTTTCCCCTCTTTGTCATTATAAATATTGTATATGTCTCTTTTACGAGAAGGTTTCTTCGTAGAAGACAACATAGACAACCTATGCTCAGAATTCTGCTGATTCAAACTGGCTCCAGAAGTTTTCTTTTGGCTGGATAAGGAAAGTTTCTCTTTGGATGCAGAAGAGGGAAATTCCGTAGAATTAGTTCCTTCATTACTTTCATCATGTACTAGAGAAGAACAATCTCTCTTCCCCTTTTTTAAGCATCTATTACCCTTATTGGATAGATTATCCTCATCTTGAAGGGACGTTCCAGTTTGGATTTGATTTTGACCTTTCTTCCATGTTAAAGAATTTATGAGTTTAAGCTCATCAAGAAGACTTCTTGACATTATATGGTTTGCAGTATTGGAAGACCTAGATTCTTTATAGCTAATCTTACAAGTATCACCAAGAAACTCTTCGCTTCTATCACTTCCGCATGTATCATCTGATGACCAGCATTTGTCTATGCCTGATCCTTCATCAACAACGAGATTGCTAACACATCCACTATTTCCAGCATCAGCACAAGAGTAATCCATCTTGTTAACTTCAACTGACAACTGAGTAACTGCAGGGGCAGAAGATCCAGAAGAAATATTTGAAGTTTCATTCTCTTTAAAGGATTCCTTTCTCTGCAACGTTACATTAATGCATTCAGCAGAAGTATCTCCACACGCCACAGTAGCAACCCTTTTCACCTTGCTTGGAACATCTCTCCACTGGGAATCATGACTGACAATGTTGTTGGGTAGTTTCTCGTTTAATTTTCCTCCTTGATCCGAAGAAACAATTTCATCATTTTGAACAATATGGTTCTTCGTGAACTTCGAACCAAATATCACAGATGCCTCACCATTACCTATTCCTCTTTGCTCCTTTAAGGCAAAAGGAAAGCTTTCAACTGTTGACTCCAAATTCATCTTGAAACGATTTATATGGGTTGAGCAATCGCAGCTGCGCTGGGAACACACAGAGGGTATTCTGCAGCATTTTCCATGCTCACTTGGTCCAGCAATGTTCGCTTCACTTCTAGCATGTCTAAAAAATAAAAAGAAAAAAAGATCATCAAACTCAAGCAAAGCGGATATCGTCCTTTTAAGGGAAGTTTCACTGGAATTTCAGAAAACCCAGTAAAAAGAAATTCAACTAAATGATCATACCCCCCTCCCAAAAAAAAAAAAAAAAAGGCATAGTGAAGAACAAATAACATGCACAACAAATGACATACAGGGAAACCAAAGTAGTTAAGACCTAAATTAAAGATTTTAAGCAAATAAAATTTGACACATAATCAATAAACTTAAGATGGCAAGAAATAATTTATGGGATGCCGAGATCATTTAGGTGGCGTGGGGTGACGAAGGGGGGGCTGCTAGACCAACCTCATTGAAGACTGCTCACTAGAACGTTGGCCTTGAACAGCAATTTCTTTAGTATGTCTTGGAATTCCTTGCATCATTGTCGACAAATCACAGCAGCCATTCATGTCTGTTCCAACACAAAACTACTATGAAATTTCCACAATGCAACAATAAGAAAAAGACTCCTGTTTAAGCAAATTTTTAAAGCAACTGTGAACTTGCCAAAGCACAGAAGGAAAACCTTCATCACCACTGAACTTACTAGTAACACCAGCTAGGCGTGCTCTTGCAGTGGCTTCAGAAACTTCTCTACAACTGGTAGGACCAGGTCCATTGCATTGTTCCCCGGGTGCTGAAGACTCGGCAAGAGAATGATGTAAATAAGAAACGCCATCATATCTTCCATCCCGCTTGTTCATTCCAAAAGAAGAAAAGGCATGCTGTTGCTTGGTTAACTCCAATATTTGCCTCAGGGCCAGCATTCTTAAAGCATCGTCAAGGAGACGAGGGCCAACACCAATGTTCTCTTCTCGATGCAAAGCTGGAGTCTGCTCTAACATACAAGTTGATGTCGCCAAAGGAGGACCCTTTGTGACTACTTGTGATGGTAAAATCACACCAGATCCAACAGCTGAAGCAAAAGATCTCTGATTGACATTATCAATATTTAGAATGCTTCCAAATGAAGGAATATTCTCGGGATTATTGGATAATTTTCTGGCTTCAGGTGCGGCAAGTGGTGCTGTAGAGCACTGATATAGATCGCAGCTGCTTCCCTGTGATGCTGGAAAATGAGGACAAGATGTTGAAATCTCAAATTCCTTATGAATTTGACTCCCTGAATCCTTCACGAAGTACGATCCATCTGTAACAAGTTTCACCCCTTTACCTTTGTCAATTAATCCATGGGAACTCATTTCAGTGACGTTTAATTGCCTTTCTAAGCCATTTCCAGTGTTCTGCAGCACATTAGATGAATCACACTTGGCAAAACAAGGTTCATGATACCGTGTGTGGGATACAGCATGCTCTAAGCAATTGAGAACATTATTGTTTGGTTTTATTTGCACACTGTTATCAGCTAACAGGTTGAAACTGGTTAGTGAAACCCCTGCATTCTGTGCCAGGTTGCCTCTGGATTTCTCTAGTATAGCAACATTGTTGACATTACTAATTTCAAATCCACTGTTCCCAAGGTTCAACTGGTTTTGCTCTCTTTTTGTGTTGGGATTACATGAACCAGTAGCAAAGTACAGAGATTGCCCGAGTTCCACCCTTCCCCTGCAGTCTGCATTTTGCAGAAAAGCAACAAAAATATATGTCAGACAGTTGCTTAAGAATAACGTATAAAAGTTAGAAACTGAGGCTTGTTTACAGAAGAAATCTTGACATACTATTGTGCATCATCTGCTCAGGGAAGATCAACTTTGATGGATTCACGACCGTGTCCAATAGCTGTGGTCCCAATGCTGGTCGATCTGAAAATTTTAAATTTTGACTTGCTTGATATGGTTGCCCAAGTTTCAACTCAATATTTGAACAAGCAGCATCCCTGCCCACAAAGATGCTAGTTGGTGCATCTTTGAACATGGTAAAATCAGACTTTTGACCAATGGTTCTCAAATCCTGCAAAGGACGGGTGACGGACAAATTTCCGTTCTTCAAAACAAAATTATTATAAGCAGAAATGGACTGACAACCATCCTGTGGGCCACTACCAACAGATTTGGATATCGTTGAATCCATTACCCAGGTACTTGCCAGAGGATGCATATTGCCATGAGAAGTGCCAACTAAACCCTTGAGAGTCATATTGTTACCATCCTGAGTATCCCCCTTTTGTTTATTTTGTGAAGCATCAATACCCAAATTCTGATTTGTATGAAGGTTCCATAACATAACATTGTCTGAAAGCTGTCCAGAAGTTGATAAACCTTCAGATGAATGAGCCAAATGGGAATTGTCGGGCAAAGTCGATCTGGATTTCACCAAACCAGAAGTTGCTGATAATCCTTCCGGCCAGCCCCAATCACTTTGGTCTTCTGGAACCCTAATCTAAAGCATCATAAAAACGTCACCATCCAGTGTTCTCGTTGCTTCAAACACATGCAAATGAAAATTTCAATTCTTGATTCAAAAGGCAAACACAATTTGTAGAAGAAATTATTATGATTGACAACAAGGAAATAAATACTCCCGTTGAACACATAATCTTATTTGAGAAACTTCAGATAAAAGAAACCCTCAGATATTACTATGTATATATGTATGTACCTAGGACAAATTCTCTTCAACATATTCTCCCGTGCTTTCACATGCATACTCATGCACATACCAGACATCCATAAGCTTTTCAAATAACATGCACAAAGAACGTTAAGTTTGACATCATTCCAGCATAAAAATCCTACCCCAAACTTCTGGAAGTACAGTTTTCGCCACTGAGCAATGGTTTCTCCGTTGTCCATTCGAACAGCATCCCCGGGATTTACACCCCATAATCCTGCATGCTATAAAACAAAAACAGTTGGAGCAAACATTTGTGCCCAAGCTATGTAGATGAGTTTGAATTAAACCAAAGCTATACTTTGTAGCAAAAAAATCACACACCAACCTCACAAAATTTTAAGACAGACATGCGAAGAGAATGACACGAGCAAACAATACCAAGAAGTCCTGTATTGCTGATAAGTAGATATCCACCTATTTGAACGATAAAACCAACAAATCAAACATCAGAAAGTACCATGCAAATAAAGCAACCTTTACTTGATAAAAACCAAAGTGGTTGAAGCACTCACCAGTACCCAAGCAAAAAACCCGAGGACACTCCCTCAAAAAATTATATGACTGATTGGAAACAGAAGAGTTTTCTTCTACAGACTTCATATGTGAAGCTTGCACTTGTGTGCTGGGGAGCTTCCCAGCATTTAAAGGGACTGCACCATGCCATTCCCCATTTAAAGATAAGGAACCCTTTGCCTTCTCACTACCAGGGACCGTGCAACGAATGGCTATTGTTTCCAGGCCTGGACTCTGAAGACCAGGCAGAACCAAATTGCTACTACAGTTGGAACCCACTACTGCCCTTGTTGAGTTAGAAGGGCAAAAATCTGCTCCATGTTGCAGGCTTTGTTCACTCATATACTCCGATGGTGACCCACTATACCTCAACGGAACCCCATTTCCAATGGCATTGAGAACAACACTATTATTATCACTCTTAAGTTTCGAATTCGATAACTCTTTAAAATCACACTGCAAAAGAGAAGGTGGCGCAGATAGGAGAGCCAGAAAAGAATTTCCAAGGTTAACATTGCCTGATTTTTGAGAGCTTAAGTCTGGATAATTTGGAAGCAGGGGATCTTGCACCGTCCCATGCACTTTGAGTCTCACGTCATGTGGATCATGTGTAAAGGAGTAATATCCCGCATTCTCAGGCTGTATTTAAAAATGAAAATCAAAATCCGGGTTAGAATATGAGTATAAACCTTAAAAAAAGGATCATGGATGAAAAATGGGTGTTTTCTTTTTCAAGCTACTAGGTGAATAGAACAACTAGAAAATTGAAACGAAATGTCCTTACACCACATGCAACAAATCATGCAATAGAGTAACAGAGGTCCAAATTTTGTACAAAATAAAAGAGTTCCGTAAATAGCACAATATTTTGCAACCAAGGTATCGTGAAAGCTCTGCATCACCTTATTGTCTTTCCCTTGCAGCAAAAGGGGTATCTCGGGCTCCTCTGAGACAATTTCGAGAGCACATTTGTTCCTTCCTTTTTAATGTAATGAAGTGTCATATGGCATTACCAGCTTAATCTTTGTACAAAATAATTATTTACTAAATGCAGGAGCTACCACCTTTAATTTTAAAGTTTATGAACTAAAAGGAGACTCTTATCATACTTTGAAACCACCCAAAAGATTAAGCCTAAATGGTTACAGGCATAATCTAATGATAATACCACACCTGACTATGCCTTAAGGTGCAAAGCTCGAATCGCCCGCTCTAAGTTTTAAAAAAGAAAAATTAAGCTCAAAGCTATGAAAACCTTCGGAATCCTAAGAATCTCGAATCATGGCAAATAGAAGCACGATGCTATGCAATTCAAAGCCATGTGATGAAAAATATATTGAATTAACGCATTTTAGCACCCAAATGCCACTCATAAAAGTACTTGGAACAATAACAAAGACGAAGATTTTTCTCCACAGTGCTGAATATAACGAAAGATAGTACAACAATATCGTACATAGTACGTGCAAAATATCAAACTACATTAATCTGTACGACTATCCTCTGCAACATTCCTCCTCCGTTTCCTCAACTACATTCCTACGACGCTTTGATTTTAGACCAAAAGACTAATCCACTAAAGCAAGTTCAAAACGATCAACCAAAAAAAAAAAAAAAAAAACCGCCATGGAAGTACCTGATTCCGGAGCTCCTGAGAGGACGAGGAAGCCATGGACGGAGCCGAAGACTGCAATGTCGAACCGCACTTGACCTGCCACGAGTTCTCCATCTCTCCAGAGCTCTAAAAACCCTAATTTCCCTCCACCAAAACCATCACCGATTCACCGAGCACGCCAAAGAAAATCCTCCGACGGAAAAATCAACGGTCAAAGAGCATTATATCTTCACCACACAGAGATTACCTATAACAATCACATCAGGTTTTCGTCCCAACAAAGCAAAAAGAAGAGAGGAGAAAAGGAGAGAAACTTTCGTTCCAACAGAGAGCGAGAGAAGTTTCAGCTGTTACTGTTCGGTAGAGAGAGAAAGTTGCAGAGAAACAGTGGTTTAAGAGAGAGAGAGAGAGAGAGCACCTGACGAGTGTAGTAGTTCGAGGCAAAGGGCAAACGGGACACTGATATCGACACGTTGACGAGTGAAGTGGATTGGGCGATTTACGACCGTTGGATGCGCCAGTTGGTGATCGACCGGCGTGTCTGGGCCGTCGATTGTGAATACAGCTTGGCTTGGCCTGCGCTTTGCTTTGCTTTTTTTTTTTTTTTTTTGGGTTAGAAAAGTGAAAGTGTTGGTCAGAGAGAGGGCTGTACCGTCACAAGAACCATTAAGGCAGTGGCTTGGGGGTGGGGCCCGGGGGTGGGGCACAGGGTTGGTGCTTCCGACAATGTGGGTGATTACGTGGGGGGATTTCATTGGTTAGTCGCTAAGAGGGGTGATGAACTGGTGGGACCCGCCAAAAAAAGATCTGTTGTTTGGATCATGGGGAGCATATTCCAGTGGAAGTACAATGTTATTTTTCCCCTCCGATTTTGGGTAAGCAATTCCTATTCCGCATTGTAATTTTCTTTTTTTTTTTTTTTTTTTTTCTAATTTCTATTATGGTGTAGCGTCCTACTGTCCCATAAAATGTCCTTGACTGCAGAAAAACAAAATTACAAAAATAAATAAATAAATAAATAGAATGTCCTTGGAACTTGGAAGTTGTAGGAACAATGGTGTGATATTTGTACAATTTTTTCTTGTTTACTTGTCTACAGACTGATCACATGAAATTAATTCCATAAAAAAAATTAAATTACACGAAATTAAATTTTAAAATTAAATAAAAATATTTATTAATCTATCAAAAAATTATTTTATTTGAGGAATTAAATTTTTATTATGTTATTTACTTTCTAAAAGAATTGAGATTATATTTATTATAGGTACGCAATTATCCTTAAATGAAAAAATAATAATTAAATAAGGATAAGGATATATTTGATATAGAGTTAGTTATTTCTTATTTTTTTTAGGGAAATAGGTTTATTTCCGTAGGTAGTAGGTGGGATACAAGTTCTCCCTTATCAAGGAAATTGATTCTTTATTTTTAAGTGAGACCCAAATTATTTAATTCATAAATATAAAAGTAAACACTATGAATTTAAAATCGAAAATTTAATTTATTTTTCCCGAATTGAATTACTTATCAATAAACAAGCTCAATCACATAATTTAGGCCAATTGAAATTATTTGTGAATTTTATACTTGCAAGACTAGATTGGAAATAGTATTACGGATCGGAAGAGTTAACATTAGAAAGGGGGAGAGAATTTTAAAGCAAATAAAAGGGTAAAACAAGATAATTAAACTTACTTTACAAGAAGCGATTTATAATAGTACGTTATCGAAGAAAAAGTTCTTATTGGAGTAGCAAAAAACAAAACAAAACTTAAGTGGTGTTCTGGTAATCTGGATATCCACAACCTTGTTAACTAAATGGAAATTGACACCTACAACACGGCCAATCATTTTACATAAAACGAAACTACAAATAATTTACTACCTAATATTAAAAGAATGAATGTACTTTTTACAATCTATTCATCATTCTTCTTAGATCATCACGTGATGATCCAATCACCGTCATGTGATTGTCTAGTTTTTTTTTTTTTTTTAATTCAATAAGTGCGGAGCACATACTCACCAACTAATTTGTAACCAAAGGAAAAACTTAAAAGTTATATAGATCGTTTCAAAATATTGAGCTGCATATTTTTATTCTGTAAGTATTGACTTTTATGTCTGCTTAGAAGTGAGAGGGGGTATATATGCTTTGTAATGGAAGAATTTGAACAGACATGTCACAAAATCTTCATGATGAAAATGGGCATCCAAGTATATTTTCATTTTTCTTTACAATTAAGCAGCATCTACCATAGTTGTAGCATCTGGAAAGCACATTTATTAAAAATAAATAAATTATTATTATTATTATTAAAAAATTATTTAAAAAAAAGGAATGTGGAAAGGACACGTGATGGTGGGCCTATGGAATATCACAATATCCCAAAGAGCCAAAAATTATCACATTCACAACCAAAGTGGGACTTGATTGGACCAGCACTGAACTGAGCACAAGTGTGTAAGGAATCAGTTCAATCCACTTGCCTTTTGTTCCTCTTACAAGACTCTTATCCATTCCATGATTTCCAAAGTAAATTACGAGTATTTTTTTGGGGACAAAGTGTAAAAGGACATGGAATGACAGTTTATCTGCCGAAGAAACAGATAGAGAGAGAGCTAATAATTTGGCTTTGGTTAATTGTTATTGTCTGGTGGGTTTGGAGTAAAACAGAACACAATTTAAAGGGGGGGGAAAAAAGGAAAGAAAAAAAGAGACAGCTTTAGTAACTAATAAAACAACCTTAAGAACTTTGAAGAGTTATGTGATGTAGTTTTATTTTATTTTATCTTATTTGGCTGATTATGGGATGTGGACATTTTGAAAGTGAATAAAACGTCTTTTTCTTGGTTGGTCCTGTTTATTAATTTTAATTAATCAGTAAATTGAGAGCATTGTGCACCATCTCCCCGTACGAATCCATTTTTTATTGGTAGAGTTACTTAACATCGAGGTGGTGCTTGAATAAAAACTTCAAACTCGTATTGTCGTGATTCTAAATGTTTTTTATTACAGTATCTCATCTCACAAAAACCTTTAAAAAAATTTATAAAAAAAATCAAAAATTTCGTAGTACAACATTGTATAAATGTTATGAATTAGTTCATGACCCAATTCAAAATAATACCGAGTGTAAATAAATTAAAGAAAATAAAAAGTACAAAACACACCAAGAATTTTATATAAGTTCGTCAAATTGATAACTTATTCTTTTTTCTGTTGTTGTAGATTTTACTACGAAGATGATAAAGGTTTACAAGAGATTTACTTACACACTCTTCGTGATTGTTTCTATCTCTCTCATACTTTCTGTATTATTTTTCAGTCCTCTCTAATAAATAAAACCCCAATAACGACGTTCCTTTTATAAGGTCGATCCGCGTGCTGACTTTACTGACTTTACGTAAATCATTTTTTTGGTATGGAATTAACATCGCAGATTGTGGTTCACATATAGCAAATAACACATCTCAACATGAAGCGAAAATCACTATTGGAATTTGTTTACAAGAACTGGATTCCATACACAACTTATATAACAATTTGAACTCAAACACTCTTACCACAGGCACCAAATGATCATGTTCAAAGAAAAACAACAATATGACAACACATTCAATGTGCATTTCCAACTCAAGTAGTCATGATCATCAAGAGCCGTTAGAATCAGTCAATGCGCCCATCCAAGGTGGCGGCAGCATTCCGGTCTGCTCGTGAACCGTCTTAAACAGCGGGGGCAGCATCCGGTAAACACCGGCGACCTCCTTCATCGCGGGATTTCCCGCCCCTCCAATATGACCATCCATGCCATCCCCGCCGCCATTCCCATTAGTCCAAATGCTAATCTTGGGCTGAAGTCCTTGCACAGCTTCGGCATTGATCCTGGCAATTTCTTGAAACATTCCTCCGTTGATCATCAAGAAGTCCCTCAATGCGCCGTAGTTGCCTCCCATGGAATCTAGAAGAGTGCGCAGATACACGCCCTGGGCTTGCCCTAGCGTCACCAGCGCCTCGGCCTCTTTCTTCTTGGCGTAGAATTCTCCGTCCGCCGCTTGTTGGCGCGCAAAGAAATCCGCTTCCGCGATCGCCCTTTTCGCCTCGGCCTCTTTCTCCTTCTCGTAAAGAACTGCTTCTGCTGCCTTTTGCTTCTTGTAGAGCTCCCAATTCGCCTCTTGCACCTATAAATTGTTTAGGCAAATAAATAAATAAATAATAGGGGTTTATTGAAAAGAAACGGTATATTGATTAAAAAAAAAAAACAGTATGGTAACCGGTGAAAACACTTGTTAATTATTGACTATATACCAAAGGATCAATCATTAATTATGAATTTTTCTACTTTAAAAAAACTTGAAATATTTTTTTTAAAAAATGCTGTTTATCATTTTTTTATATATCCCTTACTATTGTTGGCATGTGGCTTGCCATCTTTTCTTTGTGGGTCATATATTGTCGACACCTACTACAGCGTAGATATCTACGTAATATTTTTTTTTCCATTTTCTTAATAGAAAAACAAAAAGGAAAAAAAAAAGAAAAGAAACAGTGATATTGTTTACATGTACTACACAAAGATAAATATTGTTTGCTGAAAAGAGCACCTTGGTCTCATAGTCAACGCTAGCCTTACTAAGCAACTCAGCCTTGAGCTTCTCCGTCCTGGTCAAGGCGTTCATCCTCTCCACCTCCATCTGCAGTTCTGCCTCCCGGAGCGCCACCGCCTTCGCAGCCTCCACCTCCGCCACCTGCGCCTCTTTCGTCCACGACGCCTTCTTCTTCGCCAGCTGGGCGTTGGCCTCCGCCACCTCCGCCTCCCTCCCGTTCTCAAACACCTTCACTTCAGTCCTCACCCTTATCTCCTCCTTCTTCCCCTCCCCCTGCCTCTGAGTCGACACAATCCTCGTCTCCGCGTCTATCTTGGCCGCGTTCTGCAGCGTCTGGCCCTCCCTCAGCTTCGCCCCTATCTCCCCCTTCATCCTGGCCTCCGCCACGTCCACCTTCGCCTGGTTCGCCGCCTCCATCTGCGTCTTCTGCCCCAAATACGAAAAGTACTCGTGTCCTGGCACATCTACCAGCTGTTTCACGTTCGCGTTGTAAATCAACAACCCGAACTGGTTCAGCTCTAGCTGGACCTTCTCGAACACCTCCTGCTTGAACTCCTTGGTGCCGCGGAAGATCTCCTCCATCGTCATCGACGCCGCGAGGACACGCGTCTCCCCCTCGATGATGCCCTGCACGAGCTCCTTCACGTGGTGCGAGAGCTTGTCGTGTGGGGAGATGAGCTTCGCGTACTTCTCGAGGCTGCCCTCGTCGTCGACGCGTGGTCCGATGGTGAACACCGCCGGCAGGACGAAGGGCAGCTTCTCGGCGCTCATGGCTTGCACCTCGAACGTGTAGTTCACCGGCGAGACGTCGAAGACCGTGCACGACTGCCCCGGGAGGATCCACGCCTTCTTTGCGAGCTTGATGTCGACGATTCCGACCCCGGTTATCACCAGGCACTCCGACGCGCTCGCCACCTTATACATGGTGTTTGTTTAAGAGGAGTTGTGTGTTTTGGTTTGAAGGAAAATTTTAGATGCTATATGATAATTATGTGTGTCTAAATAAGGTTAGTGGTGGGAAGAATATATAAATAGGAATGATATGGTGTATATTGGAATTTTATGACAAAGTGAAAAGTACCAAAGAAAATGTCATATACATTGTTATAATATATTAATTTTGATATTATATGTATGGGATGGCTTAATTTTCGACAATAAATTGTACGGTGTATATATAATAGTATTAATGGCTCGTTGAATTCTCATGTGTGAACCTAATTAGGTTTTCATCTTTTTTTTTTATTTTTTTCCGAAAAGATAATAAAAATGATAATTAATTTTTAAAAAGTCAATCAACTTTAATTTAAAATTTTCATTTTAAATCGATGTTCCAAATGGAAGCTAAGAAAATAAAAATTGTCCAAAACAACAAGATTAGCGTAGACTTTAAATGAAGATAATTTCTTGGAAACGCTTGTACATATTAATATTCCGAACTATTTTATTTGTGTGTGTGTACATATATATACACCTTTTATTTCTTTTGGACTTCATGATAATGCACAAGCATAACGATCCAATGCATTTGCTTCGAAATTGTCGATCTCGGGGGTTCGTTAATTTTATCTTAGTTTAGCAGATTTTGTATTGTGCGTACATATCTCATAAATTAGAGTGTTTTCAAGGGATACATAAACAAGAGTCTTGCCGGTAGGCTATTCTTTTAATCTATAACTATATTAAAAGAGCAAATTGCTTAAAAATACTATTCAAAAACTTGGTCAAGTTATTTTGTACTTTTATAATGATGTCTTTTTTTTTTTTTCTTGATTTCTCTTTTTTTTTTCCTTTTAACTTTTTTCTAAATTTGTCTTTTTTATTCTCTTATTTTTTATTTTTGTAAAAATATTTTTGTATTGATTTACTTTGCTAATCAAATTTGTTCCTATAAAAATATATTTCTAAATATGTATTTACTTTCAAATTTTTTTTCTTTTTTTTGTGATAGCCTAACATATGTGTAAAGAATATTATTTTAACCAATGTCAATGAAAATCATATCATTGAAAACTTTGACATTTATGTTTATAAAATAAATATTCAATAATTTTAGTATATGTGTATTTCACACGTACGAAGCAAGTGATTTCAACTAGTATAATAATAATGATAGAATTTAACTTGTAAAAAGGGCAATATGCATACCACTTTCGTTTATTAAAATGATAACGACGTTTGGCTCATCAGTGATATGAATAATAACTTAGACACGACCATAGATGATTAAATAAAAATTGCTTCAAATGCAACATTATTTTTAGGCAACGAAGCACACGTATTGGATTATTTGAAGCGGTTTTCTTTTGGTTTTTGGTTTTTTCCACGTAGAAATATTATCTTATCAAATTGTTGAGAAGCTAATCTAACAATTAAAATTTTATAGATTTTATTAATATCGAAAAAATAAAACACAGTTTTTATAGTAGAAATCTCTAACTTTTTACTGAGTGATCTCATGACTGTTTATAACTTTTCGATCCTACTTAGTCTGTAGTTTTTAATCGGATGACTCACTTTGGTGTGTGTGTGTGTTTTTATACTGACTTTTGGAGTAGTGTTTGCACTTTACAGAGCCTTTTCAGCAAAGCAAAAGGTTGCGCCAGTTATTATCACAGTTCACAATTACGTAATAAATAATCTAACAGCATGGATTGTGCTGTTTCACGAAATTAACATAATTCTATAAAATTATTTTGAAAGGAATTTTTAGATAGAATTGAAAAAAAAAATGATAAGAAAAAAAGATCTCACATATATATATATATATATATATAATAAGCTGAGTACTGATTTATATAATATTTCTGGTCTTTCGCAGAAAATAAAATAAACTAAATATGTCCAATTTATTAAAGATAATGATCAGAGCATTCAAAACTTAAATAGCAACTTTGTTGAACCACCAACCAACTCATTTGAATGATTAGGGGCTGTTTTAATGTTATCTTGTATTCAAAAGTTAATAGAAATTATTACACAAAAAGTCTATTTTTGAGTCTCATTTTAAAATATGTATGTTTTTTATTAATATTACGTAAATGTTCATTTTAAAAAAAATAACTGCTTGTAGTATCTATTTTATCCTTTTATTATATTTAACATAATTTTCCTTCCTTCATTATGATTCAAGTTTTTTCCTCTTATTTGTTTATCATTATTGTATATTTATCTTAATGTCCAGTTCTTTATTATAGTGATGACTTATTAGTATAATTAAGATTTTTTATAACCATATTTGTTAAGTATGATTTAGATTTCTTATAAACCTATTTTTTAGTATGATTTAGGTTTATACGTTATTGTGATAATTTTTTTTAATTATTGTTTGTATTGTTTTAATAGTTATTTTCTAAACATTAAATGTGTGATGAAGTTGTTTATTTCTTTATGATAATTACTATATCAATATGATTTTTTTAAAATGTGTTATGTTTTTTTTTTCTTTATGATACTACTATTTCATTATGATGTCTTTTTCTTTACGATTATTACTATATCATTATGATTTTTTTTTTAGGTTTTAAAGTATTTCATATTTCTTACAATATCTATTTAATTTTTTTATATGTCCGTTGTAAATTTTATTTTAATGACTAATTATTTATTATAATGATTGTTTTTTTATGTATCATACAATTAACATCAGTTATGATCCTTTGTTCTTTATAATAAACCAAGTAAAATGGTATTTTTTCTTTTTATAAAAAGATTTGTTTAGTTTTACATTTTTAGAGATTTTTTCTTTCCTTTTACATTATTTGTGTAGTTTCAATTCTTGATGAAATGGTAATAAGCTCTTTATACGTATCAATTTAGACATTCATATAAATAAAAGAAAAAATAGACATTTTTAAATCATAGTTTTTAATTTAGACATTTATGTAAATAATCCTAACTTATTTTATAAACCTTAATTTTGATAATTTACCTTTGAACTTTTTTAATTTGTTACAATATACTCTAGTTTGTTAAATTTTCAATTAAATCGAAGATTTAAATTTGGTATATTTGTATTAAATTAAAAAAAATTGTCAAAAATAAAATTTTTTGTCTTCACATGAAGTGTATGTAGATTTTGAATGGCCAATTTAATGGGAACTTAAGCTAAATAAGGTACATTATATAACAATTTGGATAAAAAAAAAAAATCAATGGATTAGAAGTTATTAAAATCCGAAATTTGGGGAGTGAGTGGTTAAAAAATGATAAATTTGCGGATGATAAGTACTAAATTCCCATTATGTAACCCGATTAACCTACAAATAAAACACAAATTACGAGGCAAGGTAATTACAAATCATCTATTTTCAGAGTTTTTACTATTGCCATAGTTAACAGCCGGTTTTTTTTTTTTTAATATTTATTTATATCTATGTACAAGGCACGATAGAATTTAGAAAGTTCCTCCCGTATCATGACTTTTTCTATGCTAACATTATCATAAGTAATATTTTAATGCAATAATTAACTATCTTAGCTGAGCTGGTATTCCTAAACTGAGAATGACAACATGCCAATCGAGTCCATATATATTGTCTTATGTCTTATTTTCCATTTCAAAAACTGTCTCTTGAATTGTGTTTTGACAACTCATCAATTTGTTAAATAATTTTTAATATTTAACCATTTTTATGTGGTTAATTCTTAAATTTAAATAATATAACATAATACTATTAAAGGAACAATTAATGAGATAGAAAATCTGAGATAACAAATCTCAACTCTATCTGAAAGTTTTGAAAATTTCAAGCCTCTCTCGATCATTGACAAATGACAAAAAGGAGAAAATGCAAACAAAAACACCCAATGACTTGACTTCTATAACGCTTTATATATATATATATATATATATATATATTTAATACATATCAATTATTGAACAACATACAGTTAAGAGCCGATATCGCTTTAATTTTGACCACTGGAATTTTGGCAATAAGGATAGGAACAAATAATGCGATGATTAAGCTTGCATTTGGTTCGTCGGTTGGAGATGAAATTTTTAAGTTAGAGTTGGTTGACTTTTCAAAAACTAGCTATAATTTTTATTGACTTTTCATAAAAATATAAAAAATTAGATGAAAAAATATAGTTTAGTTGAGATTAAGTTGAAATGTCAAACGAAACTTAAATTTTCTTTTGATGGAAAGAGTACGTAATGTGTTATGTCCACAAAGCATTCTTCGTTATTTTCTTGATCTAGATTGAGCAGTACTACTCTACATATGAAAGCTATAACACATTAGGATTAATTTTGAGCCAAGTATTAAAGCCATAGTTTCAACGATAACAAATACGCGTTAAGAATAAGATGTTATAATTTTATATTATTGAAAGCAATAAATAAGAAAGATTTGTAATGATTTACTTTTAGTTAGAGCTACATTCATTTTCACCTCATTACAATAAATGATAATAGAAAATCACATATTTTTTAAAATATTAATTAAGCTCTACAATTTAACATATTATCAACCTATTGATCAGGCTGTTTATATGTGTCACCACCACCCGAACTAAAAACGATTTCTTTCATCAATTGGCCAGTTTTTGTGGAGACGTACTTATGATGTGTACTTTGCATTCCTTGCAGATAAAGGAATACACGTAATTTTGGCAAACTACATGGTGGTCAAGTAATACAATGATAGTATTATTATTGGTCTTTTTTAATGGTAGATACTCTTTATCAATAATATATATTTCTGAACGCCATATTCTGATAAAAACAAAAAATATATATATATACATAATTGATTGTTTTACACAAATATGAAGTTTTAAACAGAGTCTTAATGATAGTTTTATTTTTATTTTTTTAATAAGTACCTACCATTTCTCCTCAAGTAACAAGTTATATAGATCATAACGCTGACACCGAAAAGAATGCTTTGAACCTTGGTATAATATTAGAAAAAAATATATATATTAGAAGATAGAGTAGTTATAGTTGTTTTATTATTAATGAAGGGCAGTATAATATAATGTCAAACTTATAGGAAATTTTGGGCGTAGTTTCTGATATCTTGTTTTGTCAACATTCAAATAACATGTTAGATGAAGTCCAGGTTGACATTGAAAACTAAACCAGCAATTTTATTCCTTCCTTATTGAGGGAAGCAAATTCATGGAAAACAATTTCGGCATTTGCAAAAAGTCCATGGCTAGATACTGCCTCAAAGCTTCCCCCTTGACTTTTCTTATTAGGGGTTTCTTTTTTCTGTTTTTGGTTTAGCGTTTTTCCTCCTTTAGACTCCAAATCTTGTTTATATTTCGATTATAGTCTATCGCATTAAAGTTGGATAATTGTTTGTTAATATCTTCCTTTTTTGATGTGTTGGTTTTGGAGTTATTTGTATAATGTAAGAATGTAACCGGAAAAATGTTACCTAGAAAAAATAAAAGTGAAATTCTTAGACGACATGTCGTTTTTGTAAACTAATTAGAGTCAAGGACGACATGACTTTTTTCTAAAAACGTGTCGTTTCCCTTAACAATGATGCACGTAGTTAAAGGAAAATGTGGTTGTTTTCATACTCTTGTCGTTCGTATCGTCATTTCCCTTGAAAGTAAACACGTCGTTTCAGGTTTTGTAGCAACATTCAACGACCTGTCTTTTGATGTACAACGGGTAAAAACTAAACATGTCGTTTGACAAGAAATAGTTGTCAGAGAAACAAAAACCAAGCATCGCGTTTTCAGACTATGTCGTTTATTTCCCACTGTCGTTTTTAAGTTGTTATCCCGAAACCAAAACCATGGTTGTCGTTTTTACCAATTGCAATCCCATTCAAGTTGGTCTCCATATAAGCTATGGCCCTTTTCATATGTCGTCGGTTTTTTAGTTGGGAACTTCTCCCATAGTACAATTACTTGTCCCCATCTATGAAGTAAGATCCGATGGTTAGTATTGGTTGGATTTGTGATGGGTCCCACTTTTGAGCTATTGAAATTTGGATTTGGGTGTAGCAGATGGCATGTCAATTATAAAAATTAAAAAAGAAAAGAAACGCATGTGGCGTGGAGGGGAGTGGGTCGATGTCGCAAGGCCGCGCCACAGGGAGTGGGAACAAGGTGGGCGGTGGTCGGCGTAGGGCCGGAGGTCGTGTCGTGCGAGGCTAGGTGCCGTCGCGGGCTGAGGGTGGCCGGTGTCTTAGGGGAAGTTCGCCTTCAACGAAGGTTTGGGTCACCCTCTGTAGGGGAGAGGGCTGAAATAGATTTTGGGGGCAGATAAAATTATAGTGATTTTTTTTTTTTTTTTTTTTTCACAATTACTAGAGACTAGAAGGGTTTAATCAAATGAAGTTGCTTCACTTTACTTTCAATAGGCAACATTATTTTTAGCCGTTTATTTGTCATCTATGGTCTAAATTTTTTTGCTCCATCAATGGAGAAAAGGAGATGTGTCTAGTTAGAAAGCTCCTTTTTAGTTTGGTGCAGTTATGATTGTCGTTTGACGAAGGCGTGTTGATAATGTTGCCGTTTCACATATTTGTCGTTTTTTTGTGGAGCTTTTCTTATTTTATTTTATTTTTTCATTTATTTCCTTCTCTTTCTTCAATAATTTTTTTGGTTGATTTTTAGACTTCGTAGTCCGATTATCTTATAAATTTATAATTGTTTCTAAACATAGTCACTGTACTCTTGAAGTTAGTCGCCTATTGATTTTGTTGTCGTTTTGCAGTTTATGTTTGAGGTTGTCGTTTCCATGTAATGTTGTTTTTCTGTTTATTGTCACTTTCTTTTAGTTCCTCGTCCAGTCGTTCCAACTCCTAATGTTCCATTTATCAAGATCCAATCTCTGGTCACTTTGGTGTTTACTCCTATAGTTTACCCTCTAGTCGTTTCACATATTCTTATCACCTATTCCTATTCTCGTTTTTTAATGTATATCATTTTTTACTAAGGATTCGAACTCTACACCTTTTAATAATGGTTATACCTTTTTATTCGAATGTGGTTTATGATAATATTTAAGGTTATTGTAATGAAAACCATTTTTGCTTAGTAGTTATATCGATTTTCACATTACGCCATTTTTTTGATTTGTTATGATTGAATTCACTTCATTTTTTTTGATTTGTTATGATTGAATTCACTTCATCATTTGAAGTAGCCATTGTTCAGATAATGTCGTTTCACAGGTCATTGTTGTTTTCAAATAATACCGTTTCTATTTGGTGCCTCAACCGTGTTGGTTCTACACTACCGGTAAAATTTGTTTTTCAACCATTGAATTTTGATGAGAATAACTATTTGCATAATCAACAAACAACACTTCAACTAATCATCAAATCATGTATCGTAAAAGAAAGACGTCAACAAATGAATCTAAATACTTCCACACAATTCGCATATAGAAATTTGTCAGAGGATCAAACTTTTTTTTGTTTAGCAAAATGATTGTTTATCATTTTTTCGAATTTGATCAATCACTATTTAATTAATAGTTAAAATCAATGATTGATTATAAAATTTGATAATTATGACTGATTGATCAAATTAACAATATTATGTGATTAATTTCTGATTAAACAATCACAAAAATTAATTAATTATTTCATAAAAAAATATTCTTTTTACTAATTTTTAAAAATTTCAACCATTTATTAAGAATCTTATTAAATTTAAAAAACAAAAAAAAGCTATTAACCTCTAAATCCCTTTTAAATTGCCGCCGACATTATTTCTTATGCCAGATTTGAAAGGTTACACCCAAATCCCAATTCCTCTAGTTACCGGACTTGGTCCCAACCACAAGTTTAGTAGTTAAGAGAAGGCATGTAACACAAAAACCAGGCATGTTTAAACAAAACTGAGCTCCATAAAGTAACAGTAATTCGATGGCAACAAACTTGACAATGCCCAAAGCAGAGTAGTACCACGCAAGTGAAAAATACTAGTTTCGAATTGCAAAATCCAAGAACAAGGTTCAATAAGTGCAAAACTTGCCATACATAAGATTAACTGAGAGAGCACATCACAATAGGAAAAAAAGTTTCCTCTTCAAGGAGTTCCCAATTCTAATGTCGTTGTTCTGACTCAAAAATAAAACTAATGGAAATTTCTATAGCGATGAAATTAGATTCCAGTGAATGCCTTCTTGCCACCACCAGAAGATCCGGCCGGAATAACTTTCAACACATTAAACCTCACTGTCTTTGACAACGGCCTGCAACATTGAGAAAACGAAGTTAATAGTCGAAACAAAAGCTAACTCGGTATCAGGCTTAACATCACCAATCGGGTTAAACAGGTCTTACCTGCATTGACCGATGATGACATGGTCTCCCTCCTTCACACGGAAGCATGGAGAAATATGTGCTGGAATGTTGGAGTGCCTCTTCTCATACCTAATGGGTGACGAACGTTAAAATTTTATACCATTGTTAAAAGAAAAGGATAGAGGAAAACATTTTTAGAAGGTTAACAAAATCTAACCTTTGGTACTTCTTAACAAAGTGAAGGTAGTTTCGACGAACAATAATTGTCCTCACCATCTTGGCACTGTGGCAAGTACCAGCAAGAATACGACCCCTAATAGAGACAGTTCCCGTGAAAGGACACTTCTTATCAATGTACGTACCTGCAAGAATTCACCCAAAAAATTATTCCCTTATTCCATATTACATGAGCAAAAAAAAAATGTACAGGTCAAGACCAGACGTAAGAACAAAAATCACCGATTGATGCATATAACAATCGAAACAACGCAACTAGATATAGGTAGACACAGACTAAGATCGATTACAGCATCATATACTGCTGTAGAACAAATTTTAGTCCAAAACCCCCCATTCTCTGGAAACAGAGATGTATTTCTGCATTCTGTGAATGACATAAATGAACAAACCAACATGCCAACGTCTAAGCCGGAAAAAAAAAAATCGAGACTAGGACAGCAAGATCAAGAGTAAATATGAATTAATTCGCAAGGACATCTAATAAGACAGCAATACCATAGCAGTCCCTTCGAAATACCACTAAAAAAACAATCTCCATCAGAACTACAACTCAAATTCTGAATTCTGGAGTAACTCCTCTCTAGAATCTATACATTGTACCCAGACATCCATTACTGATCCAAGCAATTTCTAGTGTACTTATCTGGATTAAAATTGAAAAACTACAAGTTATGAACCTAAACAAGTATTATTCAAAAATTAATATCGAATAAAAATTCAAGGTAATCTTCACACCTTGAATAGCCTCTCTAGGTGTCTTGAAACCCAATCCGATGCTCTTCCAGAACCTGTTTCCTCCTTTTCCAGGCCTCTTTCCTTTCGACGACTTCTTCGAACTACAAAAGTTTACACCAAATCCATAAATTTCACTCCCAAAATTCAAATACCCAAAAAAATAAAAATAAAAATAAAAAGCCTGAATCTTGAATTCCTCGTACTTTAAACTCGATTCGCAAGCGTCTTTCTAAGAAACTTCCACTGAACATAAAATGGAGCTTAAAGAGGCATAAATTCAATACCTGAGGAACACCTTGGGCTGCTTAAGGAAAGCCTTCTCCGTCTGCAAAAACAAAAAAAACAACGAGAAAAGCTTCAGAAAACAGTCGTGCGGATCGGAATCTGGTTTCCGGTGAAGAGGAAATGAGTGTGTGATAAGAGAATCGGGGAAGATAGAGATGGAAAACCTGTTCCGCCATTGTTAGGGTTCTGTGGGAGACTGGTCGAAGCTGAAGACGCGAAAAGCGAGAGGCAACGAGCGCAGCGCAAAAACCCTAGTCCAGCAGAAGGGAAGAAGGCGAAGCTGAGAAGCTTATATAGGGTTCCAGCCCTAATCTATGAAATCACTAAAATACCCTTTAGATCGAAGAATCTGTAACGCTGACTGAATCTCGGACGTTTATTGTGATGACCGCCCAATTTTTTTTAATTTTATTATTTTGACCTTTAAGTTTGCCGTTCTAAAAAATTTAAAACAGATGTGAGAGTTATACTTACAGATTCATATTCTTAAAAAATATATAAAAAATAAAAAATAATAAAAGATAGGAAAATATATATTTGTATCTTTTAGCAAAGAGGGTTGTTTTTAATTGAGGCAAAAAAAAAAAAAAAAAAAACCTATGTCTATTTTAATGGTTTTTTTATAGGAAAAGGGAAAAAAAAACATGATGTCTCTTTTATTAATGTTTTTTTATTGGAAAATTTTCTTACTTTCTTTTCAATGAATTGAAGTTTATTTGTTTGTAATGCGACATCGTGTATCAAAAAGAAATACAATGTTGTTTAAAATAAAACATTTTTAAATGATTACAGGTATAATCTAGCGGTAATTTTATATTTAATTCTATCAAAAGGTGAAGAGTTTGAATCTCCTCGTCCCTAAACTAAGGAAACATTATGGTGAAGAATTCGAATCTCCCGCCTCAAACTAATTAATAAATGGTTTTTAGAAACATTATTTTTTTTTTAAGGAATTTGATCTAATTTTTACATAATAGTAATAAGGATAAAAAGTGAATAGCATTCTTTCAATAAAATAATTAAAGTTCCATAAAAAACAATTAAAGTAAATAGTAAGTTTTAAAAATATTTTGAATAAAAATATTATCAGATAGATAATAAATAAGTATTTATTTAAATTTATTATTTTTTATTATCTATTTTTAACATTTGTTAATTACTTCTTTTAATTTGGTAAAAATACTAGTTAATATGTAAAACGAAACTGGGCTATCAGGGCTTTGGGCAGCCTAGCCTGGTCCAAGATTGAAGAAGCCCAGAGTCCACACTTTCCCAACCTACAAGCTACGTGATAGTTTGTTTTGTTTTTTTTTTTAATAAGAAGAAAAAGGGAAAAAGTGATGTTTTCACGCACCCTCCTAGCGCCATTATGAAGAGGGTATTTGGTGTGTAAGTTTGAGTTAAGATTTGTAAGTTTAAATAGTAAATTTTTTTAAATTTTCAGAAAAGACAAACAACTTTTTGGGGAAAAAGACAAAAAACATAATGAAAAAAGTACAGTTTAGTTTAAACTAAACTCATCTCCAAACAAGGCCGAAGTCAACTGGGACTACATATGGGTGACAAGGGTCCTAACTGTAGGTTTTTAGCCGCTAACAACCATCAAGTTTCAATACCAACTGCATATAATCTTTTATCCAGGATTACATAAAGTGTGCAGGTCAAGACTTGAACTTGGGTAAAAGTTAATGCCTTAAATGGGACTTCCTTATTATCATGCTATAACCACCGGTGGTTATATAATAGTTAACTAAATCACCATTAATTTTTCTCGACGATGTAAAGAGATATATCACATTTTTTTAGTTCCTTTTAAACAAACTACTTTTATATTTAAATGACCTAAATTTACTTAAAAAAACGTAGTCCTCACTTTTTCTCTTCTTAGTTTCCTCTATCTCTTCCTTTCTGTTTCTCATTGTGACACCCATCATCGTTGCCATAGCCGTCCATATCATATCCCAGGTGAAGGAATCCCTAAGTTGAGTCTAGGTGCAAAAAAGTATGTCCGGCAGATGAAAGGCAAATGAGTTCATATAGTTTGATGTAGACTTTAAGTGAATAAAGTAAATAAAGTAATTTTTTAGCATTAGAATTTAGAAAACAATGTGCCTTTCAACTTTGAAGGTGCAATTTTAATTATCGAAGGGTAAGATTTTCCCTTTTTGTTAAAATTTTAGATTTATTTATGTATTTTATTTATTTATTTTTAACAAAAACCCAGATTATGTTTTTTTTTTTTTTGCCGGGGGGGGGGGGGGGGGGGGGGGGTGTGTGTGGTGGTGGTCATTATATCGACATTTCCCTCTCCAAACCTTCAAACACTGAGGAATTGAAAAATGGGAAAACAAATTTAATTTGTAAAGCTAGTAGCGTTACAAGATTTCCAATAATCAACTTTTGGTTGAAAATGTCAGCGCAATGGCGCATTAGATTTAAACAACAGAAAGATATATATATATATATATATATTGTATATCATAAGATGACCACAAGCAAGTAAAAAATATAATTAATTAATTGACACGTATTTGTCTGAATTGTCTTGCATTAAATTTCTAATGTTAGCCGCAAGTCAATTTGAATTATAGAAAGGGGAAAAGGGAACATATGATAATTTATTTTAAAAACGTACTAGATTAATTCCATTGTAAACAAATGCATGACCAAAACTTCCAAAGAATAGGCCGAGATGATGACTAACGTGCTAGAAAATGCCTCACCACCATCAGTAACCCAACTCCATTCATATAGTTTCAATCTGATATCCTTCTCCCTCCACAAATTGCACGAACCCTACTCCTGAACTCAGCATCTGACGACATATTTATAGATGAAATTTGATTATCAGAGACCCAACAATGCGCCGAACCTCCTGTTGAGAATGCTTTCTATTAGAATATAGTGACCTAAATTCTGTTTGGCCTAACCCAAAAGGTGCGACATATATGGTGAAGCTTTAATTATTAAATTTTTTGGAAGTTTGTGATAGTAGCAGAGGGATCGGACCACCTAATCTCGTAACCCACACCACTGATCCCGTTTGGGGGTGCGGGGGCATGGACCTGTCTTAGGGTTCGGATATATATATGATATAATTTTAAAGTTTCATTGTTATGATTTTCTTATCTAGGGTTTTCCACGCAAATTTTTGTGTTCTTATTTTTCGTCTTTCTATTGCCTATTCTAGTTATTATTTTCGTAACACTTTCCTTTTTCTCTCTCACTCAATCTTTTTTTTTTCCCCCAGTAAATGTTGTTTCTATCCACTCAGTTCGTGGAGCTTTCTTGCAGCATATATTTATAATAAAATCTACGTATCATTTCAGGTGATTCTGCATTGTTTTCTTTTAATTAATTAATTATTGTTTCAAATTAATCACGTTATAATGCTGCTCGGCTGCTATAAATACATGAACCATATAAATTTATTTCAATATCGTGTGACTAATGGACACCTGTATTGTTGTTTTTTCAACACATCAATATCAAGCTGATTATAACTATAGATAATTATTGCTGTAATTATCTATATTAATCTGATACAAAACTGAGTACACACGACACGTTTATACATATATATATATATATATATATATATATTTGGGCAAGGGATTTATGGATTGATGTCAATTAATAATTTCTCTGATATATGATCATATGAACAGCCTAGGAACAATCCAAAGACCATGCTGCCAATGAGTGCAAATCCCATGTTAATTATAAGCAAAAAACTATAAGGGCAACGGGTTACTACATTATATATATATATATATGTATATGTATGTATATGTGTGTATGTATGTAAAAAATATATATTCTTTAGTCTGTACTGGGGTTGTTTTATACTGAGGTCTCCGTATCGGAACTAGGCGATCCATAACCAATTATGATGAATTCATTAAAGTTCATAAATTGAACCACGTTTAAAAAAGGATCTATATATACTCGTATAAAAATCAGAATATAAATACATACGTCAATGTGTTTGCTAGTTATATAGAAACACACGTAACTAGAAACAAAAACGTGAAATGAAATATAGGATCTGACCAAATGGTCAAAAAACAAAAAAAAAAACCTGAAAACTCTGACTGGGTTTGTGGGTATTCTTTTTAATCACTTTTTTATTTTATTTTTCATTTTCTACTTAGGAAGAGCTTTATTGCAGCAAAAAGAGAGAGAGAGAGAGAGAAAATACCGACCCATACCTTAATAAACCATAAAAATGACAAAGGGAGTAAAAAATAAATAAATAAGAGGACCAGGGACTTTTATTGGAATTATGCAAAAAATTGAGGTTAAATTGGGTATTTGATTTTTGTTTTTAGAGATACGAAAAAAAATACGTGAAATATGAAAAATATCTAAAAAATAACTAAAAAAAAGGTATATAAAAAACACAATCAATGACGGAAAAATGATTCCAATCAGAAAATATTTATTTCCATCTGAAGAGCAAGTCAAGCTGAATCATAAGTTTTAAAGCATAGCTATATGCATGGTCAACCAAACAATTTGGAGAACAAAAAATAAGACATGGTAATCTATATGCGTAATCGTGAAAAAAAAATATAACAAAAGTAAGCGTAATAAAACCTAAAAATTTCACGTAACAAAAGTAAGACCCACTTGGTTCACCCATTAAAACCTAAAAATTTCAGGCCACTTTAGTTTTTTTTTTTTTTTTTTTTCTGAAAAATCAATAAGTTTTTTAACTATTTTTTGAAAAATGAAATGAAGCCAAACCGAATATTTAAACTCAAACCTACTAATCAAACAAATAAACATTCTTCTCTACTATCACTTTTGGTTTCTTGTCATACACAATCATTTAGGGTCTAAATTAGTAAACAAACTTTGAGCTCCTGGAAAAAGCACTAAACGGGGTCACTGTACGTATCCCACACAATTGATAATGTATAGCCTCTAAAAAACAATAATTATATAGAGAAAGATGCATGTATCAAATATCAATATCATTTTTTATCCTAAATACCGATTAGATGAAAGAGGCAATATATAAGGTCCAGGTTCATTTTATGATAGAAAGCAACTATATATCTTTTAACCGTTCGAATTAATTTTTTAGTAACTTGATCATTGGATGTTCACAAAAAAAATTTGCAACACATAATATAAGACATATTCTAATAATATATTATATACCAAAAAATTAATTTAATAATTAAAACATTAATTTTTATCAATAGTGAAAAGTCAGGATTCCTACCCTCGAAATTTCAAAATATTTAAAAGAGAGGATATGTCTCTGCTTTATAGTCGTTTCATGATAGTAAAAAAAATTTTGCCTACTCTTTGCACGTGTAAAACCTGATTAATTAAAATTAAAAAAAAACCTTCATTAATTAAATAATTGTATTAAGAGCTGGCCCTTCTAACACAAATTCTTTATATAGGACTTCATCTAAACAATTTTTATTATAATTAGCAGCCGAGGAGAAAAAAAGAACGAAAACATAATTTATATCTCCCATATATCATGGAAATAATAAACCCCATGTTGCTCATTCAAAACCAAGAATGGGTGATAACCATAAGCCGAACCCTAGAAGAGGCTCTCGATGAGAAGAACGACGATGAAGGCGTTGTCGTCAGCATATTCAACGTGCCCAAAACCCTGATGTCGTCCAAACCCGAAGCCTACACTCCCCAAGTGGTGGCCCTCGGGCCTTACCACCGCCTCCGGCCGGAGCTCACCGAGATGGAGCGGTACAAGCTCACCTCGGCCAAGAGGGTCCAGCGGCGCTTCGGAGGCAAGACCAAGCTCAGCGACGTCGTCCGACGATTCGAAGAAAACGACAGTCGTATCCGAGGCTATTACCACCGTTTCCTTCAAGAGTTGGACCGAGAAACTCTTGCTTGGATTCTCGCCGTCGACGCCTCCTTCTTGTTGGAGTATCTCCATACCTATTCCGTGTGCCGGAGGAGGAGGGAGTATTTATCCGGTGATTCGCTGCTCACGGGAGTTTCGACGTCGAAGATGGCCCACTTGATCGATTACACGGGGAGGAAAACCGCCCATCATGCCATCCTTCGAGATATCGTTATGTTGGAGAACCAAATACCTCTCTTCTTGATCAGAGAGCTCTTTGCATTCATCCATTTCAACAACAACGATCATCATGATCACGATCACAAAAATCATGATGATCATCATGATCACGATCACAAAAATCATGATGAGGTTTTGGCGAAGATGTTGTTTGGTTTTTGCCAAGACCTCTCGCCGTTCAAGTTCGTGGACATTCAGAATTTGAAAGCGGAGCAAGAGTCCTGTTTAGGTAAATCCCATTTGTTGGAGCTTCTCTATTCTGTGGTTATACCAAAAACACTAATGCCAAGTGAAGAGATAATTGAGCTGTACAAGGCAAAGGATGATGATGACAAGGAAAACGACGACGACGACGACGGCAACAACAAAAACGACACTAATATTATTCATGGTAACATGAATAATTGGGTCGTACAAGCTCTCAAAACGTTCTTAATAATGTTAAGTTTTGTCCTCTCGGCTCCAATTCTCCTTCTAGAGAAAATCCACAAGTCCAAAACAATTATGTTCATATTAACGTTGCCATACAAAGTTATGGTCCATTTTTGCTGTCTTAAAGGCAAAACCACAGCCGTAAACAACTTCATTACATCTGCGGACAACTTAGCCGAGGAGATAGAGAGCATATTTCTAGAAGCTCCGTCTGACGACAGCCCGTTAATCGAAGAGATCTCAATCCCAAGCGTGTCGGAGCTCTCGAAAATCGGAGTCAAGTTCATCCCGGCGAACACCGGAGGCCTAACGGCGATAAAATTCGACAAGGCCTGCGGGAAGTTCCACCTCCCGGTGGTCCACCTGGACGACAACTCGGAGGTGGTGCTGAGGAACCTGGTGGCGTACGAGGCGTCGGCGGTGGTGGCGGAGGAGGCGGTGGCGTTTACGCGATACACGGAGCTGATGAACGGGATAATAGACACGGAGGAGGACGCGAGGGTGCTGAGGGAGGCCGGGGTGGTGGTGAACAGGCTGAAGAGCGACAAGGAGGTGGCGGCGCTGTGGAACGGGATGACGAGGTCGGTGAGGATGACGAGGGTTAGGGTTTTGGACAAGGCTATAGAGGAGGTGAATAAGTATTACTGGGGGAGTTGGAGGGTGAGGGTGAAGGTGGCCATGAAGAAGTACGTGTTCGGTTCATGGCCGATTCTGGCGTTTTTAGCTGCCAATGTTCTGCTGCTGCTGTCCGCTTTGGAGGCTGGGTGCTCTGTGTATAACTGCTCCAAATGGTTTCATTCTGATCAAAACTAGCTAACAAATTTTTATTTTTTATTTTATTTGTAATAATACAACTACAAGAGAGTGAAATCAAAGGACCAAAAGCATTATATTTTTTTTTAAATAAAAACAAAAACAAAAAGGGAGATATAAGTAGATAGTAGTTTTTACAAAAAAATAATAATTTTTTTAAATAATTTGATGGGTAATTAACATATTTATCAAGTAAATGATTTATTTATGTTAAATTTACTAGATAAATATTGATTTATTTTATTTCGGAATTGGTAACCAATTGGTTACCCACCGGCGGTGGAGGTTACCGGTCAGTAACCAACTAGTTACCATTTGGTAACCAAATGATTACCCGCCGGTAGTCGGTGACCAATTGGTTACCATTTGGTAGTCAACTGGTTACCTGCCGATAGCAGTAGTTACCAATCAAAGACACGTCGGAGGTTAATAACCAACTGGTTACCTGTCAGTGGTGGTGGTTACCGATTAGAATCATGCCAGCGGTCGGTAACCAACTAGTTACCATTTGGTAACCAACTGGTGACCCACCGACTGCAGCGGTTACTGATCGTCATATTAGAGGATTATATGCTACAGTTAAATAGAAGTATTTTAATGTGGAATAATTATATGATATACTTGCTAAGTTTTTTGCTCATATAGTTCTTGTGATGCAGTTTACAAGGTCAGTAAGATCAAGAGGTTGACTGAGTCAGAGGTTCCAGGATCTCATGATAAGTTTAACTATTTTTAAGATTTGATGTTTTTGTATTACAAGGACAATTTTTGTTTCAAGGATGAATAGAAATTTGCAATTGCGTAGTATTGTTTCTGTCAACTATAAGGTTTTAGTTAAGCTAATGTTCTTTTTGAGCTGCTAGCTCAAGAGAGGTGTTACATATATGCATCATTAAAAAAAAAAAAAGAAGTATATGCACATTTAAGAATGTTAAAATTTAATAGATAAGTTTTATTTTTGTTCTTAGGGGGCAAAAAAAAGCATAGATGATAATAAATCAATGAAAGTCGTATATTTCCCCACATTGCTCTTATATTAAACATCAAGCTGGATCCATATAACTAATTCCATGAGCGAATGCGTCTAAACGAAGTTAAGTAATTTTTCTTAAAATAAAATAAAAGTTCATAATTTTTCTCTCATGACTGGGTATTAGTCTATCAGTATCACCACATCTCCATATCTGTACTTCAATTTTTAGGGTACGTACGTATCGATTAACAAAATTTTGACTGAAATCATAGGACAATTAGTAATTTTTTCAGCGAGGAAATATGAGATTACAAATTAAAAATCCTACCATATATAAAGTAATATAAGAATTCACTAGAATTTGGTGAATATGTCACGATATATAATTATATAAATATTCGCCTATCAAAAATTTTCTTTTAATAAATAAATAAAATTCATCCTACCACAAAATTCCCTTCAAACAAAAATTATCATCTACAAGTTTTATCAGGCCCTTTTAGACCCATAATCAACTAACCTTATTGTGGTTATCTCGCTTCACCAATGGTGGCCTGTTTGATATATGAAAAAAAAAAAAAACAAAAAAACATATCTATTGTTTGATATATGGACGAAAAGAAAGAGCAATAAAAGATTTTTGTTTGTAAAATGATTACTATTTTATTTATAATAATCTAATTTAAAAGAGATCAAAATTAGATTGTTTGAAGGATTTTAAATCTTTTCTTTAATTTGTTCATTCCTCTTTTATCTTCATCTAAACAAACATGAAGTACTAACTTCGATATTCCGACCATTTTTCTGTCTTGCTAAACACATTCTTAATATTATGTTCTTGCTAGTATGTACTCAATCTAGAATGCAAATAACTAACTACGCCCCTATGAATAGCTTTACTATTATCACAACCGATGGGATTGATTGGGATAATACGCTTCTCATCAATCAGTATGACCTGATTGTAAGGACATCAACAACAATTCCTTAAAAAAAAAAAAAAAAAAACCCCATTTGATAATGCTGGATCGGAGTATTAATGCTAGTTGTCCTTTTCCAGAATTTTCTTTAGCGCGAAAAAAAAAAAAGAAAAGAAAAATTAGTTCAGACTGCCTTTGTTCTCTTAAAATTCTTGGAATTTCATACATCTTAAAGCACCCACAACTTGATATGTGGTCAAGGCCAGCCTGAAAACGACGTCATGCCAGATCTCTACCGAGAACTTATGGCCCTCGCATATTTGCGTTTATCCCCTCCATTACTATGTTTTAAATTTTATTTATGGTTGTTTAATTATTTTTAGTGATTAAACTATTAACGTTGTTTTATAATTTTTTTAACGGATTAGTTTATAAAGTTAGGGATGACAACCATCTGTTCCCCACCAACGTGATTATCCGCTGAACCTAGTGCATCGTAAATCTAGTCATTTTTAGCCATGATCCCGCTCTGCTTATTTTATTTAAAAATATAATAGAGATTAATTCAATTTAATGTGTTGTAATTCTATTTTAGTGTTGGTATAAAGTTATCTATTGTTGAATTATGTGATTAGTATTGTTTTTTCGTTGGCATTTTAACATGAATGATGAAACAATTATTTTTAACTAAATGTATAATTCTAGATATTCATTTTTTTTTAATAAAAAACATTTGTAGAACTCCAATTAGAGTATAAGCTTCAAATGTCACCTAAAAATGTACATATATTTGTTTCGGGGAGCTTTTCCAATCCATTTCTAAATGTTTTCTTTGTCTTTTTCCTTTCAACTTAAAAGTATTTTTCACTATTTACTTTTTTAAATATCTACAACAAATTCAAACTTTAAAGTTCATAATTTTATTTTTTCAAATTCAAATAAATTTTTTTTAATTATATAAAATTTTAAAAATAACAAAAAAATATCTATATTGATATTTTTTTCTAAATCTATTTTATATTTTTATATTTTTTTAATCTAAATAATTTATCTTCACTTAACATATATTTTTAAACTCAACTCATCTCTAATTTTTAAAACATTATCCGCATACTTCCGCCCAAACGGGCCCTAACAAAAATGAAAAATAAAAACTGGAAGGCGGGAGCCACTAAGGGAAGAAAACCGAGGAAAGTGGTAGAGATTTTCAAGTTTATTGGGGAGGGAGCCACTGGCACGCGACACGGTTTATGGGACCCATCCCCTTTGCTCAGCTCCTCTTTTCAAAAGTTTCTCCTTTCGCTGATTTTTTTTTTTTTTTTTTTTCCAAAATTAGAGTTGGAATTGTAATTTTGTCCTCCTAATATACATATATATTTTTAACTTAAAACTGGAGATTTAAATTTTATATTTTTAAATAAAATTAGATATAATATTATTATTAGATTATATATGTAATCATGTATTAATAGATATTAAAACTATAATAATTTCATTGAATTTTTAATAAAAAATATATATAAGTATTTTTATTAAAAATTTACAGAATAACAAACACAGTTTTTTTTTTAATTGTAAATAAGACTTAACTTATTCAACAATTAAAACAAACTATTTCACTATTTAAAGTATGACATTTATTTTTTAATTGTTAAAGAGAGCTTTGCTTTTCTGAATTATTTCACCTCCGGACCAGACATCTATCGCATGATTTTCTCCTCCTTCTGTTAAAAGTACCTTTCGGCGGAGTTTGAAAATCTTCCCGAGTCTTGAGTTCACATGTGGGACTAGTTTGAGCTAGAGCCAAGAGTTATATTTCATTTTTCTTTTTTGCATGAAATATTACATGTATATTTTAATAATAATTTTACATATAAAATTATTTAAAAAATATAAAATTTGAATCATTCGTTAAAATATATATATATATTCTAATATTCTTTGCATAAATAAAAAGAGTAATACTATTAACCACCACGTAATAGCCTAATAATATGAAGGTTTAATTAAGTAATTTGATAGATGAGAGGCATACAAAGTTATACATAATAGCAACACAAACCCAACAAAATGTAATGATTATTCAACAAAATTCTCAACAAGATAAAAGATATTTCCATAATAAATTTTACTCAACCTTAAGTCAAATCAAAATAAAGAAATTCTTATAATTTAAAAATGAGCATTTTTATTAGATCCTAATTCAGTTGAGTCGCATAAGATTTATTTTCCTTAGTATACTTTCTGATTAACTTGAAATAAGATGCATATAATATTAAAAACTCAAACTTTAAAAATTCATAATTTTTTTATTTAAAGTCAAAATTACATAAATTATGAAGAATAACAACATTCATATTTATTATTATTTTATGAACGCATTTTAAATTTTTATATTTTTTAACCATTACAGTTTTAATTTTTAATTAAGACATTTCCCAAACTCCAATTGAAATGTATGCTTTAAAAGTTTTCTAAAATTTATCCAAAAAAAAAAAAAAGTCCCTTAAAATCCTTAAAAAAAAAAAAAAAAAAAAAGGGTTAAGTTGTAGCGTAATTATTGTGAATGAAATCCAGGTTGAAAAAATGGGGACAGAGGACAGAGGACCTACGACCAGCACTAAAAAAGGGCACAGAAAAAAAAAAAGAAAAAAAAGAAAAGAAAAGAAAAAAGACCATGGAAACCGGAATCCAACGTTCTCCTTCCCTCCGTCTTCTCACTTCTCCAACCGTTACCACACTCTCTCTCTCTCTAATATCTCTCTCTCTGCAAAGATAATGTCATCATGTTACAACTCACTTCCCTTCTCACTTCTACTTCAACTTCTACTCTCTGCATTTCTCCTTTTCCTTTCTCCAACTTCTTCACTTTCCTTCTCTAATGGCGTTTCTCACTTTCTTCAACCCCCACAAACATCTCCCTTACCATCTTCAGGTATTGACATTTCTTCACTTTGGGTTTTCAAGTTCTTTTCTCTTGATTAAATTTTGGTTTTGTTCTTGATGATTTTGTTTTTGGTTTTCGTTTAGGGTGGGAATTATCAGAGAAGCAACATGATTTGGGGTATTTGTGGGGGAGCAAAATGTCGTCCGTGGAGGGACCTGATTTGCAGCCTGTTCAATTCTATTCACTGGTTTTAGCTGCTGAGAGAACTCGGAGGAAAGATCCTCTTGATGACTTCAAAACTTACACCAGAGGTTGGAACATCAGTGAACGCCATTACTGGGCTGTAAGTTGCTTTACCTTACTCTCTCATGATATGTTCTTTATAGTTTTCATTTTTAGCTGAACTATTTTATGAGACTTTTTTTTTACATTTCATAGCCTAATTAATCTTGTTCTGTCGTTGCAATGCTGGTTGTTGAGGAGTTTTTTAACAAATGTTACCAACTTCAATTGATCAAAAATGTCCACAAAAAAAAAAAAAAAAAAAAAGGTACATGTGAAATCAAGGAAAGAGTTTTTTTTATTTTTATAGGATGATTATTATGGATTGTAATCGCCAAAACTGCTTACCAAGTTGTGAAATTCATCGAAATGTTTCGAACAAAAAGAGTTCCCAAGACAATTGACTGATTCAAGTGTCTTCACTAAAATAGCAGATTTCTCATTCTCATCATTTAGCTATTGATAATATGTAATGTTGTAATTCACCACTAGTGCTTCATTTGAGCCAGGTAGTTCAAATGATACTTCTCCGCCGTTTGTTTCGGTTTCTTACACGTAATTTCCTCGTCTAAAACATCTTCTTTTGTGTGCAGTCTGTTGGTTTCACTGCAGTTCCATTGTTTGCCATTGCTGCTGTCTGGTTTGTGGCCTTTGGATTGTGCTTATTTCTGTTCTGTCTCTGCCATTTCTGTTGTAAAAGGCGGGATTATGGCAATTCTCAGACAGCTTACACTCTCTCTCTTATTTTCCTCATTCTCTTCTCCATCGCAGCAATGTACATCTCTCTCTTATTCTCTCATTACTTGTGAATTAATTTCTTCATAAATTTGGATGATTGTCAACATGTTATGGTGTGGTTTCAGCGCTGGATGTGTTGTGTTGTACGCTGGTCAAGATAAGTTTCATCATAGTACAACAAATACATTGGACTACGTCGTAAGTCAGGCGGATTTTACAGTTGGGCAACTAAGGAATGTGTCGGATTATCTTGCTCAAGCTAAGCAGCTTGGAGTGGACCAAGTCTTTCTACCTCCCAATGTTCAGACTGATATTGACCAGATCCAAACAAAGATCAATTCTTCAGCGAGCAATGTCGCTGACAAAACAGCAGAGAATGCAGATGACATGAGGGATCTTTTAGATTCTGTGTAAGTCGACTACGAAGCTACATTCAGATACGTTTCTCTTAATTCGCAGCAAATCATTTTGACTACAAGATTAATATGCTTATTATGCTCGTACAGGAGATTGGCGCTCATCATATTAGCCGCGATTATGCTTGTATTGATATTTCTGGGACTTTGTAAGCACCTTTCGTATCCATAAGATGCTTCACGTAACAATTATTTCAGTGTTTTTCTCATTTCTCATTTCTGATTTTAGAACTTTTTTCACCAGTATTTTCACTTTTCGGGGTGCAACTTCTTGTTTACATGTGAGTATGAACAAAATGTGACTATCTGTTATTTTTGTTCTAAACCGTTTTTACTATAATTTTCTCATGGTATTTGATTCATAAAATTGTCTCAGCCTTGTGATCAGTGGATGGATACTTGTTACTGGCACATTTATTCTTTGCGGCACGTTCCTTCTTCTCCATAAGTAAGTATTTTTAAGTCTTGTATTGTGGAATTACAAAAATTTTCTTTGTACTTCGTCATTAGTATCAAATTGCCCCTTGATTTTTCAAATGCATCATTGACATCCACTGAACTTGATAAAAGTGACAACGTTAGTCCTTTCCCTTGTTTTCCGTCCAAAAATAACATCAGACATGTCACTACACGTGAGTTTCTTCTATCCATTTTTGGATGGAAACTGATAGAATGATCAAAATTGCATTTTTCTCAAGTTTAGCGATGATGTGTCGTTGCTATTTTCAAAAAGTCAAGGGATAAGTTGATGCTCGTGACACAGTCCAGGGAGATCTGAGTTGGTTTCACTGAGAATTTACCATTTCCATGTAACTGATTGAAGTGTCTTGCTAAAAATATACACCAGCGTGGCGGGTGATACTTGTGTTGCAATGAACGAATGGGTTCTGAACCCCACTGCTCACACGGCCTTGGACGAAATCATGCCCTGTGTGGACAAGTCGATGGCCGAAGAAACATTACAGCGAAGCAAGGAAGTTACTTTGCAAATAGCCGAATTGATCAACGAGGTTATCACCAACGTGTCTAACATCAACTTCGCCCCACAATTCGTTCCGTTTTACTTCAACCAATCCGGTCCATTGGTGCCAATCCTCTGCAACCCTTACCATCACGACTTGACTGATCGAGTATGCACCGCTGGTGAAGTGGACTTGAACAATGCTACACAGGTAGATTGACTTGAACTTAGCTTCACTTTCGGTTACATGTAAACATTCAGATAAAATATTTTAATGCCATAAGGTTTAGCCCTTCATAGAGAAAAAAGTTCAAAGGAATATAAGCTTAATGATTCGAGTTACATAATATGAAAATAATGTCTCAAAAGATATAGTGATCGTCACCATTGATTTATTATTATTTCTTTTTAAATTAGATAGTAACACGTATCAGTAGGATTCAGAACTGACATGATCAATTTTTCTTATGTTCCATAGGTGTGGGCAAGCTATGTATGCCAGGTGTCTGTGAACGGGATTTGCACGACAACAGGTCGTCTGACCCCGAGTTTCTACAGTCAGATGGGCAATGGAGTGAGCATGAGCATTGCATTGTACAACTACGGGCCATTCCTTGTAGAGCTACAAGACTGCACGTTTGCTAGGGAAACATTCAGCCAAATATACACCAAGCACTGCCCTGCTCTGCAACGATACAGCAAATGGATCTACATTGGGCTGGCCATGGTTTCCACGGCTGTTATGTTGTCCCTCATCTTCTGGGTCATCTACGGCAGAGAAAGACGGCACCGTCTTTACGCCAAGCCGGATGACCGATCGGGTCAAGATTTGGAACTGGAGAAGGATTAGTCCTTGGGGAAAAAAATTGATGTTTATAGTTTTAGACTAATTCTTCCCGCTGTTCTTATTGCATTGTGTATTCTGTTTGTAATTTATTAGTGTTGTGGAGTTTTTTCTTTCTCGGTGAATTTTTAAGGACAAGAAGAATTTTAGTTACTATTTATGACAAGAAGAATTGGTTGCTTATCAAAAATTAAAGAGAAATAAGTGTTCTAAGACAAATGCAAAATAGTACAAAAGATAAATTGTAAAATATAAACGAATAAGAGAGACACAAGACAAAAAAAGAGAATATTTTTCTTAGGTTAGACAGTCGTACAAATCCAACAGTGTAACATTATATTTCCAAGCGTGTGGCATTAATATTATGAAAAATTAGGGTGGGGGGCCGTTTGGCCACCTAATTATAAATTTATGACTTATACTTATTTAATTTAGCTAGATGGTCAAATTAGTATTGATTTTTCATTTTTGCCCTCTTTTTATTTGTTCCTTATTTATGCTCTTCAAGTATTTTTTTCTTATTCTTCTTCTTATTCTCTTGCTTAGGTTCGAATTTTACATGAAATTTGATTCTTTCTATCTCATGTGAAATATGAAAAGATTTGTTTATTTTTGTTTACTTTTGAGTTTTAATTAGGTTTTATAAAGAATTATTTGATTAATTATTGTGTTTTAGTTGTTTCAATTTCTCTTTGTGGTATTTTTAGCGATTCTCTGGGTTTTCGTTTTTTAATTTTGAACAAAATATGTATTTGATATGTTTTTTCATATTATTTTAGTTGTTTTCATGTTTCTGGTATGAAAGTAGTCAACACTTATTAACTCGTAGTCAATCAATGATTGATTATTCTTTTGTTTTTTTGTGCTCTGATGTTTTGTTAGTGTCAATCAATGACCAGCCTTAGTTAATCACTGATTAACTCCCAACTTTTTTTTCTCGGATTCCGTCCAAATAACAATAAACAGTAGTCAATCATTGATTGACTCCTAACTTAATTTTCTCAGTTTCCAATAAAAACAAGAACAAATGTTGACTAACCTACAATCATTAGCTATGTAGTGGATTCATATGCAAAACACCAGGAATTCAACTGCAACAAATGGCAATTTTATTCCAATGGAAGCATCTCTAGAAGGTGTTGGTGGAGCATTTTGGGATAGAGTATGGGTTTGTTGGTGAGGAGGAAGAAAGATTGAGATTGACGGAGATGGTGAGGGAGAAATGGGCGCTGTGACGGTGATGAGAGAGAGAGGTTGAGGTTGACGGAGATGATGAGCGTGGGTGCGACAACCGAAAATGATGGACAACGCGAAGGTGAACGACGGTGGTTGCGTGCGGTAGTGAGGAAGAATGGTGGTGGTGGCTGTTGCAAGGAAGATGAAGATGGTGGCTTTGGTATTGTGTTTTTGCATAAGAAAGTCATTAAAGGAGTTAAGATTAAGTGAGTTAAAGGGGTATTTGTATTATTTTAATTATATTAATAAGAGAAAAAGGGTTTTTAGTTAAATATGATAAGTTTAGGTCATTTACTTAAAATTGGACCTAACAATGGGCCATTTACTTTCAAATCCCTAATATTATTGATGTGTAACAATTTTTGGTTGATACACATTACTTGTAACAAAGTTTTCAAAAAACAATTTATTCTACATAAAGTTACAAAACATTACATGTACAGCAACTAGTGATTACATGAATCTAAAATAAAAATTTTATTTATTGGACTGATATGGTCTTCTAACTGAAGGCTCGTTACAGTTAATGCAATTCATGTGCAAGGAATAAAGAGTCTTGAGTTTCGTACTATAATCCAAATCATATAATCACAATCAAATTTTTATCTTTTTCCCTCAATTTCAATATTTATACAGTTTTGTAACTCAAATTTTGAAAGTTCATAACTTTGCATAGACAAGTTCAAATAAGATGATTCTTTTTATAAGTTGCATAGAATTTTGAGACGACTGAAACAAACTCCATATTGATATTTTTTTTCTGAACACATTTCAAATTTTTACACTTTTTAACTTAAACAATTCAAATGCCTCGATAAACGCACAATTAATTCAAATATAAATTTTGTAATTTAAACCTTAGCACCAAACATATATAAATCAACATTTAAGTGGCAGAAAATAACTTAAAATTTTTTTTATATATATATAAATTAAAATAACTTAATTTCAACTAATTTAGAAAAAGGAATAATAAAAAGTGAGTTATGTGTTTCCAAAAGCTAAAACATATCACTAGCAGGATAGCTGGCAGTCAGTTGGACACCCAAACGACAACTAATCCCCATGTGATCATTACGACGTTTTAGACAATTTTGACGTTTTGGGCCCTCCACTTTCCTTTCTTATTATTATTATTGATTCTCCAAGCTGGAATGAACATGCAAGTGCCCTGTAAAATAAAATTAAGGGTTCGTTTGATTCGTTAATTTGAGTTGTGTTTTTGAAATTGAAATAGTAAATTTTGTTGACTTTTCAAAAAAGACAAAAAACTTTTTGGGAAAAAGATAAAATTTAAGTTGAAAAGTTGAATTTGAACTGGTGTTCCAAACACACCATAAGTTTCAGTTGGGGTATATTTTATTATATAGGTTTTAAAATCTCAATTCTACATCAAATTTTTTATCTTTCCTAGGTTTAAAAAACTCAAATTTTAAAAATTTATAATTTTCTCATTTCAAATCGAAATGAGATTTTTTTTATGTCAACATGATCGTATTGACGAAACGAATAAGATAATATCCATTTTGTATTTTTTTTCGAAACACATTTTAAATTTTTATACTATTTTCTATATTACAGAACTTTTTTAAAAGTTTTTTTTTTTCCTCAAACACACATTTTCAATTCAACATTTAATATATCATCTTCAAATGTCCCCTAAGCATGCCCTAACTACTTAAAGTATTAAGATTATTAATATATAATAATTTAATTGATATAGGTTTTTGACATTAACAGTTTCAAATAATATCATATTGTGCATAGATTCACATAAAGTCATGTATAAAATAAAAAATTACATTAATTTATAATGGACCTATAGATAGTAGACTGTTTATATATATATATATATATATATATATATATATAGAGGACGACATAAGATTAAACGTAAGCATAATAGTAATTGAATCTGCCACCAATTGTCTAGACTGCTTTCAAATGAGTTGTTCTGTTTAAGTGCCGGACTCGTTAAACCCCAAGAACAAGAAAAATGATCAGCACGACCTATAGGAATTTTAACATATAAGTTAATAGTAACGTTAAATCCACAATGTTAATACAATAAAGTTATTATCAGAGCCACCTCTCTTCTTACATAAAAATAAAATAAAATGACCTCTCTTTTGTAATTGACTCATTGAAACATGCCTTTACATTTAAAATTCACAAAACATCAAAAGAAATTATAAAAAGAAAACAAAAAACTCGAGACTCAGAATATTTAACCGCAACACTCAAATTAATAATAAAAAAAAAAACAAGAAGAGAAAGAAAGAACAACAAAATTTATTTTCATCAGCGACTCTATAATGTATATTGCCTAGTATTCATATTCAGTATTTTTGGGCTTCGCAGTTTAGTAATTTTCATTTGATAAACTTTAGTATTAAATATATTACGAGTTTATAACAGTTAGGTTTTTGCCTTGATATACTCTTTCATTGTCTTTTGGCTACATATATGTACACATATTTATTTATATATTTATTCATCGTACGTTGCCAATTGCCATAATCATGGTGATGAAATAGATTATTATATTCACCATAAGCTTGCTGGTTGGCTTCATTATTTCCCTGTCATCTAAATTGGGAACACTCTGAGGAAAGATTTAAGTAGTAATCCCAATATAAAATCACAATTAAATAATTTTCATTTGATAAACTTTAGCATTAAATATATTTTTACCTTGATATACTCTTTCATTGTCTTTTTGCTACATATATATACACAAATTTATTTATATATTTATTCATCGTACGTTGCCAATTGCCATAATCATCGGGGTGAAATAGATTATTATATTCATCATAAGCTTGCTGTTTGGCTTCATTATTTCCCTGTCATCCATATTGGGAACATTCTGAGGAAAGATTTAAGTAGTTATCCCAATATGAAATTACATAATATCCACCCATCGACTGATTGGTTATTTATTTATTTATTTATTTATTTATTTATAAGGGAAATCACATTGTCATAACAAGAATCATTATGTAAATAAGATATAAAGATTATCAGGATTTGGACTCTGAATCAAGCCAACAACCTTCTTACAACCCTCCTCATGTTGTTAGATCAAGCTTTAATTATTGGGAAAAGCAGCAATGATACAAATTTAAAAACTATTGCATTAACATGACACAAAAATTTGGTACTAGATCAATATATGATACAAATCAGATTATAATAAAACTAAAATTTTTGTTATACTAATCAAAAAAGAAGTATTTGTGTTGTTCAATGAATGAAAAAAAATATGTAGTTATTTAAGTAATTTTCTTATAAATTTTCCATAATATTATTTCTATTCTACTATATGAATTTGTCAGAGAACAATAGGATGACACTAATAGTGTTGAGTACTATCTATTAATAAAAGATACGTCACATAATATATGAAGTTCACAGAAGGAGCACACTTTTTATTAATGATGTGTTTAGTACCGGTGTGCTACCAAATGTTTTTTTATTCGAGATTTTTGATTGCACTAATCATAAAATACTTTCTATTTTACTCGCACGCGGAATCTGATCACATCAGTTCGACATTTGTGGACTTGTAACTATAGATCAGCAAGCAAGCAACTCGTTTGGGCCTATTTTTCCACATACATACAAGAATAGTCTAAGCATCCTGACTTTTACTGCAGCGAAAAATTATGGGAACAAGTATACATAAAAACTACTAAATATTACTGATGTAGTCTGGGAAAGTATCTAAATGACATAAATTTAGATATCATTATATTAACATGACACAAAAAGTTAATACTATATCATTATTATACAAATGCACCCTTACTCATATTAAATAATGATTGTTGGATATGATCCTATGGGTGGGGTTAAAAAAAAATTGATTCCAGTGTTGAATTCCCCATAACTTAATTAATGTTTTGGTGAAAATATAATTTTGCTAAAAATTGTTATCGCATAATAGATTATTCAAATAACAGATAAGGTCTTCGATTAAATTTATGAAGGAGATCCCACGACCTCACCTCGGATCATAAACACCGTCGTTTTCACCGCCGTCGTTGCCATGTGCGTCTTCGGTTACTTTGTCTCTATCTACATGAATCCGGATAGGGTCCCCGCCACTTACATGCCCGACATTGAGGATTCCCAAAACCCTATCCATGAGATCAAGCGCAAGATGAAGAATTTCCTTCCAACTTTTCTTTCTTTCCTTTTTTTTTTTTTCAAAATTTTTTCCTTGTTTTATTGATTTTATTTCATTAATTTAGGGGTTTTAGTTTGTGTTTGGTTGTTTAGTTGTTCTCAGGCGATTACTAAAAAAAAAGTTGTTCTCAAGCGATCTATTCCCACGAACTGGTATTGCTAGCTGATATAGAATAATGGGCATTGGCAAAAGGGGGAAAAAAAATTTTGGTTTGGTCCCGTTTGGTGGAATCTTATAGATTTATGATTATGGAAAGTTTGGCAAAAATTCCCAAAAAAAAAAAAAAAAAAAAAAAAAAACCCGTACTATGTTATTTTGGTTCAGTAAAATGTTATGGGCATAGAATTACGAAGTGTTTGGAAACACGGTTAATTTAAATGATCTAGATAAGTGATACCCAATAACGATATACGGCAAAAAAAAAAGAAAAAAAAAAGACAACAATAGATATTATTTATCAAAAATTGAAATGTAGATCAATGTAATTTGTGGCAATCCAACGTCCTTAAACTATAAGATATGTGTATAAACTATAAACATGTATATATTTGGTATGAGGGATTGGAGGAGGGTATGATTTTACGCATGTTTGTTGTTCATTTGGCTTAATGGAGCATTTTGGTCGAGTCGATCTTGTTTTAGTTCTTCAATAGAATTCTATTTGGAAAGGATTTTTTTTTGGCTTCGATTTGGTATCTCGTCTGTAATTGAGTTCTGATTTTTGAATAGCAGTGACATTACTTCCGTAGCTCTCTTGGTTATCTAACCAGATTTTACGTTTATTTTATTTTATTTTTAGGTTGCTTCTATTTCATATAGCAAAACAAAGATTAGAAAACCAAACAAATAAACAAAAACAACCAAGATCACAATATATTCCCTTGCTTTATTTATCAGCTCTGCTTTCTTTCTTTTTTTTTTTTTCTACATTCTTTTTTTTTCCTCCCTTTCCTTTCCTTTTCTTTTCTCTCTGTTTCTTTTCTTTTTTCTCTGTGAGTAAGATAGATTTTGGAGAAAATAGCAAAAGGTGGAAGATTCGTTTTGTAAGGAGAAAAAAATAAAGTAAATATACACCCCAAAATATTGGCTAAACACTGCCTATAGTTCTATCACTCTCTTTTTTCCTTATGTGCGGAAAGAAACATGGTATGGTAACAATTTATATATAGACTGAAATAAATTACAGTTATGGGGTTTTATTTTTTTATTTTATTCTTTTTTGTTTTATTGTAGTCGCTGACACTACCCTGTTGCCATTGTTTGCAAATAAATAAAGAGTTTCTAGAGTTTGCATATTATAGTATTCAAACAATTTTTTTTTAAAAAAATAAGAGCAAGCAAAATAAGGCTTTTTGGCCGTATCGCATAGGGTACGAAATCTTTAGAAAGTTTTGAAAAGCGAATGATTTTACACATGTTTGTTGTTATTTTGGCCTAATGGAGCATCTTGATAGAGTCGATCTTCTTTTAGTTCTTGAACAAAATTCTACTTGGAAAGGAATTTTTTTTAGCTTCGATCTGGCATCTCGTCTGGGATTGACGGTTGATTTTTGTTTTGCAGTGATAGTAACTAATTGAAAATTAATGTTGACGGTGCGGTTTCAGTTCTTTAACTATCCCAATCCACATCTGGTACGTTATAGGAAAACAATAGCTAAATGTGGACATAACAACCCAGAAAGTTGAGCATTTTTGGGTTTAGGAACAGATTCAATGAGGGACTTTTATCAACGAGAGAATGGTCTTTAGTAGAATTAGACTGATCTATACTGGTTGAATTTTATTTATCCTATTTGAGCTTCATTTATTACTTGTCTCTGTTTTTTCTTGAACTTTGATGGTTAAGCATACTTCAATAGCATCTGCAAAATCCATGCACAAAACATCTCAAACCATCCGTGCACAAACTTTTTATACTTTTGACAACACTTTAGCTGCTGCAAACCATTTTAGCATCACAAAATACAAATACACTTGAGATGCCACCAGACTACGTATATATACTAGTCGATGAATAATTGTCAAAGCTTATCAAAAAAGAAGGAAGAGAGCCCTTTTACCCCTTCATTTTCTGTACTCACCATTATTCTCACTTTCAAATAGGTGGATTTGGTATTATCGAAAAGGTGACTTTTTTTTTTTTTTTTTTTTTTTAAAGAAAACTAATTACTACAATGGAGGTTTTTCTTCCACTCTTGTAGCTGTAATAAAAAATTTTCTGCCTATTTTTTGTTCACATACCAGTACTATATCTTTGCTTTGCAATTTGGACGGAGAAATTATGGTATTAATTTCCAAATATTCCACACCAAAATGAGAGTTTCTTTTTTTTCGTTCTTTTTCCATTTTTTTGTTGTTTTTTTTTTGTATTTTTGTTTTGTTTTTTGTTTTTTGTTTTCGTTTTTTTAAAGAATCCACTTAAAATGCATCATAAATTCCTCCATCAGGATTTATTGTGTTATTTCTTTTTCTTTTCCATCTAAAATTTGTTTATTGCTATCACCTTCTTTTTATGCTTTTCTTCTCTGTCATTCTATCTAATATCTATTATTTATATCAAAATTTTCTTGCATAAAATTACCATATATTTGTGACAGAAAAAAGGGTGTGAAGAAGTTATTTTCAAAGTAAGTTTAAGATCCTCAAAAGTAAAATTTAACTAGATAATAGTTTATAGAAAATACCCGTTTTCGTTTTTTTTTTTTTTTTAATAAAGATTTTCATTCTTTTTTACATACTAGTAAAGCTACGTGCGAAGCATGTGAAACTGTATGTAAACGTTATCATCGGGTATCTATTAAGTACAAAATTTATCTATTAAATCGGTATCTATTACGTTTAGCAGTGCTTTATTTTCCCTCGTACGTTTTCTTTTTCTTTTTCTTTTTCTTTTTCTTTTTTCATCTATCCACTTGGTTACCTGTTGTTCCCCAAAATAAATAAATAGATGAAAACTTGGTTACATGTTGGGTTGTGTGGAGCTAGCATAATTGAACTATTATGTTTTTCCTTGTATCTTATCAGCTTTTATTTTTATTTTTTATTTTTAAGCAAAGTTTTTTATCAACTCTGTGACACACACAAACACACATATAATATTGTTTTATCTTCGAGGCCTTGCACTACATATCCGTGGATTATTGTTTCGATTTCTATCTTTTTATATTGTTTTGCTTATTCTCCAACCAATCAATCTCTTAGAAGTCAAAACCTTCGAACTACCATCTATTTTTTAGTATTTAATGGTTTTTAAATATAGTCTTCTCCTTTATTTTCTTTGGTTGCAAGATAACTTTATTCTTCATCCACCTTTTTGAAAAATATATATACCCTACACACATCACACACACACACACATTTATATATAAAGCTACCTCTTGTATAAGCTTTCAGTTTTGCTAAATCATCAACGAGTTTCGTAATTCCACTTTGTCGTTCATGTTTTGATTATATATTTTGTAAAACCCGGTTGTTTAACCACCAAAAATTTGTTCTTTTCGTAAGAGTAATAGTCCATTTATTAGTTACGGGAAGAAAAACATTCATAAAGCTTGAAATAAGCTCCTTTTTTTTTTTTTTTAGCATTTTTAAGTATATAGTCATCTTTTCTCTTGGAAATCATATAGTACATGTACACGTACCTTTAAACATGATATTGCATTTCTAGCAATATATATATATATATATATATATTTGATATTGCATTCCCTAGTTAAATAAGATGTATATTTATTAACGAATTACAAAGCTAATGACATGACATAACTCATATTTTAATTTCGCACGGCAATATCTATATGGTCAAGCGTACATTGTTTGAATTCAGAATTTTTGAATAACATGTTAGAAAAATCAATTATAATCTTAATTTTTAACTACCAATTTATGTAAATGTAAGTTGTTGTTATTATTTATTTTTACTTAAAGGTAAGTTACTATCATTTCATTGATAAATATAATCAATTGATGTGACGATATTTTAAAAATAGAAAGAATCATAAAATAACTTTCAAAATATAATCAATCAATATTCAATCAATTATTCTATAAAATCTCAACAGTAGCAATTTTTTAAGCATTTATGAATAAAATAATGACAACTTATATGATGTCATATAAATTGGTATTTAAAAATTGACATTATAACTGATGTGCATGGTATTTTTGTCCAGAGACAACAAAAAATTGGATATTTCATCCTCAACAAGGCACGGCTATGGGTTTACTTGGAGAATATATATCCGACCCTAGAATGTTTCAAAAGTCATTGTATTACCAAAGCCATATATATATAATAGACAATACAATGAACACATTTTTCTTAATTTAGGTAGAGTCAAACATCAACTTGATCAATATGATTGAATCAACATCAACCGTCACTTTCTAAGTTATAGTTTTTTTCGGCTGCAATTTGAAAAAGATATATATGTGTATATTATATATCCCATTATAATATATTAATAATCGAAACTTCGAAGAATACCTATGTTCATTGTTGGCCAAAAAAAAAAAGAACCAGTTTTTTCTTTTTTTATTATACGAAAGTAAGAGAAGTTTTTTTCTGATTGAGTTGGAACTGTCTCTTTGGACCAAAAGGGGCCGATCAAATCTGTTCATAAGATCCCCTTTTAAATGCGTGGCTTAACATTCGATAATTGAAATTGCCGGTTGTGAAACAAAATAATGGCGGATCAAAAATTTTAAAATAAAACTAATAGTGGGATTAAGAAATACATATATATTATGATTCATTAAGGGGGTCACACGCCCAAATCAAATAAAGAATCATCTTCAACAACTTACCTATGCATCAATATATCAATAAATAAAATAGGCAAATGACGAATCATCATTCTTAAATGTTATCTCTTTGTACAAATTAAATTAATATAAATCGATCATATCCTATAATATACATACATACATACATATATATATAGAAATATGGTTTACTTTCTGTCACATTTAATTATATGTAGCATAGCTGTCATAGATTGAATTAAATAAACATGTACCTATAATATTTATTACCTTGGATTTTTCAACTGCAAAATGGGATAATATAATAGAAAATTATGGTCATGATCAGGAGAACTCTACAATGGGAGTTTCTCCTCCTCCTTGGGCACCAAAAGTTTTTGCTCAACTTTTAAATGCATTGTCCTTTAACGACAAGCCAAAACCAATCAAGAAAAAGGATATGCACAAAGTTGATGGTCAATAAAAAAATAATAACATTTTCAATATATTTTTGCTTACTTTAATACTAAACCAGCTGGATCTTTTGATTCTGTCCAATTTATTTATGACATATGTACAAGTCTAATGCTCTTAGCTTAGGCCGGTTGAGTTTATTTACTTGCTTGGTTGGTTTCTTTCTTTCTTTCTTTGTTTTTGTTTTGGCTTGTGGTTTAAACTTAAGCTAATGCCTAATGATTAGCCAGATAGATGCCCCTATTATAAGATACATTTTAAAAATGGATCTTGTAATTTTATAGGCATTGCTATTTGATGAAGCATAGACATCACCAAATAAATATCTATTTGGCTCAATCACAAAATTATATAGCCACAATGTAATTATAGAAAATATCACAAATTCGGCCGAATAGGTCCAACAATTATAACATTTTATTTAAAATCTTATAATTCCTAATAATTTTACATGTAATTTTCTACTTAGACTTTTGTAATATATTACTATTTAAAATTAAATGCAAACAATAATAAGTATCACTGATATATATTATATTAAAATTAATTGATTGTAACCACAAAAAAAAAAAGATTGTTATATAACATATAAAAAAAAAATTTATGAGTGTCATTTTATAAAAACATCAGATAAAAGATGATGTGTATAATTATGTTTCTCTGTGTAACTTCCATTTGTTCATACCTAAATCAATGAGCTTATAATCGTAATTTTGAAGCAACTATGCACTAATACAAGATCAGTTGGGCTAAATTATCGAGAGGGAAAAGAAAAACAGAGGAGTTTACTAGTACAAAGTTTCAAGTGGCCGTGCTGTGGGGAGCAGAATATTGCAAATGTTTGGTAGGGCGTTAAAGAAATAATTTAAATTTCTTGGAGTGGTGAATCAACCAGAAGTATCCCCTAGTTAACAAACTTTTCAAGTGCATTTGGGTATTTCACCTCGTGAGCGATCTATATATCACATGGGGAATATTCATTTTTCCGAGATTATTTCGGCATTTCAATCTTTACTCTTATAACCCAATTCATTTTTTAAAAAATGTAGAGTGCATTGATGGCGTTAAATGATATGAGGTTGAAGTAGTGGAGCCATTATTTATTTAAAATTTTTTTTGGGGGTAAGTAAAGCACGTTTTTGCAAAACGTACGCTAGTTAATTTCTTGCAGATTTTAGACTCGGTCCTGATAGAAATACTTAAGTGTTTTCAAAATAAATAAAAAAAGAAAAAATTTATAATAGAACATGTATATTTTTTTTGTTTTTTTGTATGTAATGTTATTTTAGCTATTAGATTGATTTTTAATGATGTGACCTAAGACTAGAAGTAGAATCAAGTGCGCTGTAAATTTTTTTTACATAAACACTTCAAATCACATTATTAAAAAATAAATCTAATTGCTAAACTAACAATACCTACTAATAAGATATAAGATATAGTACATACAGTTCTTATTATAAATTTTACCAAAAAATAAAACTAATTAGGAAACTACTCTTTTTATTTTTTTACACTACGATTATTCTATTAGAAGCCAAAGCCACAAGTTGAATGCATTTCAGTATTAACTCATGATAAGTAATACAAACAAAGTCACACTTTCAAGTATAACAACTAAAAATAAGACTGCCTATCACCATACATAATCACGACACCAATGATTTCCAAAATTATTAAGTTTATTTTATTTTATTTAGTTATATACAGAATTGGTTGTCAAATTCTTCCAATTGTATGGTTAGAAACTTAGAATATATACTTATAAAAGCTTAAAAATCAAAAGAGAAAAAAAAAAAAAAAAAAAAAAAGAAAGAAACAAGAGAAGAGATTATTGGTGTAGAGTGATGGGCAAGACCCACAAAATTTGATAAAGCTGAAAATTGAAAAATTTATAAGCTTTGACATATTATGGGTTCGGCCTCATAAAGAGGTTTAAACGCGGCATCGTTGAAGTTGAGTTTAGTGGTGATTACGTCTAATATATATATATATATATATATATATATAGTACTAGATCAACTCAAATTTTAGAGAATTAGTCAACTTTAAAGAACTTTCTTTCTTCTTCTTCCTCCACTTTTTATTTTTTATTTTTTAATAAGTAAAATATAATATAACTTGCAACTAGAAAGAAGAGAAACGCGCCATCCCCTTGGTTCAAGAAGACATATTTGACGTTGAATTAGGCCATGTATACTGCTGTTTAACGTGGGAATGGAATAATATTCTAATGATTTTTTTTTTTTCCACTCCCGTGTGTCTACATATAGAGAGAGAGAACTTGATGCATGCATATATACCCAACAAGCTTCTATTATGCTTTATTTTGATTGACCGATTTTAGTTAAAATATTTGAATCGGAAATGATTGACTTTTAAAAATTTAGCATGCGTTTGGTTCTCAGGTGGAAATTTAAGTTTTTCATATCAGTTTTTTTTTGAAAAGTCAATAAAAATTATAATTAATTTTAAAAAAGTTAATCAACTTCAACTTAAAAATTTCATCTTAAATATTTATTCCAAAGGTACCGTTAGTTAAATTTATGTTTACTTTCCAGAAACCGACAAAAAAGAGTTGAAACCGTGCAATAAAAGCAATTCATTTTAATTGCTTTTTTTTTTGGGTCCCCTTTTTCATAATTTGACTGTTGGAAATTTGACTAGTATAATCGTGTCTGCATATTAGTCATTACTCATTTGAGAGGTAGGGAAAAATTCATGTTAAGCAGTAGAAGGAATGGCTGTATAACAGTATAAGCTTCTTTTATACAGTTCTATTGCTGATTTGTTACCAATTTTTTTTTTTTATGAAGTTAGCAATTTTTAGATGGAGAAAAGTACATTTAACCGAATTGGAAAATATCATTAAAAATCTAGTATCATTGGCGATTAGTTGATAGGAAACATTTTATATTACTGCTAGTCAATTGAAGTTTTTAGCCTCCATTTGATTCGCCGATTGGAGATGAAATTTTTAAGTTGGAGTTGGTTGATTTTTCAAAAATTAATTATAATTTTTGTTGACTTTTTAAAAAAAGACAAAAACTGATATAGAAATTTTGAATTGGAAATGACAAACCAAATACCAAGTCAAGAATGAAGAAAGTGTTATGCACTTAGCCCACATCCTCAATCAGGTTCTGTAAAGATGTTAGCAAAAGATTTGGCATTTTGCAAGAATTCTTAGAAAAAGGAGACCTTGTATATTAACTAATTAATTTGTTTGCAGGAAGATCATATTTGCTGAAATCAGTAATTTTTTTATATGTAGTTAATACATTATTTCTCCCAAAAGTCTTAATAGGAAGATTATTTTATTGCTAAAACTCACTACCAAAAAAAAAAAAATGAAAGAAAAAGAAGAAGTTCTAGCTATCCATGAAAATTAAACGATTACATCAATATAAGGACACATTTTTTCTAATTAAAATGCCGATACACAATAATAAATAAATAAATTAACGAAAAGGTCAGGACTGTCTATGTTATTTCCTTGTATTTTTTAGGGGGATTTTTTAACCCGCTGGTTCAAGTTCAGATAGAAATATATTTTATTTATTTTTGTGAAAAGTTCAAGTTCAGATTTGGGTAAATGGAATTTAAGGGGAGAAAAAAAAAAAAACGCCGCTTCAACTATTAATTAGGTGGTATAACTTAAAAGTGTCGTTATTTGATATGATTAGAAAACTAGTAAAAAAATTATCAAAATTAAAACAAATTATGATCATTATTTTGTAAAAAAAAAAAAAAAAAAAAAAAAGAAAGCAAAACGACGTTATTGGACCCAACAAGTTGACGCAACAACAATAACATATTTTATAATAAAAAAATAGTAATCATTAAACAAAACTCGCTGGCTTCGAGAATATGATGCGTGCCAACTAATTGATGGATTTCTTTGATTAAAATCACGTTTAGTGTGATAATGGATTCGTTCAACTAATTGAAATGCACGCCGTTTTACCGGTGGGGTATAAACAAACAAAATAAAATATAATAAAACAAAACAAAAAAAATTTAATTTAATTTTTTTTTTAAATTTTTAAAAATTAACTTTTAATTTATGATTGTCATATGACGGGAATAGATAAATAAAGTAAAGTAAAACAAAACAAAAAATTAAAAAAAAAGAACTAAAAAAAATATTTTTTTAATTTTAAAAAATATTTTTTTATTTAAAAATATCAAGTGACGTATTTAGGACCCACCACATAACAAGAGGGGATGGGAGGAGAGACAAAGATGAAAGGCATAATTTTTCTTTTCTTTTTTTTTTTTTATTTAGGGATTTTGTCCTTTTAAATAAGGTAATAGATGAATTACAATTTTAGAAATTAAAAGAAAAAGACTGGAATAAGAAATTGAGGAACGAGCACTTAAGTCTATATATGTAATTTTCAACTTCTGAGTATATAAACAAGGAAAATTCCAGCTTTCTTACCGTTGCCAATTGAAAAAAAGAAAAAAGAAAAAGGAGAAATAAAATAAATAAGACAAAACAAATATTATAATTAGCTGGGACAATTTTGGATTAAGAATTTTTTTAGCTAACCGGATTACTCTAGAAGACTCTACAATTTCTTTCCTTTTTGTGCAATCCCACTATTTCGCTATTGGTAAAATATTATTTCACATCCCAATCAATTGAAACTGTACTTAATTATACAGAACATACAAATGCCAATACAAATAATTCTGTAATACACGACATAAAATTTTAAATCGAGATCGAATCTACAAAAGAAGAAGAACCTGTAACAATGTCTGATAATTAAAAAGTTATTCGATAGATCAATAATCAAACACGCATAGGACTGATTCTGACAAGACAAGCAGTGATCTTTTTCACTCTCCATCTCAACAAGATTTCCTTCCTTATTTTATTATTATTTTTGTACCAAAAAAACAAAAACTCGAGAGAAACAATGAAACTAGTGATTAGTAGTTTTCAATTTCAACCAGGAATATTTTCAAATAATAAAATACGGGATATTTTTGAATTACAGAATTGGAAATGAATTTAGAGCTCAGTTGGAGACAGTTGGGCCACAAACCCGGAAACGTTTGTGCAGCTCAGGAGGCACCACATGAATACACAACGCGCCAAGCAGTGGCATACAACTGTAATTACCCGACACCCATATGGTTTTTCTCGTACATTAAGATTCTGACCGTCTTTGCAAAACGCTCTTACACGTGGCGGCATCTGCAGTAGTCCAGAAAAGCCTTGTAGACAAACGGCTTCAAACTTTCGTCCCCTTTCCCCACTCAGTCCCCATCAATCCAGCCGTTAGATTAGATTCCCAACCCACCCCCCCAACCTAACCTCGAGTTAACTCAACCGCATTTCTACCATGGTTAACTCTCTTTCCAAATTACCCCTTGATATCCACTTAATTACGACGTGCCCTTCCCTTCTCTATGCTATAAATACATACCTGGAGACTCGTTAGGTTTGCCAAACCAATCCCCCAAGGGGGCCCTTTAGGGAAATTGAATAGCACCAAAACCCCTCTTCCATTTCTGTCTTCTCTTTCTCTCTCCTCTCTTTCCCTCTCTTCAATGGCGGCTTCGTCTTCCTCAAGAACCAGAACCAGATCGAGCGGACCAGTTCTCCGATCTCTCTCGCCCTGCGGGAGGTTCTACTCTCCGCGGACGAATTCCTCTCTCTCGTCGTCGTCCTCGGCTTTCGCGTCCTCAACGAGTTCGAGCTTTTATCCCCAGGCTTCGACCTTCTTCAGCTCGAAAGAAAATCACTATGAGAGCCACCGACCAGCGTCGCCGACTCGCGTCAATCTCTACACCTCCGCTCCCCGATCTCCTTCCGTCCGATTCTCCATCGATCACCGTTCGATCTCCCCCAACCGATCCATCACCGTGACGAATCAGAAACCGATCTCGATGTCGATGACGAAGAAGACCTGCATGTGCTCTCCGACCACGCATCCGGGGTCGTTCCGGTGTAGCCTGCACAAGAACATGAGCAGCGGAGGTAGTCACATCACGGCGTCGTATCCTTCTTACCGTCTGAACATGCGCAGATCGGCGATGAAGAACTCGCTGGTTCGGATCGGTAGCGTGGAAGGCGATTGGGTGAAGAGAGCCCTGACGGCGCTGATCCGGCCGTCTTCGCATCAGCAGAGGAGGAGATCTGCATTCCAGCCGACGCCAAGTCGCCTCTCGGTGATGTCCAAGGCCAGCGATCTGATCTGATTTTGGTTAACTTTTCCTTCCTCAGGTTCGTTGGTTCATTTTCCGGTCATATATAGTTTTCTGATATCAGATTCCGGCAGAGATGTCAGAATCCGGCGTGTATTTACTGAGTTGGATTTGAAACGGAGTGTGCTGTGGAGTTTCATCGGAACGCGAGCGATGTCGTCCCTTCGCTGGAATCTGAGGCGGACACTTCGTCGGCTCAGGCGACCGCGGCTCCACCATTAACGGAGACCGAGTCGACTCGGAGAGTTTTGTACTCTGAATTTTTTTGCGACAGGACTGAAGTACTGAAAGATAGAACAAAAGAAAAAACTCCCTTTGTACATATAAATTTGCTTATAGAAGCACATTTTCGGGTCATGAATCTTCACTACCAAAGCATAAAATCAAAGTCGAACACCAATAAATATAAATATCAGGACTCAGGACATATAAATTCTAAATCAGAATTGAGAACTCGGTAAGCACAGATCTGAATCCGATGTGTTTACCGTGCAATTCACCGGCGTTGGTTTGTTGTTGGTTGTGCGTGCCGTTACTCGTTAACGTCGTCGTTTCGTCTTGACTGTTTCGTCGGCCGTTACCATTTTTGGCCGTTCCGTTGCATGTGCACCGTTGATCCCGCCGTAATCGTTTACCTTGTCTGTTTGTTCGAGGTATATTCCTTCCTTTATTTATTTAAAAATTATTTTCTCTTGAGATGTTCTTTTTTTATTCGTTTATTATTTTCTAACTTAATTGTGTTTTTTTGGTTGCTCTGTTTACAGGTGTGGGCCGCGAGGCGGTTGTAAAGTCAATTGAGGATTAAGATTACGTTTACGTTTGGGTCGACGACATAAAATTTAAAATTTAAAATTTTTTAAATCATTATTTTTTAAAAATTAATTATAAATTTTATTAAATTTTTTTAAAAAAATTAAGAAAAAAAAATATAGTTTAATTAAAATTAAAATTAAATATTAAATAAGAAAATTAATTTTTAAGAAAATGTTAGATATTGAAAATTGCCTAGAGCGGGAATGGAGCCCAAACTGGGAAACTTCTGATCTGGTTCTGTGATAATAATTATTAAGGAAAAAAAAAAGGGGGAAGACTGAAATTAATAAATGAATTTCCATTTACCACTCAAGAACGATGGATTGGTGAAAAATAAATGAGTAAGGAGAATTTATGAATATTCAAGAAGCACAGCGGCTACTACAGCCTGGCAAACTGAAAAAGTAGTGACCAAAATAAATGCCACTTTATTAAAAAAAAAAAAAAAAAAACCTCACAACTAGAATAAAGAAATTATCTTGTTCTTTCCTTAAAGACAAGAAAATGGACATGACAAGGGGATAGATGAGAAAGTCTGTTCTCCTATTTTCGTAATGACTATCTTGGAAGCAAGGAATTTCTTGGGGGCACGATTTCTTTTTACTTTTCTTTAAGGAAAAAAAGAACTTTTCTTTAAGGAAAAAAAGAAGAAAAAAGAAAAAGAAAGAAAACAACATATTTGACTCAGTTGGAGCTTCGGAGTTGTTGGGCGGTGGAATGGGGTATTTGTTGCCTAATCTCTGTTTCTTGTACGAAACGCAAAGATGTGATCACATGGTGGTCCTTGGTTGCATCCAAGGGCCAAGGGCTAAAAAGAAAAGAATGTGGTACTAAATAAGTAGTGTAACGCATAAAGTGAGCATTGAAATGAAAATTGCTTTGCCTTTGCTCATCCATATGGGCCATTTGATTTATTGGATTTGTGCTTCGTTTGCCTCACCATCTCAACTCAAACTAAACAACTCAAATCTCATCATGTTTTTTGTCTTTTCTGAAAAAGTTTTTTGTCTTTTCTGAAAAAGTCAACAAAATTTACTATGCAAACTTAAAAATCTCAACTCAACTCAAACTGAACCTGCGATCCAAACGAACCCTTGGTAAGGATAGCAAACCGGTTAAGTTTGGCAGTTGAGGTTTCAAGTATCAAACGAGAACAAGAAAAAGAAAATGAAGAGAAAAAAAAGAAAAAAAGGCAAAAACTTGTCAGTTTGCAGCCGGCCATGTCGAAAGAATGGGCACAGCATGCACGCTCACCTGGACCCCCATTAATTCAATTGCGACAACTCATAGTCATAGCTGCCTTATCAAACTGTAGATTGGAAGTCCATTACCACTTTTTAATAATTAGCAACTTTATGTTAAAATAGGAGGGCGGTGCCTATTTCGGTCCCGGAGGAAATGAGATAAAGAACTGAGGATTTGAGACATAAAAATAACTTATTTAAAAGATTATTAGTGGACTCTGGTGGTGGTGGTGACACCATGACAAAGAAATTCTACTTAAAATAAAGTTAAAATAAGTAGGGTTTGAATTTAGTGCAATTTGAAAATTTTATTAGGGGGCCGAAATGTGGAATTGGTCAATGTAACATGAATCTTAACCACAACTAATTTATGCCAGATATCTTAACTAAAAAAAATTGCATATTAAATTGCATGTTTTAAAATATTGGAAGTAATTCAGCCAAAAAAAAAAAAGGAAGTAAAAGTTAAAATAGTTTGTTTACTCGTAATAGATAGTAAATAGTTTATTTAAAATATAAATTAGATAAAATATTCTATTTATTTTAAATACTTTAAAATTGATTATTTACCTTTTAAGTCATTTTTTAAATGCTATTTACTCCTTTCTCCCCTTTTTCTCTTTTGTTCAATATCAGACAAAACTTTTTGGAGGAATTCCATTTGCAGCGCAAAATTACACATTAGACTTTGGGCTTAAAATGGGCTTTACAAATTGGGCTTTAAATGGGCTTTACTAATTGGGCCAGAAGCTTCCAAGGCCTTTATTTCTCGAGGCATGCGGCTTCTCGCCGCAAGCTGCGGGCACAAAGTCCATGTGCGCTCGTGGTTTCGTTATTATCGAGGAAGATGCAACAGAATATAAGGAGATGGAGTTTGGCGAACGAATTCAGTTTCAATTGAGTTAAAATTTTTAAATTTGGATGATTTTAATTTTTAAAAAATAATTATAAATTTTATTAATTTTTTAAATAAATATAAAATTTAAGATAAAAAAATATAATTTAGTTCGAATTGAATTTGTTCTCCGATCACTTCCGAAATAAAAAACAGGAGGCTTATTAAATCGACAACGTTCCATCCCCAAAACGGAAAAGTTCCGCCACTACTGGATTCTTCTTTTTCCCCAACTAATTTCTATAAATAAAATATCGTTCCAACTCCGAAATCTCTCTCTCTGCTTTCTCTGTCGTTTTTTGCAACTCAGGCGCAAATTCTGGCTATGTCCTGGTTACCGTCCCTGAGAAGATCCTTGCCGTCCATCCGCCGAATCGCATCGATCCAGCGGCTCCAGTCCCGCCAACTCCACACCCCGTCGCCATCTCCGATCAGCCGCTCGAGCTTCGAATCTAACAGGCATGAAAACTCTGCCCTCCCCTCTCTCCGCCGATGGATTTCTGGAATTGGAATTGGTTCCGGCCTAGGGATTCTGTACTGGTTTTCTTCTTATTCTTCTTCAACCGAATCCGATTCCGGTTTCTTCAATAGGCCGATCTTGTCCTTCGCCGACTATTCGTCGACGGCGAGGTCCGAAGCGACGGAGCACGATCGGCGTTTGAGTTCCTTTATTCACAAACTGTCTCTGCCTGAGAGTGCCTCCAAGTTTCTTCTCTTTGGAGGCGAGTCTGAACTCTTCGCTGTTTATGTTCTTATCTCTATGAATTCACAATAGTAGGGCAAATTAGATATATCTTTAGTTCATAAATACCTAATTAATATCTAATATCACATATATATGTCTTTCCCCCAAACGTAAACCAACTATTCCTAGAAACATCCGCAAAGAATGTCTTATAGAGATTAGATTCCATATACCTAGTTCGATCCCCCCTTCCCTAACTAACTCCCCATTTTTTTTATAAATCTCCTTTTTTGTAAACCCTTAGCGAAGTTGTTAAAAAGGAAATGAAAAATCTGGATTTGTTGTTGTGAATGCAGATAATTATAGGAGGAAGGTTTTCTTCAACTATGAGAAGCGGATAAGGTTGCGAAGTCCTCCTGAGAAGGTATTTTCTTCTTAACGACACGAGCGTTCTCTTATTAGCTTCCTTGATTATAATTTGAGCTTTAATTAAAATTAACATTGTTTAGTGGACGGTGGAATTCTTTTCACCACAGTCTGGATTTGTGTTCGGTTATTTATCCCAATGTAATTTACTTTGGGTAGTCAGGTACTAGAATTATCTTCGTTTTGATTCTTCGTTTAGTTTGCATCTGAGAATATAAAACTTGTAAAATGTAAATGCATTTAAGTTGATGGGTTTCTGAATAGCCAGGTTTGATTATGTTTTAACATGTTTGTTTAATGCTAATGTTCTTTTGAATTATCTTTTCACAACAAGGTTTTTGAGTACTTTGCATCCGTTCGTACGGTAGAAGGAGAACTAATAATGAGACCAGCCGATCTTATGCGGGCAGTTGTTCCTGTTTTCCCTCCATCTGAATCCAACCTTGTTAGAGATGGGTATCTGATAGGGGAAAGGAGTCCTGGTGACTTGCGTTGTGATCCTTCGGAACTTTTTATGTTGTTTGATGTAGATAATGATGGACATATATCTTTTAAAGAGTGAGTTCCTCCATCACTACTATGTTCTCCAATATTTAATGGTTAATTTCTATTTTTTTCCTCTTATTTTGTGTATTTTATATATATTTTTTGGACTATAAGTTCTGATTTGTTTTGTCTCTATACAGGTACATTTTTTTTGTAACTCTACTCAGCATTCCAGAATCAAGTTTTTCAGTGGTTTTCAAAACGTTTGACGTTGACGACAACGGGTTGGTTCTTATTCTCTTATTCAACCTAGGACTTTAGATAGAATTAAAATATTTAGACCATTTAAATGTTATTTGAAGTATGTTAATTCAATTTAATTATTTGTTAAATGGTCGCTTGCCCTCCATGGCTGCGTCAAAAGTCATTTCCTTGTTTTGTTGGCACCATATAATGCCACTCATTCTCTGCTTCTCCAATGGGATAAAAAATCCTTATCTATATATAGTGGTAGGTAAATCGCTTAACTAGTGTCTAGTTGTCAATTCTCAATACTTAATTATATATAGTTCATAAGGTTTAGTGTGTTCCAATTGTTTTCACTAATGTTATAGATCCTTCACTTTTCTACGAGTGATGACTTGATCATGTGCATCCATTTACAGGGAAATAGATAAAGAGGAATTCAAGAAAGTGATGACTTTGATGCGAGCACAGAACAGACAGGGCGCTCATCACAGAGATGGGCTTCGTTTTGGGATAAAGGTTAATGGTTCAGTTGAAAATGGAGGCCTTGTGGAATACTTTTTTGGTAAAGAAGGAAAGGAACGCCTGAAATTTGAAAAGTTTGTCAAATTTATGAGAGATTTGCATGATGAAGTATGCTTCCTCCCTTTCCTCAATTTAAAGTTTTGAAATCTTTTCCAATATCATTGTTCATCTCATCTTTAGACAGTGTTTCTTATATTTGTAGTTACTCTGATTATATCTGGGACACCATTAAAAAAAATTGATTTTTAATTCTAGCAAAATAATCTTCCAATTTCGACTAGCTGGTGTCGATGATTTAGGCATTGTTAGATCTGCTTAAGAGTCATGAAACTTGTATAGTATTTGTGGCTGCAGTAGGACAGATAAGAGTAATATATATATATATATATATATATATATATATTCTGCATTTATGATAACGAGTTCACAAAAGACATGTGCATTCAAACGTTACCAATTCATCTTGTTTAATGTTGTGAGTTAAGATGCACATTTGGTTTTTAGCAAGTCGTCTCATTAGTTGAATGAATAATTGTATCTTGTAGATACTGAGGTTGGAGTTCGCCCATTATGACTACAAATTGCGGGGAACCATATCAGCTAAGGACTTTGCATTATCCATGGTTGCTTCTGCTGACATGAGTCAGTTAAGCAGGTTGCTTGGTCAAGTTGATAAATTGACCAATGAGCCACATCTTAAAGACGTGCGTATTACATTGGAGGAGTTCAAAAGCTTTGCAGAGCTTCGGAAAAAATTGCAACCATTTTCTTTGGCGCTATTCAGTTATGGAGAAGTAAATGGTCAGTTGACACGAGAAGATTTTCAGCGAGCTGCTTCCCACGTAGGATTCCCAACCTTCTTTTCCTCCATGTTGAATGTTAATACACTAACGAACTTTCGCGTTCTCTGTGTGTGTGTGTATATATATGTATTTTTTTTTCTCATTTTCTGGAGAACCTTATCTGAAGGTTGGACTTTTGGGAGCTCTATAACTCTCTAACGAAAATCTTAAGTACTATTCGCAAATTAACTACTTTTCTTGCTTTGTAATTTATTCAGCATTTATTTTTCTGATTGTCTGGGAAATTCAGGATGATCAAATGCAAGATTAATAATCTTGACCTTTTTCTTCTTCTATATGTAAATGCACAATCAGGTTTGTCGCGTAGATCTCAGCAGCAATGTGGTCGAAATCATTTTCCATCTGTTCGATGCGAATTGCGATGGGAGTCTAAGCTTGGACGAGTTTGTTAGAGTTTTACACGGAAGGGAGAGGGACATATCTCAGCCCGTGGGGTCAGGAGTCATGGGATTTTTGTTTTGCTGCGGGAACTGTACGTATAACAATTCCACTTCTGACTCTTTGCGCCCTTGAATTGGATTTCCCACGTTGTATTACTTGACTGACCCTGAACTAGGATGCACATGACAGATGAGAAAGATTCAAAAATTGGTTTAAAACTTATGCTTTGTATAGGTAACTTTAGATCCAATTACAAGCTCTAGTAATGAAAGTTATACTTGTGCAGACGATTTCTCGTATAGAATATATGATGGTTCCTTTGGAGAATAATGCACAAGAAAAATGTTGTTACTTTGAATGAATTATCAGAATATGCTTATGTCGAAACCAAATGTCAATTTGTTCAATAGTTTGATAACGATATGAAATATATTTTCTCCCATTAGGTTTTCTCGCAAAATTTTGAATTTCTATTTAAATCTTATGTTCAAACCTATGAAACAAGCAAAGGTCACTAGTCATTTTTTCAGAGTTTACTTGCCGACTGGTATGGGATTTGAGAATCTCCAATTATAGCATTTATGTTGTGTTTTAATTCCAACGCTATTGTAGTACTAAAGTCACTGGTTCAATCATTGTTGATCTAAAGACTGCCATATTTTGCGTTAAAAGAAAAAAAAAAAAAAGACTTCAATATTTAAAGCAAACATTATTAGCTAAACTTTGAGCCTTGACTACCTTGAGACTTTCCTGATGTATACTATAATGCCAATTGCCAATAAACCATTTAAAGCTACCGTTAACATCCATTATAAACTTCCATCTGAAAACTGTTCAATAGGTGCCCAACACATGCAATTATTAAAAAAGAAAAAAAAAAAAAAAGAAAAAAAAAAAGAAAAAAAGAAGAAGCACTCAGATCCGCTAGAGATTTTCAGATATTTTTAAATGAATATATGTATTTGTATATTTCTCTATATATTTTGTGATGAGGTAAAGTGTAGTTAAGAGCACTCAAACTTCCTCTTTTGATCAATTATTCAAAATGCTTTCCAGAAAAGAAGGAAAGCCCTGCCCTGCCCTGCTCCCCGCTAGGGAAATGCTTAATTATTTTGGAAATTGGGGGTATAAACTGTAGCCGCAACGTAATAATCTTAAAAGGTGTAAAACAGATTTGCAATAAATAATTGGATGAATTGCTTATTTAGAGTATAAATTTTTAAAAGTTTGTGTAATTTTTGGTTCATGTTCTTTTTTTCCGTGACTTGAATGATTCTAAATTATTAAATGTTGTTACAATTGTCATTTATGTTACTTTTTGGATGAATTCCATCATAAATTTTGGTCAAAAATTGATACTCACTAATAAATACTGTCTAAAAATTAATAAAAAGAATTATTAGAATAATATTTTTAATATTTTAGGATCATTTAAGTTACGAAAAAAAAGAACGAAATCAAAATTATATAAACTTAAAATTTTGAGACTAGCCTAAAAATTTACACTAATTTTTTTTTGTTACACCTTTTACTCAATCCAATTTCTAATTTTTTTGAAGTACATCTTTTAAAGTGACTGTTTACATAAAACTAATTCAGTTGACAAGACGTAAGAAGGATAAAAAACCTTCGCCTAATTCTAATCATGTTGAATTGGAGACCAGCAAAAGTAATTAAAGAAAGTGGGAAAGGAAATTAAAAAAAAAAAAAAAAAAAAAAAGTAAAAGAGGAGCCATTTCATTTCCAAAAAAAAAAAAAAAAAGAGAGGACGAGCCAATTTACCCCAAAAAAAAAAAAAGAAGAAAGAAAGTAAAAGACGAGCCACGTGGGGGAATTCATCGCCGCAGTTCTAACGTTTGTTATTTACTTCCTCGAGTACTCCATTCCATTTCCACCTGGTTGAAGATGAAGTGGGACCCACGATGATTTTGTACTTGACTTTTAAAATCTAGACTTTTACGGAATGTGAAATTTTTACAGGTGGACTATTAGATCGCTGCCAATCTGGCACGTGGATTATATTCCCCCTTCCCAGCCAGCCCAAAAATGCCTCTTTGGTACGCGTGGCAATCACGCTCCAATCTCTCTTTTACGCGTGTCAGTCCACTTTTCTTATAAAGAAGCAATACACTATTGCAACTTATTTTCTTTTTCCTTTTAAGTATATTTGAAAAGTTTTTTTTCCATTAAAAAAAGATGTTTTTTTTCTCTCCTTACATTTTGAGGTTACTAAAAAGTTCTTGTATTTTTCCATTTTAAAAAAATTATTGTATTTTACATTGGATCAATACCTTTATAATTTATTCAAAAAAAAAAAAAAAAGAAACCTTTATAATTTATATTCATCTTATATTTTGATATTTTGTACATAAATTTTGATTTATACTTTGTTTGGTACATTAGTTTGACTTCAACTAAAATGTATTTTTTTTGCTGGATTTTTATCTTTTTCTGAAAGTCAATAAAAATCATAACTAGTTTTTAAAAGGTCAACCAACTCTAATTTAAAAATTTTAACCACAACTAATGATCTAAACGGACGTATAGATTATTGAATGTGTACTTCAAATATGAAATATTTATTTTTTTTTCTCTTGGGATGTGTAGGTCTCTTTATGATTAAAATTGTTCATTAAATGAAAAAATATTTAATAAAATTAAGCATAATGCAAAATCTAAAGCCATAAATGGGATAAAAATTAAAGTATAGTATGCTTTTTAAAATACCATAATACAAGGTAAAAAAAAATAAAAAACAAAAATGTAATTACAGACATAACTTAATAGTAATATCATATCTAGTTTTGTTTAAAGATGTACAATTTGAATTTTTCACATTTAAAGTTTAAAAAAATAATAATAAAAACAAAAATGGAATTCATTTGCATTGCCATAATAACGTTCACAAATAAATGACTTAGGGCCTGTTTGGTGCACAAGTTCAAGATGAGATTTTTAAGTTTAAATAGTAAATTTTTTTGAATTTTCAGAAAAGACAAAAAATTTTTTGGGAAAAAGACAAAAACTTTTTGGGAAAAAGACAAAATAAAGTTTGAAAATCTTAGTTTGGACTTAAGCTCCAAACAAGCCCTTAATAAATAAGGAAAGATGGAAATGCCAAAAATATTTTTGGCAGCGATGATTCCAACACGCGCGCTAACGGAAGGTGGCGACGACCAATCGAGCAAGAAAGGTTGACCTTCCGACTGGTAAAGAAACCCTAATTATGAGAGAGAAAATCCAAGAAAATAATAAAGAAAAAAAAAAGCGCGTCTTTTCCACACATTTTCTTTGGCAAAAGAATCCCATTTTCATGTTTTCCTGGCGGAGTCTTTTTCCCACCCAGACCTCATCCCCAGCTCATCATTAATAATCTCAATTCATTCCCAGACTCTAACGAACCAACCGGATTTTAGTTTTGTTTTTCTCTCTTGAATCTTCTGTAACGCCAAAGACCAAGCAATCCAAAACAAAAACAGTGGGTTCTTCGTTTTCTTTTCTTTTCGTTTTTATTCTCTTTTTTCCCCTTTTGTTATTACATATCCGCCTTTTTTTTTTTTTTTTTTTTTTTTAAATTTTAAACTTTATTTGGTCCCTTTCTGAGCTGAAATTTTTGCGTTTGTTCATTTTCTTCATCTGTGAAAGTATTCATTTTTATTTTTATTTTTTTATTTTTTTCACATATATGTTGGAATTTTTGTTTGTTTGTGAAACTGGGTCTAATTAGGATTTGTATATGAATTTGGCAAAATTAGGGTTTTGATCAGGGCAACGAATCAGAGCTGATATAGCTTTGATTTGGAAGTCCCTTTTTTTACTTCGAAAGAAAGAAAGAGAACAAAGAAATTATGGGAAAACCAACTGGGAAGAAGAAGGATCAGCAGGAGCCACAGCCACCAACACAGAAACCAGGAAATGCAAACAGCAACAAACCTAGCAAAGGCTCGTCCGATCGAAGCTCGAAAGCTTTCGATGAAGACACTGCAATCTTCATCAACATGTCTCAGGAGTTCAAGGAAGAAGGCAACAAACTGTTCCAGAAGCGTGATCATGAAGGGGCGATGTTGAAGTTCGAAAAGGCCCTCAAGCTTCTTCCCAAAACTCACATTGACGTTGCTCATTTGCACACCAACATGGCCTCCTGTTATATGCAAATGGGTCTTGGCGAGTACCCGCGGGCGATCAACGAGTGCAATTTGGCGTTGGAGGTGTCTCCGAGGTATAGTAAGGCATTGTTGAAGAGGGCGAAGTGTTACGAGGCGCTGAATCGGTTGGATTTGGCGCTAAGAGATGTCAACACTGTTTTAAGTATCGAACCGAATAATCTTAACGCGTTGGAGACTTTGGAGGGGTTGAGGAGAGTGATTAGCGAAAAGAGTATTGTGATCGATGAGAAAGAAATCGGTTTGGCGGTCAATGTGGAGCGGCCTAGTGCCTCGCGGCTGCAGAAAGTGGTGAATGAGAAAGTGAAGAAGAAGAAGGCGAAGAAAGTTGTGGACAAGGCAGAGGTTAAGGTGGTTGTAGAGGATAAAGCCAGTGTCGTCAAAGATAAAGAAGTGATCACGAAGACTGTTGTTGAGGAAGCTAAAGTGGCCAAGAAGAGGCCTGCAAAGGAAGGAAAAGCTGTTACGAGGACGGTTAAGTTGGTTTTGGGGGAGGACATAAGGTGGGCACAGTTACCGGCGAATTGTAGCTTGAGGTTGGTAAGGGAGACTGTTAAGGATCGGTTTTCTGGCTTGAAAGGTGTTCTTCTGAAGTATAAGGATCGAGAGGGTGATTTGATTACAATAACTACTGCAGATGAGCTGAAGTTGGCTGTATCTTCGGGTGATCCAAAGGGCTCACTGAAATTGTATATAACCGAAACGAGTCCTGATCAAGAGCCAGGTTATGAGGGAGTAAGTGATGAGGAAGGAAATAAAGATAGCACAAAATTAAGTAATGTTGTTGAGAATGGAGATTTCGGAAGAGGTGGAGAAACAGAAAAAGAGGTTACTTGTGTTGAGGACTGGATTCTCCAGTTTGCGCGGCTGTTCAAGAACCATGTTGGTTTCGATTCTGATCCATACTTGGACCTTCATGAACTTGGCATGAAACTACACTCAGAGGCCATGGAGGAAACTGTAACGAGTGACGATGCTCAAGAACTTTTTGACATTGCTGCAGATAAGTTCCAAGAGATGTCAGCTTTGGCCTTGTTTAATTGGGGAAATATTCACATGTCCAAGGCAAGGAAGCAGGCGAGTATCCCAGAAGATGCGTCGAGAGATTGTATCCTTGAGCAACTGAAGGCTGCATATGAGTGGGCGCGGAAGGAGTATATGAAGGCAGAGAAGAGGTATGAAGAATCTGTGAAGATCAAACCAGATTTCTACGAAGGTTATCTTGCGCTCGGGCAGCAGCAGTTTGAGCAAGCAAAACTTTGTTGGTACTACTCAATTGGGACGAAGGTCGAATTAGAAACTGGACCTTCCTCAGAGGTTCTTCAACTTTATAACAAGGCTGAGGACAGCATGGAGAAGGGTATGCTGATGTGGGAGGAGATGGAGGAGCGGCGTCTGAATGGGCTCTCCAAAGCTGATAAATATAAACCCCATTTAGAGAAAATGGGGTTAGATGGTTTGTTTAAAGATTTATCCGCTGAGGAAGCTGCAGAACAGGCTGCAAATATGAAGTCTCAGATATACATTTTATGGGGTACCTTGCTGTACGAACGTTCTGTCGTGGAATTTAAGCTTGGCCTGCCAACTTGGGAAGAATGCTTAGAGGTTGCCGTCGAGAAGTTTGAACTTGCTGGAGCTTCTCCAACAGACATAGCTGTTATGATAAAGAATCATTGTTCCAATGAAACTGCATTAGAAGGTAAAATCTAATGCAAAGGATTTTGTTTCTTCGTCATGGTTTCGTAGTATTTGGAGCATTTTGATTATTCACGTTTTGTTGCCATGCAGGTCTAGGTTTCAAAATTGATGAGATAGTGCAGGCATGGAATGAGATGTATGATGCTCAGAGGTGGCAGTTTGGTGTTCCATCCTTTAGGCTTGAACCATTGTTTCGTCGACGGGTTCCTAAACTTCATTCTACTTTAGAACATGCTTGAGTTTTCGTAAATTGGTTATTCGTTACAAGCAAATTGGTCAGTTTTTCTTAGCCCAACTGTGGAAGCTACCTAGTTGCATGCTAAGATAAGGTAATGCATCTATCACTTTTCTTTTTGACCTTACATTTTTTTTTCTTTTTGCTTGTTTGCTTGAAGTGTATCCTTTAACTTGCTCTGTTGCATGCTATTTACTGTCTCCCTATTCCAAGAAGTTAGTTTTTGAAAACTCGTTCCTTGACCAATTTACTTAGTTTTAGAAACAAAATCAACTACTAGGGGCAGTGTTGTATACGCATGTTATGCGTGTCTTTGTTAGTTTGTAGTTTTAAATGCATGAGCAAGGACATACGCGCAAGATTCTTGCAAACACTTGGTAGTTTTAGAGATTTAAAAAAATTGCAAGCTAGGAAAGCACCATTTTCTATCACATGGACAATTATGAACTTAATTTCTTTTGGAATACTAACATCCACAAACATGTAAATGTGAATCCCCAATCCCCATGGCTTTATGGAAGCACCACATACATAGCACATGCTATCGGGCTGAAATACTCAGCATACATAATGCTCTTGACGCCTGCAGTGTCAAAAAGTAGTGTTATTTTGAGTTCAAAAATGACATAGGAACTTCAGTGGAAGTGACCTTCCTGTAAGATCGATTCTAGTGGGAAAAAAAATAAAATTTGTTCTCGACCTATTTAGTAACTCATGGTTTCACTCATTCAAACTCCTGCAACCAATCTAATTTTTCCTTGGCTTGTTCACAATGAAATGTATTAAGTTGTTACGTAAGCGCTGAAATGATAACCACCTAATCCTATTTTAAAAAACCAGTTGGCAAGAAGTTTAACTCAGGATACAGACACATTTATCTCAGAACCAAAAGTCTTAGAGAATCTCTCAAACCAAAATTCTGCCTAAGATTGATTCTGCGAAGTGGTCTGCCTTGGTATTTTCTTTTGTTTTGGCAACAGGGCATGAAATATGCTAATTCCCCGTTTGGGGACAAGTTTCCAAAAGTTTTTAACAAACATTTTTTGTCTTTTTCCTCCAATTTTACTTTTCACTTTTCCAAACATTTTCAAAAAACATAAACTTTAAAAAGTACATAACTTTATCATTTTAAGTCGAAATGAGATTTTTTTTTTCAAATTACATAGAATTTCGAGACGAATGAAACAAGATCCATATTGCTAATTTTTTTCCAAACACATTTTAAGTTTTTATACTTTTTCACTCCAAACAGTTTATTTTCACCAAATGCATATTTCCAAAACCCAAACCATCTCCAACCTCCAAAACACCGTCTTTAAACATGACCCCGAACGGAGCCAGCTCTTCAAAACTCTTTGGTTCGTTATTTTATCTTTTACCATCCTTAGCATCTCACTTGTATTCTCAACAATTTTTTTGGCAATTTTTATTTGAGTTATGATTGTTTGAATCTACTTGTTAGTGTTAATACTTCACAATTCTCTCGAATCCTATAAATGATTATCTTTATGGTTCAATCTTATACTGCAGGTCATCTTGTTTTCTCCATGAGCTGTAGTTGTGTATTGCTTGTTTGCTGTGGGAGGAAAGATAAAGTTTGCTTATTTGCTTTTGAATGTGAGAGTTGGGTGATTGGGATTATTTCTGATTTTTTGGAGCTTTTTTTTTTTTTTTTTTTTTTCTCGGAGCAATTCTTCAGAGAGTCTGAGATAGTGGGTATAAGATTGAATTATTTGTTCATTTCAAAAGAATAAGGAAAAAAAAAAGGGTAGTATCGTTTTGTTGAGAGGTTTGTTTTGTTGAAGATTGTCATATGTCGGTTGTATCAAAATTTTTGGGTTTTTTTTTGGTATTGGCAAAGGACTATATTCTTTTTTATATATACCTGTTGTTATCATCAAAATACTGTTGCCTACTTGCATTGCATACACAGTGAATAAGAAAGGTTAATCACTTCAAAGACCATTTCAGAAAGAGAACTTTTTTTTCTTCAATTATTTTTTACGGTTTTTACGGTCTCCTTGGGGGGCCGGAGTCCTGTGGTGTCTCTAGGTAGACCACCGAACTCCTGCCTGATAACGGGGTCCCGAGGTGCATAGAGGGTCTTTTGATGGTGATGGTGATTGATGAGTGTGAGATTTGGGGTGGGGGGAGCTCCGGAGTGACTGTAATTTTAGGGTTTTTGTCCCCCGGGCGTAGCAAGGCTAATGGTGGAGCATGTGTTTCCGGTCTGAGTTGGAGTTCAGTGCTGGCAGTGCACTAGTGGCTTGGTGGTTCGTCAACAGCTCTTTCGGTTCCATGTGTGCCGCTCTTTCAATCATCCACTTTGGACTCGTAGGTTGTCTTATCATCGGAGGCATCTTTTGTGTAGTTCAGGACTCTTTTTTCTTGTTTTTAGTACTTATGTTGATATAGTAAAGGTGATGTTTCCGCCATTTCTATGTATTTGGATGTTTTTTTATAGTACTTCTGGTTTTGTTGTGTAGTAACAGAGAGGTGGTTTTCCCACTCCTTGATGTTGGTTGTGTTTGGTCTCTAGATTTGTTTCTATACGGTGTAGCAGTGACGTGTGTTTTATATGTCTTTTGTTCTTGGTCAGTCAAAAGTTCCATCAAATGTCGAGGTGTTGTTGAAAGAGCCATATATATATACTCAATATTAATGACCGAACTTGGAACACGTTTTTATTTGAATGTATTAGCGGATATGCGCTATGATCATGGTTGACTTTTGCATCAATAACAGTGCTAGTATCTCTCTCTCTGCTTTTAAATGAAATTTCCCTTCTATATAAAAAAAAATCCATTAACTTTTTTTTTTTCCCCTGAAAGGACAATCTCAACTGTTATCATTACAATACAAGCTATAATAACAGCAATGATAGAACAAACCTTTTTGTTTAATAACAAGTTATAACGTAACCCTTAAAAATGCCAAATTGTTTATATCTGTCTAGCATAAAATGTACTCATGAAAAGGCTAGAAAATCTTAAAGTGGAGTTTATAGAAAAGAAAATTGGCTAAATCTACAGCGGGGACTACAACTTTGCTCCTGGATTAAGATCCAGTGGCTATTTATGGTTAGATTAGACGTGGGACCCAAAAAATTTTAGCAATAAAATAGGATGGCAAGCATGGAATCTTGTCCTTTGTAATCCAGTTTATTATAACGCCGGTAATGAACAGTGACAAAGTGTTTATATTTGGTCATTTTATGTTCAAATATGGTGAAAAACTGACTGCAACCCAGGATTCGTTTTCTTAGGATTCTTATGCACTGTTCGAAGATGACAAAGAAGAAGCAACTAGTTGGGTTTCACTTCGAACTTCCTATATAAATAACGTATTCAAGCTCATTTCATAGAAAAATTCAAAAAATTGAAATTATGTGTATTGGTTCGACCGTGCAACATTAATTTTTCAACCCTTAAAGTTTTGTGACAATTGAGAAGAAGAAAAAGAACAGAAAAAAAAAAATAAAAAAATAAACAACATCCAAGTAAATACCCAACAATGAAAAAAGAAGTAGAAGTAAATAGGATATAATAAGAATAGCCTCACCTCTTCAAAATCACGAACAGAAGAAAAAAATATTCTCCAGTTTGATATTATATTTTAAACTCATATTTTTCATCTCAATTTTTATTTTTTTTTTAAAAATCAATAAAAATTATAATTAACTTTTAAAAAATCAACCAACTCAAATTTTAAAATTTTAACCGTTTCACCGAATAGACTCATATATACAAATTCATATGTAGTTAAAGTAAATCTGGAACACAAAATATCCAAATATCTATCTCTTGATATACAGAGATGCTCTTAAAAGGAGAGTAAGATCGACGATAACACTCATGGATCTTCGTGAGAAGGACAAAGAGAGATGAAAGAGTGAGACTCAACAAAGTCCCTAAATCCCTAATTACAGCAGAAAAGGAATAAGGATTTGGGCGACACCCGTAGCCCATAAGAAGGAGGGGGGGGGTAAAGACCATCGTCGCAAGGTACGGGTCGAGACGATCCACCTATTCGTCAAGATCTGGCGATCTTCATTGGTGACCCCATGCCCGCCTTCGTCAGAATTTGAAGCTTTTCCAGATTTTGGATCGCCGATGAACCTCTCCAACCATGGCCAATCCTCACCTGAATATGTGCTTTTTATTTTTTAGTTTTTAATTTTTTTTTCAAAGAAATGTTGAGTCGAGTTTGTGGGTCATCTTAATTTAAAAAAAAAAAAAAAAAAACAAAAACAAAAAGTGTTGATCTTTTAAGTAAAGGAGAGTTTGGTTTTTAAATTTTATTTTTTGATAGAATGACTCTTGAATTTTTAAGTAGGTGAGATTTTAGTCTTTTATCTATTTTTTTGTTGTTAAAATACCTCTAAATTCTTAAAAAAAAAAAAATATGTAATTTGATTTTCACGTTAAATTTTGAACTAAGGTAGGGATATGATGATGTCATGACATCAATGGAAGATGTTACCTTAATTATATATTTATTTTTGAACAAAAATATTTTATTATTTTAAAAAATGAATAAACTCAGAGTAATATCCAATAAAAATTATCTTTATAAGTTGAAAAAAAAAACTCACAAATCTTTAAAAATCAGAAGAAAAAAAATGATAAAAGAGATAAATAAAAATGTTATTTATTGTGAAGAGATAAATCGGATTAAGATAAAAGAAAATAAATAAAAATTATTTTTTATTTGTCTATTTGTGAAAATTTATTTTTTCTGATTATTTATGATTTATTGTTTTTTTATTAATTCTTAAAAGATTATTTTTTACTTGGGATTTTTTGAACTTATTAAGACCTTGTTTGGCAAAAAGTTTAGTTTAAACTAAACTGTACTTTTTTCATTATGTTTTTTGTCTTTTTCCTCAAAAAGTTGTTTGTCTTTTCTGAAAATTCAAAAAAATTTACTATTTAAACTTACAAATCTTAACTCAAACTTACACACCAAACACCCTCTAAATTTTAAGGGTAATATATTACTTTTGTTTAAAAAATGAAGTCATTTATCAATTTTTACGAGGTGAGACGACCTCCTCCATTAATGTCACTCTACCATCATACATCACCGTCTCAAAAAGTTGTTTGTCTTTTCTGAAAATTCAAAAAAATTCAAAAAAATTTACTATTTAAACTTACAAATCTTAACTCAAACTTACACACCAAACACCCTCTAAATTTTAAGGGTAATATATTACTTTTGTTTAAAAAATGAAGTCATTTATCAATTTTTACGAGGTGAGACGACCTCCTCCATTAATGTCACTCTACCATCATACATCACCGTCATACATTACCCTCCTTTAAAAAATTAATGGAATGACTAAAATACACATTTTTTAAGAATTGCAGGGTATTTTGACCCAAAAAAAAAAATTAGGGATCAAACTTTCATCAATTTAAGAATTTAGAGGTATTTTTACCAAAAAATTAAAGTTTAGAGAACAAATTCTCATCTACTTAAAAGTTTGAGGACCGATCTAATAATTTACCGAAAAAAAAAAAAAGAATTTGAGTAAATTTTTTAAGAATGGTTAAGACGCGATGTCGTATTGGAGGAGGAGTTGTTAATAATTAGTCGAACATTTAGGCTTTGTTTGGCCATGAGTTTAGTTTAAACTAAACTGTACTTTTTTCATCATGTTTTTTGTCTTTTTCCTCAAAAAGTTGTTTGTCTTTTCTGAAAATTCAAAAAAATTTACTATTTAAACTTACAAATCTTAACTCAAACTTACACACCAAACACCCCCTTATTATACCACATCTGCAGACCTTCGGATTTTGATCGAAAGGGTTCAGATTTTTTTAATCCATGGACGGGGAAAAGGGGCTGTACCCCATTGTGGAAGTCCAGTTATAACTGTCATTTTAACTTTCAACTATCAAATTTTGTTTTGTTTTTTTTTAATTATTATTGGATTATGATTTGAAAATATTTAATTTTTAAAAATATTTTTTTAAAAGTTTCCATTTTAATTCTTAATTTAAAAGGATTAGAAGTGTAAAAATGAACGGAAAAAAAAGAGGTAAAGAATTGGAAAATTAAGTTGTGTATCATTTTTTAATCACCTAATCTAATAGATGACTTAAATTTTTTCTATTTAAGAAAATGATCGGTTGTTACTTTAATAGATGACTTAAATTTGTTCTATTTAAGAAAATGATATTTTATTATTTTTCAGATTTGATCAATCATTGGTTGATTAATAATCAATCAATTATTGACTATGAAAATTGATGATTGATTATAAAATTAAATAATTTACGTTATACTCAATCACGAATTGACTATTATGTTATCAATTAGTGATTGACTAATTGATCATTGATTGATTAATTGACTAATTTTATAAAATGATCTTTTGTTACTTTTCAGATTTGTTCAATCAGTGATTGACTAATAATCAATCAATTTATGATTGATTATAAAATTTAATAATTTACGTTATGCTCAATTACTAATTGACTATTATGTTATCAATCGTTAATTGATCATTTAACAAAATTAAATAACTATTTAAAAAAAATAATATTTTAATTAATTTTTAAAAATTTAGACCACCCATTAAAAAACTTATTAAAAAAAAAGGTTTTTTTAGCTAAAAATTCCTAAAGAATTAATAAGGGTAAGAAGCAAAATTGACGTCATAAATAGAAAATCTTTTTTTTCCCCCTTTTTTTGGGGGTGATTGGTATAAATACATGTGCTGCAGTACTCTTCACTTTACCCCCATAATCTTCCATTGTAGAATCAGAAAAAGAAAAGAGAGCTCCACAAGGCATTTTTGGTGCTTTATTTATTTATTTGTTTGTTTATTTGCAATTTCGCTCTTTTAGGGTTTCCTCTCCTCTTCTCCTCCCAAATTCTTGTCCATGGAAATCGTCAGAAGAGCATCGCATGCTGGTTCCTGGTACACCGACAACCGTAAGCCTCTCTCCTTCTCTCTCTCTCTTTTGTGTGTGTTTGCAGACCATCGCTGGGTTGGTTTTCCTGTTGATCTGTTTGGTTGCCAGGAAAATTGCAGATAATACCTAAATCGCCGCTTAACTTAATTTGACGGGGGGAAAAAAAAAAAAAAAAGAAACACTAGTTTGCTAGATAAATTCTGGTGGCAAAGGAAAAGAGAATTTGGAAACAATTTCATGAACTATGTGCTGAAGTTGAATATATATATATATATGTATATATATATATATACTTTGGTGAGGTGAAACTGAAAAGGCCTTAAATTCGGTTGCTTTTCTTAGAAGTTAAAAAAAACCAATAGACGATATTTACGAGGGAAATTGAGTTGTTTTTCACAAGTCACCATTTTGTAACTCCTTTTCCAGCGAAGAAATTAGCTGAAGAACTTGAGGGATGGCTTAGAGAATCTGGCCTCACTAAATCTCCTGACGTACGAGGTGTTATTGCTCCGTAAGTTTATATTGTTCCATCGCCTTGTGCTTTTTGTGTATAAAACAAAATATATCAAATTTTCTTTTTTCAAGAAATTTGAAAACTTTCTATTCTTTTTCTGATCGTGACTGAATCACAGGCATGCTGGCTATTCCTACTCCGGTCGTGCCGCTGCCTATGCATTTGGGAACATTGACCCGACAACCATGTGAGTTTGATTTTGTTACGCATTATTGTGAATTTGTCATAAACTTGTGAAGATCAACTTGAATTGCTCTTGATTTTTGGTACTAATTTGAGATGAAATTTATTCTTCAGTTCTCGGGTGTTCCTTCTTGGTCCATCTCACCACTATTACACCCCAAAGTGTGCTCTTTCCGGGACTTCAGTTTACAAGACTCCCATTGGGGACTTGCCTATTGATTTGGAAGGTGAAGTAGTTTCTTCATTTCATTAAATTTTCAATTCCTTGGGAAGAGACAATTCAGTACTTTTTGCTGATTGGATTTCTGTTTCGTTTATTTATCAGTGATCGAGGAGCTAAAGGCAACGGGAAAGTTTGAGCTAATGGATATTCGGGTTGATGAGGCTGAACATAGCATGGAGATGCATTTGCCTTATCTTGCCAAAGTTTTCGAGGGGTACTTTTCCCGTATGGTGAAGCTGTATTCGTTTGTAGTTTTGAACTGAGGCTGACTGCTTCTGATGATACTAATGCAGGCACCAAGTTAAAGTTGTGCCCATTTTGGTAGGTGCTGTGAATGCTGAAAATGAAGCCATGTACGGACGGTTGCTTGCAAAATACGTGGATGATCCCAAAAATTTATTCTCTGTATCATCAGATTTTTGCCATTGGGGATCTCGGTAAGCATTCATCTTTAAAATTGTTAAGGCTATACAACCCCAAAATATTTCCTGCATTCAGAATTGACAAAATTTGTTTTTAAAATGCTTAATATGTGTGATTTGTTCACCACCTTATTTTTTATACCGATAGCAATGTTGTCTTTTTAGTTGTTCCACTTTATGCTTCCAAATTTCAGTCACGTTAAGCCTGCACGATGATCATCATACCTTGTTAATGTCTCATTAGAATTTTCTCTGCACATGTGCATGATCTTCATCTGACACACGGTTTAGCCAGCCTGATCAATTTCATTTCTTTTTTTGCTTTTATAAAAAAAAAAAAAAAAAAAGGAATGATTTACCGAGGCTTTGTTCAATTTGTCTCAGATTCAACTACGTGCACTATGACAAGAAACATGGGCCCATATACAAATCTATCGAAGCCTTGGACAGGATGGGGATGGATATAATTGAAACTGGAGATCCGGATGCTTTCAAGAAGTATCTGTTGGAGTATGACAATACCATCTGTGGACGCCACCCAATTAGTGTTTTTCTCCATGTAAGATCCCCAACGTGCTAGTTGCATGTATATGTATACACAGACACATGTATTTGCGTATATGTATATACACAGACACGTGTATATGCGTATATGCTGTGAATTATTTATTCTTTGACTGGATTTCAATTGTTCCTTCAGATGCTGAGGAATTGCTCAACAAAGATAAAGATAAACTTTCTCCGGTATGAGCAGTCGAGTCAGTGCAAAAGCACGAGGGACAGCAGCGTAAGTTATGCGTCAGCGGCTGCAAAAACAGATGCCTGAAACTGAAGATGTAAATTAAACTAGTGCAGCAGCGGATCATGTTCTCCCTTTGGGGACATTCAACAATTCTCAATATTTGAATTGGAATTGACTGCAATTCTAAAGTGAACGCATTTTGCAAGGACTAAATTATATTTCCCCTGTTTGAACATTGTTCACTAATTACGGGATATTGTTTTGCCAATCTAATTTTCTCATCACGTTCGAGTATGTGCAAAATTATGTGCAATTTACCGTCTGCTGGTAAATTAATAATTTTCTCATCAAACTTATGTGCAATTTACAGAAAATTAATAATTTTCTCCTCAAAATTATGTGCAATTTACCGTCTGCTGGGTCTTGGCTTCTTTCTTTGTTCATATCTGAATTCTACGGGAGGCTTAGATGCATGTTTTGTTTTAGATTAAATTGTTCGTTAAGTCTTAAACTTTTATGAGTATGCAATTTTTTTTTTTTTTTTTTCACATAATTTGCATGACCCTAAACTATTAAAATTTGCATGATCCTAAATTATTAAAATGTTATTATCATAGTGATTTCTATTAATTTTTGAACGGAATCTGTCAATTAATTAGCATCTCAAAAAGTGATGAAATTAACAAATTCTGTTTACAAATTAACGGAAAATATTACTGTGGTCTATAACAACGTTTTTAATAATTTAGGATCACTCTAATTACTAAGAAAAAAGAACACAAATCAAAGTTGCACAAATTTAAAAATTTTGGGATCAATTTAGCAATTTATTTTATTTTACTCTGTTATATTTTCTAATTTAGCAATTTTAAGAATCAAATGTGGCGTTGGGGGATTAATGCTTTAATTATATTATGACAGAAATGGTATGGCGTTCAAATTCAGAAAGAATTTATTATTACTGTTGTTATTGGCAGAGGTGTTTGATAGTGTTTCCATGTTGAGAGATATTGACAGAGGTGCCGTTTGTCAACTTTTATTTTGGACTTTGGGGGTCCAAATTTGGACTCCTTTCAGGAATGCATGTGATGCAGATTTACAGAAAATGCCATGTATTCTTCTGGAATATATAAATCAATAGAAGATAAACGAAAATGAAGATGCAATTTTGTTCAAATCTTGTCTCTTGCATGTCTATACTCTTTTGACAAACTGTACCTCTAATATTTTCCAGCAATCCTTTTTTTTTTTTTAATTTTTATTTTAAGGAAAACTAAAAATTCATATTACACTCAGGTCCATAAAACTTATTTTGTTAAGGAGTCAAATGTTGTCCGATTTGTTCTCAGCCGAACCGAGGGGCCAATTCCCCCACTTGCCTTCAGGTTCCGGAGGCTCAAGCACATAGACCTCCCCATTTGCGAGTCCAACTGCAAATTGTGTTGCTTTTTGTGGATGTGCCGCCACAACTACTGGGTATACAGTCGAACTGCAAATGCCAACACCACAATATGACAGATTACTATGTGAAGACGAAGTATGGCAAATTTTTAACTACGTAGTTTTTTTTTTTTTTTTTTTTAAAGAAAAAAAGGATTGATGATGTCATCACGTCTTCCAAACTAGTGCCACAATGAGAATCTATTGATACTAAAAAATGTGGAGTGATAAGTGATCCAACCAAAAGATACGCATGTCGGAACCCATGAACCATACCCAAATGCACCATGGATGGCAAGCACATACGGGGTTGGGCAAGAATTGAACCCAATCCATGGGAAGTCTTAGGTGGACATCACTCAAACACTATGCTACCACCACCCGTGGTTCTAACCAAGGTAGTTTGGTAGGAGTTGACAAGGCTAGTTTTGTCGGACTATACTTTTGGTGATCTAGTTGGCCTTGGTGTGCCACGGTAGAACCATATGGCTACACCAACCCCTATCTCTATAACTTGCTCTCTTGGGAAAATAAATGAAGGTTAAAGGATGTGGAATTACCTTATGCTGGCAAGAAGATAAGCAGGAGGATGAATTCGACGTTGTAGTTTGAGAAGATCATCAAATATGGCTAAAGTTCCATCCATAAAACTGGCATACACCATCTGGCCATCGCATGAGAAAGTTGCATGGGAGATTGGTGAAGAAGCTCCTGTAATATTCCACTGAAAACAAAAAGAAAAAATGACATTTCTTTTTAACTGCATCCGTTGAAACCAGCAAAACCATCAAAGCTCATCATATCAAAAGAGTTAAAAAAAAAAGACCTGATTAACGCATTTTAGGTTTTCAACTCCATATATTGAAAGGTTTGCCCTGTGGACGACTAGGAAATGCAACTGATCCCGGTGAATCTGGATTTGAGTGTCCGACTCTAGTTCCAACTCCTTTCCAGGTGGAACTCTCAAGAATGTGCACCTTGCTATTCTCCACGGATCAGCATTCCATACGAAGAGCTTGTGATCACATAAATTTGAGAATCAGAAACTCAAATCATCCTTCAAGTTCTTATTATAGCCTAGTTGGGATTGGAGGGATGGGGAAGAGAAGAAATAGTTATGGCATCTTAGGTAACGAAAAAGCATTTACTAACCTGTACATCAGGACCAGAAGTAATAAGCACATTTAGAGTCTGCGAGAAGGCAAGGCCAGTGACTCTCTCAGTGTGGCCCACCAGCGTGGCTTTGACCTGTAAAATGATAGCGACCCAAAAGTGAAGGGGTTTTACTCATGCAGAAAAGCCACTCTACGAGTCCATAAGACAACAAATAGTACCTCGTTTGTACGGACGTTATATATTAGTATGGTCGCATCGTCCATGCCAATGGCAACTATGTTGTTATCTTTAGGGTAGAAAGCAAGACATGTCGCTGCAGGTGGTGGAGACATCATAGTCGCCATTGTCTGTGTCAACCAACAGAATTTGAGAAGCATCGGTTGGATTGTAAAGTACTAGTTTGGAGTGTAAACATATATTTTTAAGAACAAACCACAAACCTCTCACCAATTATCATCAATACTGAAAATATTTGAACGTTGCACGATAATTCATGAGCAACTCACCTTATATGAAAGCATATTGAATAGAGAAATAACCCCTCCTGATGCTGACAAGAGATAAGAGTTATTCTTGGACAATGCAAAGCAGGGCACAGCCTCTTCAGATACGCTGCCAGTAAGGTCATTGCTCATCACCTGTAAGCCACTTGATGGTTGCCGTAACTGAGGTTGAACCTTGGTCGTCGCCTACATCAAGCATCTCCTCAAATTGACATTTCATTTTATGCTTCAAATAACAGTTCCGAAAAAATAAAATAAGCTTTTGAGACTGACCATTAACATACTAGTATTGTACCTTGCCATTTGAATTGAATTCGTTTCGTGGCCATTTCCAAAGTAAATGAATGGAATTCGATGCCAATGCCAAAATGGCATTACCTGAATGAGTGTAGGTCAGCCTTGATATCTGTCATTCATCAGAAAAGAAGCTCATTAAGAAAAAACTCGGAACTTATCCATCATAAATTCTGAACCGTACATGCTTATTTTCATAGAAATTCTCGGTAGTTCTATATCACAAGGCAATGCCAACACATTTCAAAAGCATCAACCGCGTAAGATAATCATGTTATTTAACCACTAAGCAGACTAATAGTTTTCAAGAAATAACACCCTTTGTTGAGAAGCCATACAACTTAAAGCTCCGTTTTTATAAAAACTTAGCAGAAGCAGGAAATAAGAACTTGTTGTTTTGAAGTTTACAGTTATTGCCTATGTGGAACAGTTCAGCAGGAGAAAGTCCAAAGTTGGCAGATACACAATGCAAAAATTAAACAAATATAAACAGACGAAAAAAAGCATTAGTACCCCATTTGCTTTAATTTGAGAAGGCAGTTTTAAGGATTGGCATTGAGAAGGGCTGTCAAACTCATAGAGATTCCATATCTCTTCTTTAGAACTGGCTTCAGCAATTAAGGATATCACATCTTCTATAACTTTTGGGTTCCCATTCTGCAGAAAATGGCAAAATATTGTACAGTTGTAGAAGTGTTACGAATAAGACATAAATATTCATTATGCAAATAAATAAACTTATATTTTAGATATATCTAGTTCCCTGAATTCACACCTTGGGAATATCTATTTCCGCTGATTCAGCTTTAACCCATGTTGAATTCGGGTATAGAATAAGCTGCATAAAATAACAAGCATTAGGGAAATGGAAGCCTTACACAACAGATTCAGAGAAAGGAAGACCTTTTTTTTTTTTTGGCAAAAAAAATAAAAAGAGTTTAATATGCTAGACCTTTCCAAGAAGAGTTTCAGAGATTTCTCTAGATGCATCAACAGAATGTTCCCCTGTTTTTTGCAATAAATGGAGTCCATCATCAGATTCAGCAATACCCCCCGTTGAATTCGGGTCTAAAACAAGCTGCATAAAATAATAAGAATTATGGAAATGGATGCCTTCCGCAACACATTCAAAGCAAAGGAAGACATTCACAGAAACAACAAGAGTTCAACATGCTTAACCTTTGTTAGGGTTTCAGATATTTCTCTAGAGGCATCAAGATAACGTTCCTCCGTTTTTTGCAACAAATGGAGTCCATCGTCAGATGCCAATATCTTAATTCTGTTTCCATTCGCAACAACAGCCAATAGTGTGCTATCCTTGTTGAAGCGAATACGAGGAGCAACCTAATTAGAAAGAAAATGAGAATAAGTTTACAATTTATATTGCTGTTGTTCTCAGCTAGTAAAGTAAATCAGATTTAAGCAACCACTTGATGTATAAAAACCTGCTGAACCATGGACTGTCACCACATTGATATTAGCTACACACCTCTGTTTCTCACTAAAGACAAATGGCTACACATGAACTCACCGGTAATTCTCCACCTGCATCAATGGTTGACAAAAGTTCCTTCTTGTCCATGTCCCAAAATTTGATCACATGGTCATCACCGGCAGCCAAAAGTTGGTTCTTGATCATACCAAATTGCACGACAGATGCGGGGCATGACTTGAGTCCTTTGTACGTTCTCTTTACAGAAGCTTGACACTCATTCCATTCAACCAGGAATGACTTCCCATCTTTATTGGTTCCACATGAAAAAAGCCTACATCAAATCAATGGATAAACAAAATATTGTTCACCCCCATAAAACCAAATAAATGCATGCCAAACAAGAGTACAGATCAATCTATCGTTATAGAGAACCTTTCACCATTGGCGGTATAAGCCATTCTTGTGCACCCAAGACCAGGAGCATCATAGTTCACTCTGGCTCCTAAAGTATCATACAACCATGCTTTAATCTTGCCGTCCACTGCCGTCGAGAAGAGAAACTGAGGCACAAAGTACAATCCATCAGATGACTCTAATTTTGAAGGTTGGAACTATTCGAAAGTAGTAACGAAACTAGTTCTTACAGCAATATTTTCCTTGGCGTGGGAACAGATGGAATAAACGGGAGCGTCATGACCTTTGAATGTGAATTTCCTGTTGCCCGTAATCACATCCCACACCTTAAAAGACATTAATGAAACATGTCAGTTTCATAACAACTACAATTCGCAATCATGCACAATTAACCGACCAACCTTAATTGTCTTGTCATCACCACATGTTACGAGCAAAAGTTGATCACGAGGAGAAGAAAACGCCAAATCATTTACACTGCCTAGATGAGCATCAATCTGTACAAGACAAACTCAACGTTAGCTTTGGAGTAACGTATTTGTATAAAAAACCTTTTCTTCTCATAATTATTTTGTCTTTTAAGGCTAACATACCTCGAATTGCTGATGAATGTTGTCTCCTTCAGAATAAGAATATAGCTGTACAATGTGTTTTGAATATGCAACCCCTGTTTTGGAGCCCATCAAGGAAGTGATTATCAACTAAAAAAATTTAAGATTGATGGCTATCGTTATTCAAACACTTTTGCCATTTGTGCTTACCAAATAAAGAGCCATCAGGACTCCACATGATTTGATTAACAGAGACACTTGGATCTTTCATCAGAGCTGCCTGTGGATATAAATGAAAATGGTTCAAATGCCAGAAAAAGGGAATAAGCTTCTTTTTTTTTCCTTGGAGAGATCAAAATTATGAAAGAAGACTAACCTTGAAAGTCATCGAGCAAGATCCAATATCCCAAACTCTAAAATTTCTCAAAAGCAACTTTTTCCCATGAGCAACATCCCACAACCCTACATCGCCAACAGAAGTTCCAACTGGAGAAATACATTTGAAGGGCTTGTGAGTAAGTTACAAATAAGAGCCTCATATTATGATATACAACATAGGCAAGGACACAGTTTCTTGAATTAAGGAAAGAAAACATAATTATGTATCAGTCAACCTAGAAGAATCGTTGACTTAACAGGATGAAAATCCATGCTCGTTGGACATGATCCCTCAGTTAATGTTAGAGCTACCACCGTGGGCATGTTGGCATGCATGGAGGGCACTAAGAAGCTACTTTGACCAGGATCACTGGTTGGAGAAACTACCTACAAATATACAAAAATCAAAGTTAAAAATAGGAGGTTTTGAGATGTGATGCGATGCTGCATATTGATCCAACTTACTTCATCCAAGCCCCCGAAATCTTTCGATGAGATATCGGAATCTTCAAGACTATCTCTAGCTGTAGCCACAAAATGCAATCAAGGGTCAACAAATTAAGCAAAGGTGCAATGTGTTAAAAAAAACAAGTAAATTAACCAAAGACACCGTGTAAGACTAGAGACCAGTACCTATCTGGGTGGTTGTGTCATGACGGGCTGTTTCAAGACGGAATGCACATTCTGCCATGGTAGATAGACAGGGACTTCTATTAGGGGAACAGGTCACAACGGATGACGATGTAGCTTGAGAAGGCTAACCACAAAAAATAACAGTAAAAATACAACTCTTAATAAAAATAAATGAGCCATCTTGGAGGGATTCAGATATAACGAATAACTGGTCAAGAAACTATCCCATAAAGTAAGATAAAACTGTAGGGTCGAAATTGTGCCTCCAATATAGATCTTACATTTAGGTTGCTGTCAATTGATTCAACAAATGAAACAGTGTCTGATGGGCATACATGATCAACAAAAAGGGTTTTGACCTGCGGATTCGAACTGGGTTCTTTACATAGTACATGCTGCCAATTCAGGCTGTCAACATGTACTAGAAGTCAGTTCTCTCTACAACTTGCAATAAGCATAAAGAAGTTAAAACATAGAGTTAAAAAGACTAACCAAGTAAGCAAAAGAAATATGAACACAAGCTTATACATAACCATCAAGTCTAGGAATTGAGAAAGCAGTACTACCTTTGGTTTATTAGACGGCGTAACCTCTGGCTTCTCACGGTAGGAAACTTGAGTTTGCCCTCAAAAATGGGATTTTCCTCGATCAATTTCTTGACTTCTCGCATAACAATCTCCCTGGCAGACTTGGTATCTCCATACGAGGAGAGGGACTCATGTTCTCTGTTGAATGCCATAAAAGTCATCGGGATATACATACAGAAATCACCGCATGAATAAATCAAAATATGACATAGAGAAGTCATACCTCATATCATCCAGGGTCAAAAGTCGAGCCATTTCTTTGTAGAGATCTTCATTACCACGCTCGAAAACTTTCAGTTCTGTGATGAGGATATCTAAAGCCTTCGCACGTTCCTTTCTGCTTATGGGAAAGCCAATTTAGTGTAAAGACTACAAAAAATTGCTTCAAGAGCTACTCGAGAATAAATATAAGACACCACAAAAGTAATTACCTATCCAGTGCCTCAAAGAATTTTTGCTTCCTGATTTCAAAGTATATCTTGGTGGAGTACCTATTGTCATCGACTTTTGTGAAACTCGAAATATACCTCTCCGCCCCATCCCAATTCGCACTAAGCATCATCTCTTCACAATATCCCATGTCGAAGTAAAACCCGCTTTCACGCTCAAGCCTATTCATCGATTCACATCATGATATAATTGATGCGTAAGTATGATAAGAGCGTCTCTTTCGAGTACTTACACACATGTAAAAGTGTGAAAAAACTTACATGTGAGCAGTTTGATTGAAACCTTCCTCATTACAGAACTGCAAAATTAAGAAGACAAGCTCTTTGCTGAGAGAAGACATTTCCAAGGGCACAGTGTCGCCTACAAAACCTCCAAACATCATCAAGAAGATTCCAATTAGGTTTACTAATTCATTATAGAAGCATTAAAAAATATAGAAATAGATCTGTCGTTAATATGCTCGGTATGATAAAAGAGAGCATAAGTTTAGATGATCTGGGTAAGTACATATTTACATATAGCTCATATATATACATTGGAACCCCCAAAAAAAAAAACAGAGAATAAAGTTGCGCAATTTCCAGAACGGCTTCTTGAGAACGAAAATGCTAAAAAAAAAAAAAAAAAAAAAGAAAAAAGAAGAAGAAGAAGAAGAAGCAACAACGACAACTTAAAAGGACGATCAGGATAAGCATTGAAGGAAAAAGGTGTCGTCCAAAAATTGAAGCAACTCAATCTAAGGATTCAGAGGATCGTCTTCATTGAAGACAGAAGCCCATTTCCATCAAAAGCGTTTCAGAACAATTGAATTGAAATCCAGGAAATGAGAGGGGAAAAAAACACAGAAAGTTGAGAATCGAAACAAACAAAAACGGAAAATATGATCGTAAAAAAAAAAAAAAAAAATCGTTCCCTTGATAACGAAACTCGAAGCGCAAAACAAAAACAAAAATCTTTTACCAGAGACCTTAAAAAAAAATCTCATTTTTAAACGAAAACCAGAAAATTTACATGAGGCAAAACATTGTGGAAAAGGAACGCTTCTGAATTCTATTTGAAATTGAAATAATTTTCTCCTATTTCCCGAAGGATTGACGAAAGAAAATTAAAAAATTAATTAAAAAATGAGGAAAAAAAAGAAAAACAAAATGGTCGATACCTCAAAGCTTTTCTCTGGTCTCTCTCTCAAAAAAAAAAAAAAAAAATCTCTGGTCTCTCCTACCTGAGTTTCTCTCTCTAGATTTTGGAAAATATACACTTTTTTTTTTGTTGTTCTCACTCTTTGAGACCTAGAGAGACTACCCGAGGCGATACTGGGAAAGGCGACTCGATAAATACATATTCGTGGCGATACATTCGAGGTGATACGTACGATGTTTATTGCTTTTTGAAAATTTCGAAAATATCGGAAATGAATTTATTTTAAGATAAAGCTGCAGCCTTTTTATATATCTATGGGAAAAGTTTATTTTAATTTAATTAAATGGTTAAGATGTTATTTGTGCATAACTATAATCTACCTTAACTCATGATATTATATATTAAAAATAAAAAAAATAGAAATTCAAAACAATTCAAAAAAACTAAAAAAAAAAAATTTGTTTTTCAACCAATCAACTAGTGGCCCCTCAACATTGGCGAAGTCGCCGAGGAGCCCCCTCCCCCAGACGCCGACACACCCCTAAACGTCGACCAGATTTGGCTTCTTGGGGGAGGGGGGGTTCGCCTTGGCTCGAGCGAGGGGGGGTGGGAGAGGCTTGGGCTGGGGCTCGTCGGTATCGGGGGGCCCCAAACACCGACCAGATTGGCTAGGGGGGGGGGGGGGGGGGCTTTGGTTGGGGCTCATCAGCGTCGGGAGGAGGGGGGTCGCCTGGGCTCGAGCACGGGGGAGGGGGGGAGTGGTGGGGTGGGGGCTTGGGTTGGGGCTTGTCGGTGTTGGGGGGGAGGGGGGTGGGGCCTTGTCGGCGTCGAGAGGGGTTGCCTAGGCTCGAACGCAGGGGGTGGGGGGTGGAGGGCTCATCGGCGTCGGGGGGGGGGGGGGGGGGGGGGGGGGGGGCCTGGGCTAGAGTCTGAGTGGGTGAAGGGGGACTCGTCGGCGTCGGGGGAGGGGGGGTGCCTAGGCTTGAGTGTCAGGGGGTTTGTCGACGTGGGGGGGGGGCTTGCTCGTTGGCAGGAGTTCGTCAGCCAAAGAGCGTCATCGGCGGCTGGGAGTGTCACCGGTGGCTGGGGATGGCATGTGTGTTTTACCCATTTCTTTTTAATTTATTTTTTTATATATTATTTTTAAATTTTTAAATTTATCTTAGTATAAGGTAAGATGTATTATAACTATCATATACAAGTAACATGTTAGCTGTTTGATTATATCTCAACGGTTTAAAAATGAACTCTACTAATAGGGTATACAAATGAGATTTTATCACATCAATTTGGATGATATTTCAGATTACTTATACGATATGTACTGGTTCTTATATAGAAGTCAAGTGACAGTAAGATAATTGTCTGGAGGTGGGTCCCACAAGACAGAAAAGTAACGGCCAGATTGCAGAGGAGAAATTCTACACGCGTGTTTGTCATTTTCGGCACTGGGCCCCACAAAATAGACTTTTGTTTTGTTTTGTTTTTGGTTTTTTTTTTTTTTTTTTTTTTGAGTAAACAATATAGACTATTGAAAAAGAGGAAAAATATAAAACAAAAAACAAATCTCTCTCTCACTTTTACTTTTATTTTTATTTTTTTTATTTTTTATTTTTTTATTTTTTAAAATTAGTGTCCAATGTAAATTCTAAACTATGCCTGTTATAAGAGATGGAATTACGTTGAATCAAGGTAGGGTTACTAAATTTTTCTTATTTAATTGGAAATTCTTTTTGTGATTTTTTTTTTGTCCACACTTAAAATTAATTATCTCATATAAGCTCCCATTAGAAACTTTACTCTTTTGCGTATAAGCTTATTGGATGTATACATTGATGGGGTGTTTAGTAAATGAGTTTAATTTAAGATTTTAAGTTTCAATAGTAATTTTTCAGAAAAGATAAAAAAAATTTTCAAAAAAAGACAAAAACATGATGAAAAAAGTACAGTTTAGTTTAAACTAAACTTCTTACCAAACAAAGCGAGTAAGAAATTTTCAATCGTATTAAAAATTAAGGTATCATACAGGATTTATTAAACTAGAAGATTAGCTTTGCCGTTGCCTGCAACCAAAAACATTTTTTAAAGGTAAAATCAAATCTTTTTGTTGCATAAGTATTTAAATGATAGGTTCGAACTCACAACTCCTTTTTTTTTTTTTTTTTTTGAGAGTATATATAACTGTGATGTTCAAGACTTTGCCTTAATTGATCTACTGGATTCATACAAAGTGTGCTCTATTGCTCTCCACATGGATCGGATGAATCTTGGGTCTTTGGGCCGTAGGTGTGGCCCCAATAAATTGGTAGCACCTAATGCGAATCAAATTTTAGACCTAATACTTTTTTAGGCATTAAATTTAAGTAATTCACCATCGAGTCAAATCCTTGGAATTTGAAATTACAATTTAAACAATAAGTTTATAATTTTATGAGAGAAAAGATTATAAAATAATTTTTTTTTTAAAAAGATTTAGAATAGTATTTCCAATGAAGTTGGAATGCTTTCTATAATACAATCTAAAATAAGAATATCCACATTGTCTTGAAGGGAAAAGAGAATAAAACTTTTACAATATAGATTAATATTGGAGAATGTTTAATAAGAGTTTTGTTTGTATAAACGAATAAGTCAACAACAAAGAGCTAGAAAACTTTCTCGAGAAATAGTATTAAGTAATTTGTTTATCGTTTTATGCTATTTTAGCGAATAAAAGTGACGATTAGAGTAATATTTAGTAATTGTTTACAAAAACTAAGGGGGCAGCAAGAAGCATTGTATTTTATTGCTTAATTTTTATTATTTTATTGCTTACTGACATACAAATGAGGTTAATAAAAGCATTGTTAAAAATGCTTTTTTTAATACATAATTTTATAAAAGCAACAAAAAATCACATTCAACAAGACAATAACAATGGTTTATTTTATTTTCCATAAACACAATAGCTTATTTTCTTTCCCCTCATGCCAGATTCAAACGCATTAACAGTTAAATTATCACGATATAAGTGCATAGAGTAATTCAGTTACTTTCATGGTATCGTCAACATATACTTATGAATTAAGTCGCCAAAAAAACAGTAACTAATAAAAGCGTATTTTTTTTTTTTTTTGGTTGAAAATTATAAGCGTATATTTATAACCTATATACATGATCTATAAAGCCTCAATTCTAATGTCATGGGGAAAGGAGTTACAGGGGCTTTGAATGAAGATTGTGAATTGATCTCATAAATAATTTTTGCCCCCGTTTGGTGTTTAAATTAAAACTAAAGTTATTTCAATTTATTTTTGTTTTTTTCCCCCTCAAAAGTCAACAATATTTTAACTACTTTTTGAAAAGTTAAACAATTATAACCCAAAAATCTGAACTCCAACCTAAGAACCAAACACAAGTTTTATATCTTATAACTATCCCTTTGATATGTATACATATAGTATGTATGTATGTGTGAATAGATTCAACGTAAAATTTGTAAGAGTTTTTTTACTATAATTTCACATACAACTCCATTAAAGACGTATAGTTTGAATTTTTCTGTCCTTAAGTTAAAAAATAAATTATATAAATCAACTTTCTTATAAATATATATTTTCAAAAAATGTGTGCTTGGACGATTTAGCTTCAAAACAAGCCTCAAAGACCAGACATATTTACGACTTAGGAAAAATATACTAGATTTCCAAATTGACCACATCCAAAATTCCAGTATTAAAGTACTAAATCATTTAGGGCCCGTTTGGGGTAACATTTGGAGATAGTGTTTTGAAAATTGTGTTGGAAATATGTATTTGGGGGGAAAAATTTTGAAAATATTATGTTATATAGAAAAAAATGCAAAAATTGGAAATCTGTTTGGAAAAAAAAAAAACACAAAATGGATCTTATATTGTTCCTCTGGTTGTTATGAGCATTTTAACATAAAAATAATCTCATTCCATTTTGAAATGAAAAAATTATGGACTTTTAAAGTTTGAGTTTTTTTAAAAATAAAATAGAGAGAAAGTTTGATATATAATTGAGATTTTGAAATCCAAATGATGTTTTACCATATCCATGGCGCCCCAAATAGGTCCTTAAATTGTGTTTGGTTCACCAGTTGGAATTAAACTTTTTTTATTAGAGTTATTTGACTTTTAAAAAACAAGTTAAAATTTTGTTAATTTTTCAGAAAAAGACAAAAATAAGTCGGAAAAGTTAGCATGCGTTTGACCAACCGGTTTGAAACCTAAGTTTTTCATCTCAATTTTTTTTTCTTGAAAAATTAACAAAAATTAAAACTAGTTTTTGGAAAGTTAATCGAATCCATCTTAAAAATTACATTTCAAAATGGTGCACCAAATACATTCTTAGTTCCAACTGGTAAACCAAACAGGCTTTTTAACCTGAAATTAATGAAAATCTGAGGATTTTACAGCCATATAATCACTATTAAACAGTCATCCATACCATAATCCTATAGCACGTTAGTCAATTTCGCACACAGCCAAAATTTGCAAATCAGCTAAACTGAAATTTTAAAGGAAATCAAATTGCTAGTTCATTGCAATCTGTCTCAAACAACAACAACACTAGCAGCAGCAACAACAACAACTAAAGCAACAAAAAGGCACATGACTAACCATAATTAACTAACAACTAAATCCAAGTTGAAGGCTCTTTAACAACTTACATATATGTATATATATATATATATATATATATATATATATATGCACACACGTACATCAAACCAACAGTGAAGTAAGGATAATTAGGGGTGTTTGGTGTGTAAGTTTGAGTTAAGATTTGTAAGTTTAAATAGTAAATTTTTTTGAATTTTTTTGAATTTTCAGAAAAGACAAATAACTTTTTGGGGAAAAAGACAAAAAACATGATAAAAAAAGTACAGTTTAGTTCTCATTATCCTTATTTCCAGCTTCAGCATTTGACAATCCCACTCCGAGATGTAGCAACAACCTTAACTAATTTATTTTTCTTAAAATTATTTAGTAATTATTGTTCACAAAAATTAGACACAGAAATTATATAATTTTCCCTGAAGCAATGGATTCTTTGCGAGGCATTTGTTAATAATCTCCTCCATCAACGCTTTTTCTCCCCGAGACTGTCTCTCCATAATACCTAAGCATTGGAACTTGCCTACAAACATAAAATATCACGAAATCAATTGAGTTATGTTATTTCACACCTGACTCTATCAGCAAATGTAGAGTTCAAATTCACTCACTTCAAATAAAAAAAAAAAAAAGATTACAAACAAAAGAAAGAAAAGAAAAAATCGTCGATGAAAAATCATAGTTCACTGGCATCTTGGACCAAGGTGTCGTTATATTGCTCGAAGGTCTTCAATTCTTCCACGAGAATTGTTAGTGCCTTAGATCTCCCCCCTTCTGCGAAATCAACATGCACACACACACACACATATATATATATATATATATATAAGAGATTTTTCATGGTTAGATAAACATAAATGTACTTTTCGATGGCTTCAAGGAATTTTTGCTTGCGAATCTCGAAGAAGATTCGAGTCCAGAACAGGTTTTCATGGAGACGTGAAACCCGAGATGTATTTTTCAGATTCATCAATGGTCCCATCAAGGAAAAGCTCCTGAAAGTGCATCACATTATAAGAGGTTGTAAAATAGTCTATTTGGATAATAACAACTAAATTAACACATGAGCGTCCTTACGTGCGAGCTGCTTCCCTGAAATTAACGGAGTTGAGGTACTGTAAAATACTTAAAACGAGTTGTTTGGTGGAGACTTGAGGATGAACCTATAACCAGAAACACCCCATAAAAGAGAAAAAAAATTATAAAAAAATACCCTCAACTTAAAAAAAAAAAAAAAAAAAAAAAAAAAAAAAAAAAAAACAAGCCTGGAAGTGAAGTACTTGTGTGTTTGTTTACAAAGGGTGAAAAGAAATAGAAAATAATCACTTTTTTATGGTAGCTAAGAAATGTGTGTGATCGGATGTGAAAGGGAAAGCGTGAATTTATAGGCAAGACCATCAGCGAGTCTTTCTCTGTGTTGGGTCCCACAAACTGACAAATGACCTCAGGGTCGTATCCCATGAAAATGCTAAACCAGACGCACTTTGCGCGTTTGAGAACCACGCGCCGTCCTGGGACAGCAATTATAACGTGAAAGTGGTTTCATAGAGTTACGGTGGGCTCTCCCTCTGAAACGCTTGATCAAGAAAAGAAGTGCCTATATGATCTGGTATGTGTTTTAAGATAATACTTAAACGAGCAAATTCATCGTGAATTAAACAAAATTTTAAATTCAATGGAAAAAAAAGATCACTTAATGTGTTAATGTACTGATGGAGAGTGGTTAAGGACTTGCATTATTTATATGCTCGATGAGTTGTAATTACATCGGTGCATGACGTTTAAAACTTTAGAGCCGCGTAAAGTAATGGTAATTTGAAAATTGTATATTCTTGTGGCCTAACATGAATGATATACTCAACGTAGATTATTAGAGACGTGGAATGTATTAAATGATAGTTGAATTGTTTACTGCTTTGGAAGATAAATAATAACATGGCTCATGTAATAATAAGTTATGCTGATTTCAAAATAAATATACTTATACACTATTAATTAAATAATAATAATGTTTTAACAATTGATTATTGACTTGAAATTACCTAAGCATTTCCATAGTATTATCAAAAATAGTATAATGGTGTTATGATATCAACTTGAAACTTATAATTTAAAAGGCAGCTATTAAATTATATATTAGGTTGAATGTCGTTTAATTATGGTTGGATTTCAATTTGATTTTTGCATGATGAAAACGAAACCGATCAAGTTGGGAAAACGGTCGACCAATTAATAGACCAAAATTGGCAATTCTAACGTGTATTTATACTTTTGATCGAAGTTGATTGGTCTAACTCGGTGCCTTTAATTTTTTTTTTTTTTTTTTTTTGAGCAATCCTAAAATAGTGTTAATCAAGTAACAGCTTTTGTAAAAGGTAAATTGGAAGTATTTCAATTATGGTCAAGTATAAAAACTAATTACTTCAATTTAAAAAGTGAAAACTTTTAATTATTTAGAACTTGTATTATATCTATAAAACTAAGTTCATAACAATAATATAATTTCAATTCCAATAAACAAAAAGAAATTTATTGAAATTTCCATATATTTTGCAAAAAAAAAAAAAAAAAAACATATTATTACTTGATGGAATCCGCAGTTTGAACTTTGTTTTCAAGCAAAATGAAAAATTTCTACGACCAAAAATGATGTAGAATAGTTGTAAGATGAATGGAAGGAATAATCTTTTAGGACAACAAGAAAAATTGAAAAAATTGTCAGGTACTAATTGAAAAAAATAAATATGTATATACATTATCAACACTAGAAAAGTGAGATATAATATATCGGTTTTTCTTTTAATAAGGTAAATGTTATAAATTCCATATTTTATAATAGAATCAGATATAAATTTATTGTTAAATTACGTATGCAACTACATATAACACATCAGATTTGATTCATATTATATGAAATGGATAAAATAATAAATAAAATAGAAAAATGCAAAGAATATTGAGAATATGAGAGGTTCATGGTAAGGTGCGTGAGTCTTGCACCACTACAACATTTTCTCTCATAGGTGCCAATTCTCCACCTATCGCGTGGGTATCATGTTTGGTCCCACCATTTTTTTTTTCGGAGAAGACCATAATAATGCATGTCTCAAAAAGAAAAAGAAACAATAAATATCCAATCCGATGCACTTACCTTAATTGGATCAAAAACCATTCTATAATACGACTGCATTTCCCAATTAAGGTTTGGAGGCCTTTTTCATGATAACTACGAATTTAATGCACTTCTACACTTATTTGGCAATGAGAGTCTGAGTAGTAATGGATTCCATGGGCAAATACTACCAGAGTATTAAAGCTACTTTTTGATCTAAGCTAACAAGGACCAAGTGTTAAAGTATTTACCTTTTCTTTTAAAGTTTCATTTATGCCCTTAGTTTTTACTTATAATTATATCCCATTATTCTAAATTTTAAAATTCACAAATAAATCAAAAGTGGACTACACTACAACTATTTATTATCGGAATAAAACGAAAAAAAAAAAGAAGATTATTTGGTGAACAAAAAGTAAAATATTAAGATCATCTTTATCTAGATTATCTATATATAGCCGGTTATAACTCCTCTTAATATTACGTTCCTTTTTTCTCTTATTATAAACCAACAGGTAGCTTCCTTATTAACTAAGAAAAAGAAAAAGAGATTAAGCAGAAGACAAAAGAAGAAGAAAAAGAAAGGAAAAGAATCAGGCTGCCTTTAATGTTCTGTTTCATTTTATGGTATAATTAAATGTGAATTTCTCACTAAATTATGTTTGCAACTGCTGTTTAGTTTTTTTAGTCCTTTATAATTTTATTCAACACGTGCATAAAATTTGATAAGTGGTTTAGTTAAACGAGCATGGGAATTAGCATAATGAACAACAAGGATAATTACAATTGTAATAAAATTAGGGTGCGCTTACTGTTTTTTTTAAAGGAGGTGTATTCACTGATATATAATGAAATGAAATCAGATGGGAAAAGTCATGCATGGAAAGATAATAAAAAGGAACAAAAGAAGAACATTGTTAATACCATTTTATAGTGCTTATAATCTACCTATCCTAAAAAAATGGAAATAAATTTAATCTTTTTCCTTTTATATTGGAATATAGATACATGATTCATGAATCATTATAACTTAGTTACTAAAATGATATTTGCATTCTCTGAAAGGATGCTGTCTAAAAGAATAAAACGCTGCTTCGCTCTATTGGATGTGTTAGATCCCGTAGAATAAACGAGCTTTTTACACTCCAACAATTTTTTTAAAGTTTTTTTTTTGTTAAATCAATTAAATAAATATTTTTAAAGTTACTTTTTTTTTTTGGGCTGGAAAAGTTAACAAGATGCTTTTTTTTGGTAAAAAATTAACAAGGTGCTTACTAACACATTGATTATCCTCCTAAAAAAAAAAGAAATGATTATCACAAATTTTCAGTTACGAAAACTAATGGAAAGAGATTACGACTGTCTTGGCACCAAAATAAATGTATAAAAACTCCACTCCAGCTTTTGACAAGTGGCAACTCACCATTGGATAAAACACAGGAAGGAAACAAAAGCTCAACGCAGACGAACGGAGCCCCACTTCCCATCTCAAAACCGTCGCTGTCAACTTTTGACAGAAAGTTGAGACAGTTGTTCTCTGTCCTTATCACGGTGCGGCCCACAAAACCATCAGTTACTTATCAGTAAACAACTTGCTTAAAGATGATAAGTATGACTACTTATACCTCGTGGGTACCGCCTCAGGTCTATAAATGCCGGGGCTCAACCCCACCTTAGGCATCTCTCTCATGGCAAGGAAAGCTCTCTCGCTGATAAAAGAGAAATAAAAAAAAAAAAAAAAAAGAGAGAGAGACAAAGAGAAAGAGAAAAAGTTCGTAGCGCTCTGTTTTTTGTCACTTTGCTCTGTTCTTCTCGACTCCTTCAGTTTCTGAGAAAGCAGGTCTCTGGTCTCCAACTTTTTTTTATTTATTTTTATTTGTATTTTTATCATTCTAATGGATGGCTTTTGTTTCGTTGCCAACGAAGCTTCCTTTTTCTCGCTGCCCATTTTACCTTTACTGTTTTTCGTCTCTGTAAACCCTGCTTTTTTTTTTTTTTTTCCTTTCTTCTACCCATTTCTTCTTCTTCTTCTTCTTCATTCTTTTTTTTTTTTGCCTTTTTTTTCCTATCTTCATGAATGAAGCCGTTTCTTCATCTTTGTTCAGACGGTTTATTTTTTGTTGGTTTCCTCCTCAAACTCCAGTGTTTTTTTTTAAAATTATTTTTTATTCAATTCTTTTAATAAATTAGTTTAAACTGCTTTTTGATGCGTCGTAGTGTCTATGTTGTTCGTCTAATTTTGATATAAAAAATGATATAATTCTGGAAAAGTTTTTTTTTTTTTTTTTTTTTGGTATTTCTCTACTTCTCACTCTCTCTCTCTCTTTATTTTTTTAATTATTTATTTTGCTTTTCCTTAAGTCTCTCTCTCTCTCTCTTCTTTTCCTTTTTTTGTTTTTGTTTTTGATTTTTGTAACAGAGGTCTCTATTGTTTGTTTGTATTAACATGGCTTTCATTTTTCAGTTTCAGGAGATAAGAAGAAGCGACAGCCATGAGCTCGTCACTCAGTAGAGACCTCATATTATTGATCTTGCAGTTTCTCGATGAGGAAAAGTTCAAAGGGACTCTTCACAAGTACTTCAATTTCTCAACTCAACAACCCCCATTTTGTTTGTCTTTGTCATCTTCAAAAAAAATATATATATATATCTTCGCCTTTTTAAACCTTGAAAATCATTTCTCGTTTGTTTTGCCAATCTCTTCTTGTGATTTCAGGTTTGAACAGGAATGTGGTTTGTTTTTCAACTTGGAGTACTTTGAAGAACTGGTGCTCGGTGGGAATTGGGATGAGATCGAGACGTATCTCTCGGGCTTCACCCAAGTAAACGATAACCGATACTCGATGAAGATTTTCTTCGAAATCCACAAGCAAAAGTACCTCGAGGCCTTGGATATGTAAGAACTTCATTCTTAAACTCTTGAACAGTACTTTTTATATTGGAATGTTATACATACATGTTTTACAATCACTCGAGTACTTATCGAGCGTTGCGAGGCCCTTGTGGTCGCGCCGAGATAGTAGCTACAGCCGGTCACCATTATTATTTTTTATTATGAGCAGGTTTGACAGGGCCAAAGCAGTGGAGATCCTTGCGAAGGATCTGAAAGTTTTCTCCACTTTCAATGAAGGCTTGTACAAGGAAATGACTCAGCTCATCACATTGGACAACTTTAGGTACATGTTTTGCGCGATTTGGCGATGATTATGTAACAATAAGGCGGAATTTGAAAGCTGAAAACTTATCTGGGTTTTTTTGTTATGCAGAGAAAATGATAAACTTGCTGGCTACAGAGACACCAAGACTGCAAGGGCGATTGTGTTGGTTGAGCTCAAGAAGCTTATCGAGGCCAATCCTCTTTTCCGAGAGAAGTTGGAGTTTCCTTCCATAAGGAATTCAAGGCTACGGATGCTCATCAACCAGAGGTAAATATAGTTAATTGCTATGAAAATCATGTTCTGAATTATACCAATGTTCTTTGTTATTCCTTTTCTTTTCTTTGTTCGTGTTGTTGTAATAGGCCGTGACATGTAAATTGATTTTTTGGCAGCTTAAATTGGCAGCATTCACTTTGCCTGAATCCAAGACAAAATCCCAATATAAGAACCCTTTTTACCGATCACAGTTGCAGAAATTCCAACGATTCGTTTGCACAAATGAATGGGAACAGTCAACTGATGGGCTCGGTACCAAAACCTGATGGTCTTCTTCCAATTAGTTCAAATGGGGTAAATAATCAACTTGACTTGGTTTTCTAAATGTACTTTACCATTTAATCCTTTTTTTTTAAATCATTCTTTTGTCAGCCCTTCCAATTACCAACACCTCCGGTTCAAACTCCTCTGTCAACCTGGATATCGATTCCCTCAACTGCAAGTCATCCAGCAGTTTCTGGAGCTGCTAATGGTCCCGGTTTTGGTGTTCTCGGGAATCCAGGTAGTGATATGAGATACCCCATAAAAATTCTTCTGTAGAAATTCTTGTGTGAAAATAAAATTGTTCTTCAGTTTTGAAATATTGTTGTCTGTTCTTGTAGCTGCAATACCAAACGGTTCCGGAGAATATTCTGATGGTGCACCTAAAGTGAGGTTCCCTGGAGCTCCAGAAAGGGTAGGGTCTCGAACCAAAAAGTAAATAAATACATGAACAATTAGATTTTTGGATCAAAAGATTATTTTATTTACGCATTTCTCTTTCTGTGTAGGTTATGTTGCCAGGAAGTAATCCGGTTCAAAGTGGCAGTGCAGATGAATTTCCCAAGACTCTTGCGAGGATACTATGTCAGGGTTCGGTTGCTACAAGCATGGATTTTCATCCCAATCAACAGACACTACTTCTACGTATTATTATTATTTTTTAAAATCTTGAACTACAATTGGACACAAAATCATTTATCGGATGTGGTTTGATTTGTTAAAGTTGTGTTCGTATTTTGTATTTTCTTTGCCAGTTGGGACTACTGTGGGAGACATAAGTTTGTGGGAAGCCAGTTCAAGTGAGAAGTTGTTCTCGAGAAGTTTTCAGCTTTGGGATATCGGAAATAGCTCGATGATATCAAAGGTACAGTTTCCTCTCTAGCAATTCAGAAAAGGAAGATCACGGTTTATTATGTCATCAGAACCATCGAACCATGATTAACGTTTGCGAATGAATTTCAGGCAGCTTTAACCAAAGATCCATCAGTGTCGGTCAGGCGAATTTTGTGGACCTCTGATGGCAATATATTTGGTGAGTTTGAGTTTGAAGATGATAGGATGACAATTTTTGCTAGAGTAGTCATGATTTCATCTTCTGCTGAACTAAATACTTGTACCTTTTCTATTCATTTTTACAGGAGTTGCATTTTCCAAACACATAATGCAGCTATACCGTTACCATGGTGGAAATGACATTAGGCCACATTTGGAGGTAGTTTCAATATGTTGTCTTTTTTAATTACGTGTATAAAAGCTTTCTTCGCTATTCCTCTCCTTTCTTTTCTTCTTTCGTAATAGTCCTTAATTCTAATTTTTCTAGATTGATGCTCATATTGGGAGTGTAAATGATCTTGCCTTCTGTCACCCCAACAAGAAACTCTGTGCTATAACTTGCGGTGATGACAAGACCATCAAGGTTAGTTAGCAAAAAAACCGGTTATTTATATTGTTTGTCACGGTAGAAAAGTTATTTACATACATGAGATTCTGTGATTATTTAGGTGTGGGACGTGGGTACCGGTGTGAAGTTGTATACCTTTGAAGGCCATGCAGCTCCTGTTTTTTCAGTGTGTCCTCATAACAAGGAAAATGTCCATGTATTGTCTTTTTTTTTTTATGCCTCCGATTTATCCCAAAAATTCTGTTCCTTCTTATGTCTGATGTACAATTTTGTGCCTCAGTTTGTCTTCTCAACGTCAATAGATGGCAAAATAAAAGCGTGGTTATATGACCTGGCTGGATCGAGGGTTGATTATGATGCTCCTGGTCGCTCATGCACAACAATGGCTTATAGTGCAGATGGGAAAAGGTTGATTTAATTGCGCGAGTTAGTATATTCTTATGTTTTTTTGATGCTTATATAAATTAAATAAACATTTGTAGGCTTTTCTCATGCGGGACAAGTAAGGATGGGGAATCATATGCTGTCGAATGGAACGAAAATGAAGGTTCCGTGAAGAGAGCCTACCAAGGATTTCTTAAGCATTCTTCAAATGTCGTCCAATTTGACACAACCAAAAACCGGTTCTTGGCTGTTGGTGATGACTATTCGATCAAAGTTTGGGATATGGATAATGTCAATTTATTGACCACTATTGACGCTGAGGGAGGTCTGCCAGTAAGTTTCACTAAAGTATATAGAGAATTATATATTTATGTCATAACCATTTATCTATTAGTACTATAAAAATTTCCATTTTTAAAGGCAAGTCCTCGTATCCGCTTCAACAAGGATGGCACACTATTGGCTGTTTCTGCAAACGAGAATAGAATAAAGATTTTGGCAACTGCGGATGGTCTTTGTTTGATGCGCACATATGATAATCATTCTCTTCTTGCCTCGAGAGTTGCATCCGAGACTCTAACTTTGGTAAGTTCGTATGAGTAAATCACTTAGTTCATGTTTTTCTTTACATGTTATTGTGGTGTTGCTTGTAAATTCTATTCGTTAGTCCAATTTAGATGACACTTAGAAGCAACTTCCACACTAACACAATGAATGGTACTGCTTGCTAGAATGGCGGCACAAAAAACTTGCACAGCGTGAAACCTAGATCAACTGAAGAATCCAATGCAACAGGAGTCTGGAGACCGGCTGAGATCAGTGAGGCTGCTCAGCTCCAGTTATTAAGACTCTCATCTGCGGTTAACATAGACAAGGTAGGCTTCTTGTGGTAATTGCGCCATTTCAGCTTTTATTACCATATTGCTAGCAAATGAAAGAAGCTTCTCAACGGGGGGTCCTGTGTGTTTTCTGTGGCAGATCTCAAGGTTGATGTACACTAATTCGGGTACTTCCATTTTGGCATTGGCGTCAAATGCTGTGCATCTACTATGGAGGTGGTTGCGGACCAAACAGAATTTGGGTGCCAAGGTAATGAGTTTTCATGCTTCTCTTCAAGTTCAAATCGATCAGTTTTACATCGGAGGTTTTGGTCCAAATATTGTTATCTCAATAGTCCAAAACTATGGTGACAAAACTTCTCATGGTGCAGGCAACAACCAAGATTGCTCCTCACTTGGTGCAACCAACATCAGGCATGTTAATGACCAACGATTTAACCAATTGTAGGCCCGAAGACGCTGTTCCTTGCTTTGCTTTGTCCAAGAATGATTCTTATGTCATGTCAGCTTCCGGAGGCAAGATATCTTTGTTTAACATGATGTCATTCAAGGTAATGTTTGGAAATTCATAGAATTTGAGGGAACTCCTTTTTTTTTTTTTTTTTTTTTCAATCACGAAAGAAGGCCAGAACGTCTCTGGTTTAACCGTGTGAGCAATTTATCATGAGTTGGATGGTGCTGGGCCGTTAAAATTTGAGTTACTTTGGACCTGATAAAAAAAAAAATCAATGCTATCCCTATAAATCATCATCCAACACCTGAAAAACCGTTGCATATATGGTATGGCCAGATTTTGGGGGGGCTGACAGAAATTGCTCCTAAAGATTGTTAACTTGGTACTTCATTGATGTTGTTTTCGCTTCAGACGATGACTACTTTCATGTGCCCGCCGCCTGTGGCGACGTATCTTGCATTCCACCCCAAAGACAACAACATAATTGCTGTTGGAATGGATGATTCCACCATTAACATCTACAATGTCCGCGTGGACGAGGTATGATCTTTCTCTAGCACAGACGAGATTTCACAGACTAAAAGTTTTATTCAAGCGAAAAGATGATCATTTTTCTTTTCTCTTGTCAGGTTAAGAGCCAGCTCAAGGGTCACTCCAAAAGAATCACTGGTCTTGCCTTCTCCTTTGTTCTCAACATTCTTGTTTCTGCTGGAGCAGATGCTCAGGTTCGCCATTTCATTCTCCATAGAATGTCTTGCTAGAAATAGAATTCACTAACTACTGTACTACAAAATCTCGAGATATGATTTTGACGTTTCCTTTTTTTATTTTTTATTTTTCCAGATTGTGTCATGGAACGCCGAAAGCTGGGAAATGAAAAGGAGCACTTCCTTGCAGCTTCCAGCTGGGAGATCAGCGGCGGTATTATCAGACACACAGGTCCAGTTTCACCAGGACCAGAGACGCTTCCTCGTCGTGCACGAGACTCAGCTTTCCATACATGAATTCACAGAACTCAAATGCTTAAACCAGGTACCCAAAAAGAAACAGAAAAAAAAAAAAAAAAAAAAAAAAAAAAACTTCTTTTAGTAGGGTAGCAATTTGGACAATTTTCGTGTCAAAATACATGTGATATGTTTAATCAAAAACGTCATTTATAGATCAGTATGAAAAATCTTTAAAGCATTGTCCTGTTTCTTTTTTTCTTGCAGTGGGTGGCAGGGGAATCTTCATCGCCGATCTCCCACGCAACTTTCTCATGTGACAGCCAGCTAATCTATGCCGGCTTTCTGGATGGAGTCATCCGCATACTCAACACTGAAAATCTCCAAGTTCGATGCCAGATTAACCCCACTGCTTATCTTCCAACCAATGTCAGGTAAGAGCAACATCAAATTCATAGCATTTTCACTCATTAGTCTATTTACATGTAACAGGTAACAAATCATTTGCATACATTTTTTTTTTTTTTTTTTTTGTGGTAATAGCAGTGGCATGGTTTACCCGCAAGTTGTGGCGGCGCATCCACAAGAGGTGAACCAGTTTGCGGTGGGACTAACCGACGGGGAAGTGGTCATGTTGGAGCCGACGGAGGCAGACGGCAGATGGGGTGTGCCTCAACCACCTCCTTCACCTGCTGAGAATGGCTTACCAACTCCAGTTGCTGCTGCTTGTTCTGATCAACCCAAATGCTGATCTGATGGACTCAAGAATAGAATTTATAGTCAGAGAAGAAAAAAAAAAAAAAAAGAAAAGAAAGAAAGAATAGAATAGAATTATCGTTGTTTGTTGCAGTTTTTTAGTTTCCTATCTTGTTACTTTGTTATTTAGTAGACTACATTTGCAAACGTAGGTTTGGTTTCATCCTTTTTGATATAATGCAAGACCAATTTGAATTTCCTTGGCTATTTTCCTATATATATATATATATATATATATATATATATATATATTTTTTTTTTTTTTTTTGTCCTCCCTATTTTGTTGCATGGATAAAAACTGCGTTAGTTTCAGAACATATTTTCCAGCTTTTTTTTTTTTAACCTAGAAAAATAATTAAAAAAAAAAGTTTTGTGCAAGGTAGAGTCTGTCATTTAGGAGGTGTAATTTGCCGTCCATATTGTCTGTCGTTTTTTCTCCACTTTTTTTTTTCTTTTTTGTTCCGTTTTTCTTAACTCTATTTTTTCAACAATATGTTGTCCCCTTATTTATGTTGTAATTCGTGTTTAAGCTTGTGTATAACTTAAAACGTTGTAGTTTTTGCATGTCGATTTGTATTTTCTTTGTCGTTTCCAAGTGCTGCCGTTCTAATAATATGGTGTCGTTTATTTGTAAAAGAAAAAAGAAAAGGTGTATTCTCATTTTCTATTCTTTTTTATTTTGGAAGAATTTTCTATTCTTTCTTTTTTGTCTTTATCGTTTCAATTAAATAGCAATAATTATCAATCATACAAAACAGAAGAGACATCATGGAAATTCTGGTCATTTTAATTCTAAAAAAAAAAATTAAATAAATAAATAAGGGGACTTCTACGGTGGGGGATGTATTTTTTTCCCCATCCCCCACCGATAGGGTAAAAAAATTTGGACCATTAGATTGAAATCCGAGGGCTAAAAAAAGTTAAGGACCATCTAATAAAAATACAACCTCTATATACAAATGCAACACTTACCTAGATTTAAATTAAAAAAAATAAAAATAGAAAACTGGACTCTTCTTACAAAAGAAGCGGGCTTTGTGGGTCGTGGCGGTTGGGAATCGAGGCCTAGATTCTGGTGGATCCCAAATCAAGGATTGGGGGAGGGAACCCAGTCGTGGGGCCGTGAGCGGAGGGGGGCGAACCCAGTTGTGGGGCGGGGTATGGGAAGTTTGTTGCTGGGGATGGTTGTTTTTTTTGTTTTTTGTTTTTAAGTATAATCATATGTAAAAACTCACACCTTAATTTGGTATACCTTATTAATCTATCCGTTTCCATCTCTTAGATCTTATCACATTGATGGAGTAAAAATATTTAAGAGATTTATAGGTAAATATATTTTTTAAGAAGTTTTTTAACAAATTACTGATGTTTTTAAAAATTAGTTAAAAGACCTTTTTTTTTTTCCTTTCTAAAATGACTAATCAATTGTCTTAAATAATCAATCAGTAATTGACTGTATAATAGTATCAATAATTGACTTACGATCAATCACTGATTAACCATAACATAAATCACTAAATTTAATAGCCAATTACTAATTGATTATTAGTCAATCATCAAATTTTATAATCTATCATTGATTGATCATTAATCAATCATTAATTAATTAAATTTAAAAAATAAAAATGATCATTTTATTTAAAAATAATAATAATTAGACCATCTATTAAATTAAATAATTAAAAAAGATTACTCAGTTTAATTTTTCAATCTTAAACCCCGTAGAATTCTCCAAAAAAAAAATGAAAAACAAAAGACCTGTCACTTTATTATCCACTATAAACAAACAGACAAAAAAAAAAAAGTGTCATCCTTTTTATCTTCTTCTACAGGCTTCTAATCGGTGTCCCAGGACATCAGTTCCTTGTAAAACCCCACCTAAATCTGCCTCTACCTTTGCCTCCGCCATTTCTCATTCTCTACCTTACTCTTTCTTTGGCTTTTCTCCGAATTGGAGTTTACCTCTCTCCAGATTCTCCCTGGATATGGAGGTCGACGGAAGAATTCGCTCAGACGTCGTCGTTTTGAACCGCTTTCTCTACTCTGCCATGGAGGCTTTGGTGGCTGAGGCAGCCATTGCTGCTTCCAAGTCTCTTACTTGCTCACTCTTCGTGGTACAATCTCTTGAATTTTTTTTATTCCTCTTGAATTTTTGATTTTTGTATTGCTTTTGTTCATTTTTGCGCATACACTTATCTGACAACAAAGCTCTGTCCTTTACTGTGAATATTAGGGTTTTTGTGCTATTTTAGCTGCAATTTTGTTTGATTTTTATAATTTTATATTTTCTTATGCTTTCATGTTCTTGGTGATTCTTTTTCCCAAATTTTTTAAATTTATTTTTTATTATTCACCTTTTCCCATTGTCACCGTTTTGATTGGTAAGAAATTGATAGCTTAATTCTTAACTGACTCACTAATGCACGCCAAAAACAGAGGAATTATCTTGTGTTTTGTGTAATTTATGATTTTTGAACTCGTATTCCATTAGATGATTCAGAATGAGTTTTCGTTTTTTCAGATGGGATCTCTGTGCAAGACAGTTGATGTGTTTTTGAAAGCACCCGACGCCTTCGGAGGGTTAGTGGCTTAATCTTTGTTCTTTCTCTGTCTCCTAATTCTCAGGTTGTAGGGATGAACTCAATTATATTGCGCAGGTTTCCGATCTCTGAGCTTTATGAGGTGGAGAAGAAGCTTGGTCCGGTGAACAAAGATGGCGGTGAAACCGAGAATGGTGAAGAGGAGGATAAAGATGATGATGATCAGGATGATGATGAGGAAGGTGGTGGTGATGATGATGATGGGGAGGAGGAAGGTGATGGGGGTGAAGAGGAGGAAGGAGATTCAGAAAATGAGCCTGAGGCCAATGGTGACGGCGGAAGTGAGGATGATGATGAAGAGGACGACGAGGATGAGGACGACGATGATGAAGAGGATGAAGATGAGGAGGAAGAAGGGGATGAAGATGATGAAGAGATACCTCAGCCACCTGCTAAGAGGAGGAAATGATATATATATATATATATATATATTGACTCCTCATTTCTTTTCCAAATGGCTGCTTTTTGTTGTAGGAAATCTCAAATTTGTGGGTAAGTATGGTTGGATTCAGGTTGTCTGTCCGTTTATAGGGTAGAAATGCTCGCTGTATTTGTACCTTGATAGTTTCTTAATTATAAAACTTTGTTTACGTACTTTTTTCCTCATCGATTAGGCAAAGAGGAACAAATTCCCATTCATAAATTCTATTTCATATGCTATGCGCATTACGGTTTTATTTAGATATAGTAGAAAACTATTTTTTCTAAAATGACTGTTTTCAACATCAACTAAACACCATTTTAGAAAGTGTGTCATTTTCAGAATGAGACTTTAATTGCACATTCAGGAGTGATTTGGAACCAAACAGAAATGACTTTTCAACTAAAAAAATCAATTTTCCATTTCCTTTCAAATTTAAATGAAATGAACCTATGAAACAAAAGACCTAAAAATTAAATAAATTGAACATACGAAACTAAAGGGCCTAAATTTTATATTAAATGAACCTACGAAGCTAAAGGACCTAACATTTCAATATTTGGCACTAGTTTTTGCCCCCTCAATTATTTATCCACAGGCTGGGACATCGATGTTGGGGATGACAGCAAAAACAAAAGAGTAAGGAGCCACAGTTATTGGTTTGGACACCGTTTTCTTTATTGGTTCCAAGGGTGGGATGGCTCCAGATGAATCTACTCTTAGTATTTTGCCATTTAGGAGCACCAATTGGCTCGACAAGTCGTGATTTTGAGTCGTTAGATGGTACTCTTCTCTTGTTGCATTCGTGCTAGGTACCGATCCTGGAGGTATTGTGGACAATTTTTTTCTTGAATGTTGCAGATTCAAGGTCTTGGAGCTTGCGGCATTGTCAGTTGAAACACGGACACGAACTGCAGCATGTTTCTCTAGGTTGATCAAGAGTAACGTGATTCCTTGCTGTAAGAACAGATGGAAACTTATGAGTTTGCCTAGTCCCTTGCGGAAAACCTGTGAAAAATTAGTACTAGATTTTGCTTACATTTTTCTTTGAACAGTGAGCATAAGCACGGATTTTCTTTGTCCCGGAAAAGCTTGTATAGAGGACATTGTTTCCCATTAATTTATGCCAAAGCAGAGCACTGTATGACAAAAACAGTTCAGCACATTTTGTAATGAAACATGTTTTTCCAAGGAAAAGGGTAATTCATGAGAATAACCTGTAATAATCTGGATTTGGGACATAAGTGGTAGTGTTGAGAAGACCATAATTTCCACCAATTAATGTCTGTCTGCAGTATGTTTTGGTATCATAAGATGCTGCCATACCCAGCTGGTCCAGATACCTGTTTGTTCGACGGAAAATCAGGTCTTCGTATATCAAAGTACTCAGATTGCAGAGAAGGCAAAAAAAAAAAAAAAAAAAAGATAACAAATCCGACTATTTCTATTATTAGCCTTACCAGAAACCGAACCCAAATGCATTGGTCACATGATTGCGGCCACTGTTATAAGCTCCTCCTGCTTCGCCGACCCAAGCGACAGCTGATGTCCCTGAATGCTTAAGAATACTTTGTAGGCTACTGAAAGTCCCCAACGTGTTGCTAAGAACAGATGGATCTAGAATCTTGTGAATGAGATGTTCATCCCTTCCTATGTATGACAAAAAATGTAGGAAAAAGATGTGTCATTTTAACTGCTTCGTAGGAACTGTATACTTGAAACCTAGACGGGGTTACCATAAAATACCTTGTATGTTGTTCAGATAGTTAGTTTACCTGGACCAAGGTTGTAAATGTGGTGGGTAGCTACTTGAAGAGACGGCGCTTTGTCAAAAAACTCTGCAAACCAAGCGGCGTCAAAGAACCCTCCTGGTGCGATAACCAATGGCTTTACTTTAGAACCAGCATAGATGTATTGGACAACGTTTTGCAGATGGATAACGTCGGATGCATATTGGTCTGCTGCAATTGATGCTCCAATTCCACTCCCGCACAGTTCATTCCCTGATAAGTGGAAATCTCTAATTAAGTTATACAAGCAACAACTTGAAGCTCAAGTTTCTTACACCAGCCTTAAAAGGTCTAAAAGTTCTTACCGAGCTCCCAACCATGAATTTCATATCCTTTGTCGACCGTATACTTTATGAGAGATTCAGCGTTACTAGAATTCCAAGCTCCTGTGGCTAAGCCTTGGGAATCTATTACCTTGCCCCTAAGTGCATTTAGACCGAAAATGACAGCAGCTCTGCATTTGGGAATCGGATATAGTGAATTTTATGTGCTGTATAGGGAAATACTAAGAAAAGATGAGAAGAATAAAAGAGGCATTACAAAGTAAACGGGTGTTATAATTACCCAGTTTTGTTGAAGAAAATGTTGAGCTCGTCCCACCGAGACATCGGTAAGCAACCTTGAGAGAAGCCAAGAAATTCGGTTTCATTTTTAACAAATGGGGTACAAGGTTCTTTGTTGTCTCCTCCCTCGTATACGACTTTATCTTGCAAAGTGCCCCCGAGCCTAATTTTCAGGGGAGAAAACGCTGCGGTACAATCAAACCTCTTAGTTCTTACTTGGGTTGGAAAAAACCTATTGTTTTACCTTCTGTATGCAAGTATAAACATCATTTACCTTGTACGGCATTTTGAAGAATTGGATTGTTAAGGTCCTATCAACAACAGAAAACACAAGAAGATCTATGCATCAGCAGAAGAAAAAGAAGTCTAATCTTTCCGAGGAAGAGGTTAGAAGAACTAATGTCAGAGGAAATTCGGTGATTAATTAACTATGTCGTTTTCGCATCATCAAGTAAGTGAAAATGCTATTTCTGTACTCTCATAAAAGTTGAAACAAACCAGAGTAAAAAAATTGACAAACTAAAGGGTAGAAGGGAAAGTCTCAGAAAAATTAGAATATGAACTAATATGGATTAGGAGTGTGTGCAAAAGAAGTGGATTAAAAATAAATAAATAAATAAATGAATAAATCAGTGGCATACCATATGGAGAAGAGAGGCTCTGCCCCAGGCACAAGTTCCATAGTCACATTTCTCAGGAGGCCACCAATCAAGAGTGGCACAGATAAAGTCATCGTCTATTCGTCCGATTGGAGCCGTTCCGTTAATAAAGACGGTGCCTCGTCTCGTCTTTGAACTTGCTGAGATTGAATTCTGACTTACATGGTATATCACCAAGCACAAAGCTATAACAACCACCAGAGAACACATCTTGTAGACTTGATTTCTTCTGAGTACTCTCTCTCTCTCTCTATATATATATATGTATGTCAAGAGCAGATAAATAACATGTTTGAGAAAGTAAAAGTATTGAGTACGAAAAGAGTCATCAAAATGCAAATCTGAATTGCTATTGAATATTGAAAGTGTATTTTTTTGGTTTATCCGAGGAAAGTTCAGAAAAGACGGATGCATATGAGCCTTCCTTTTCTTTTTTTTATTTTTTAATATATAAATCTTTGAAGCATCTAAGAAACGTTAGCGGGGGGAGTCAACCAGTAGTATTCTTTTGCCCAAAAGAATCTATTATTATGAAAAGTCAAATCGGGTTCTCTTTCTATAAAATAAAAATAAAATAAAATAATAAGTTAAAACAAATAAATAAATAAAAGATGCAACGTCTGCCCAATTTTAAAGCTTCGAGAGAGAAGAATGGTTTGAACTTGGACGTGAAGGTTGTTCCTGAGGACAAATTTCACACAGATATATATATATATATATATATGTATGTATATATGTAGCTACTTGGTAAAGAAAATACATGGTGAAATATTATCTTCATAAAACAATGATTTAATATAATACTATCAAAAGATTTATTTATTATAAATCAATATTATACCTATGATTGTTATATAGTATAAATATAATTATAGGATCGTTTCCACGAGCATAAATGACAAACACTTTATACAAAATGAGCTTTTTTTTTTTTTTTGTTTTTTTTTTTTTTGGGGATATAATAATATAATATGATTGAAATTATCGATATTAAGATATAATAAGCAAGAAAAATATCGATCAAAGCCACAAACTCTCTGGTCTATTCCTCAACGCCAACGTCATCACAATCCACTAGTCACATATTTGTCGTCTCTTGAATTATAATATTATAATTTATAACGACCTCAACCCAATAAGTAGCAGGCAATTCAGATAGTAATGTGGTTTCCCAAGTAGATTTCCGCAAGTTAGGTTGGACAGAGGCAGAGAACCCACCTATTTTTGAGCATTCAATAACCCTAATATTCACTCAATTAATTAATTAATAATAAAAGAAGCTACAAACCTTAGCTACATAAACTAATAATTTATTATTCTCAAATCACGACTGGGTTTGTTTCTGCTTAAAATCAATAGGCTTAACCAAGGAAGGTCCTCTTTGGGCTCAGATTCCAAAATTATGGATTTGTAAATAGAAAATCTCGAAATGAACTTTTAAAAATACAGTAACAGAAATGAGGATTTAAAACAGAAATGAGGATTAAAACACGTGAATCAAATATACGTGAATAAGAAATTACCTTAAAAGGCAAATAGAGAACCCACAAACTTCTAGAGAACAAAAATTTATGAACTCTCAGACGTTTCTTCACGTAGAGAGAGAGAGAGACATATATATATATATATATATATTTTTAAGTTCGTAGTATCATCGCATGTATATTATATAAGCACTTGTTTTTTTTTTTTTTTTAAACCCAAATTATCTAGATCCTATAATCTTCTCACACAGTGCTGCGTGAGATATGGCAAGGCAATCACTTCCTACGTTTTAATTTTTTTTTTTAAATTAATTTTTAAAAATGAGATATTGTGTGTTTTTAAAAATTGAATTTTAAAGATGTTCTTTTTTTTTTTTTTTTTTTTTTTTTTTTTTTTTCAATTTTGATCGTTCCCATTTAATCTCATAATACAAGTTGTCTCATCATATTTGGGTTTAGAGATGACAAATATTGGAGTATGGACCTAATCCACCTAATTTTACAAGGTCTAATACAGAATACAAAGTTCATAATTCTGAATTCTCTGGTAATGTATAATCATGACATTAAGCTACTAGGGATAGTATAGGTTTAAATTATTGAGCTCATAATATTTAATTCAATATGGTATCACCATTTATAACTTTGATTCAGTGATGAATTGCACATTAATTTCAAATTCAAATACATACATGAAATTACACACCAAATAATATAAATAATTTATGAGAAATATAGGTAATTGAATCTTGTGCTCTAACTAAGTCAGTTCTTCAAATGTGTCCGATTCATGATGGCCAGTCAATGCCTTTTTGTTTATATATATATATATATATATGTATATGTATGCATGCTTTTTTATACACGAAAGCACCAGTTCCAAATGATTCAAGTCCAATTAAAAACGACAAACTTTTTTTCATTTTTGAAAGGTCGTTCATTTTTGCTAAAAAGAAGACGAAATTCGGGGAAAAGGTCATCGACTTTTAGGCACGACTAGGCTTTTTGTAAAAGTCGTAAATTTTTTTTTTTTTTGGAAAATAATTGTCGTAGTATTGATTATTATGCTATTTTTAAAGAAAAATAATCAAAGTACATATTTGGTAGAGATCCAAACGGGTGAAGGCTTTTTTCGTTGTTTGTCGATAAACTAATAGTGATTGAATATATATGATCAGGCTCAAACAAGGGGGAGAAAAAATCATTTGAATACAGATATTATTACCAAAGTTGAACATATTTGTGGCTTTGTGAGTTGACCTATGTCATTGTAATCATCAGGGCATGCCTTTGCCTGGGTAGTGAATATATTCATTTGAATTTTGGCTATTATCTGACTTAAATTATATCCATTTAATAGGTTATTAAAGTCAAATAAAGTATTAGTATTAGGATCAATATCTCACCTAAACCTCTAAATTTTTAGATAACTTTTATTTTACTTCATAAATTTTAAAACTCTCATTTGACCACCTGAATTTTTAAGAAATCTCACTTCACCCCTTTTACTAATTAAAGTTAGATAAAATTTACATTTAAAACAAACGAATTAAAGGGAAATTAAAACAAAGAAAACACTTAACTTTTTTTTTTTCTCTCTCTCTAACTTAAAAGAGAAATTCTAATCGATGGAGTTATATAGGATTAATTTAAAACGAATAAAGAAAATTGGGAGTTTTTAAAATTTCAGAGATAAAATTGAAAAGACCCTAGAATTTAAATGAGCATAAATGAGAACAATCTGAAGCATTAATAGAAGTTTGAAAGAATGACTTCCACGGAGAAAAGATGGACCCAGATAATGCACCACTAATTGCATGCGCGGTACTAGTGCTAGTGCATCTCTCCATCAAGAAAGACCAAACTAATAATTTTGGAATAAAAAATTCAAGCAAAAATTTTTGCTTTTTGCTCGGTTCTCTTCTCTTTAACATATCAAGGGAAATATCCCAATTAACCTCAATAAATCATGGAAAATAAGCAAATTAAACCACTATAATTAGCTAATTATTTGTTATGAAACATAATGGTGCTGAATATTTGCATCACCTTGTAAATTATGTAAGGTGATATGAATTGGATTTACAAATATTTTTTAAACAAATTAAAAGGATGGTAAGCACAAAATGTCCTGTTGAATTCCAAAACAAAATAAATAAAAGATGACAGAAAAATAAAAATAAAAATAAAAATAAAAATCTGAAGATCCTATTTCATGAGAACTGCATTTTATTAATAGATGGTGTTTTAAACACCACCGACACCTTATCTTGTTATTTATAAAAAAAAATGTTAATACTAATAATAATAGGAAGAAAAAGAGCAGCAAAAAGTATAATTGCATCCCCTTTTGTACCATAAAATTAATTAGAATGACGGAAAATATTTTAATTTAAAAAACAATATCTCCACTGATTACTTTATCGGCTTTTTTTAAATTGGTGCACTCTAAATTTATTATAGAGTTGTAGTTTATACCCTAAATTTTTAATTTTTGCGATTTACATCCTAAACTTATAAATCTATAGCAATTTGCACCCCATTGATAAACAATGTTTATTTTTTAATGAAAATTGATACTTCACTTGCATATAGATTGTTAATTAACAAAGATAAAATGATTATTTATGTCATGAATTAACAATCTATGTACAAATTACATATCAGTTTTCTTCAAAAAATTAATATTATTGTCAATAGGGTGTAAATTGCTACATATTTATAAGTTCATGATGTCAATTGTCAAAATTAAAATTTAAAGTGCAAATTATAACTTTACGATAAATTTAGGATGTACCAATGAAAAAAGCCTACCTTCTTCTTTAAACATGGTAGTAGTTTCTCCAACGTCCAAGTTATTAATGCAACAATACGACTATTTATTTTTGTATATATTTATTTTTATGTATCTAGGCAAAACATTGATGAGTTATTATTGGCAAGAAAATCTTCAAGCTTTTATCGGGAATTATTCTTAACTTTTTTCCTAGATTCAGCAGGATTTGCTAAATATTATCGTGCGCTCTTATTTTACCCCATTCCAAAAGAACAAGATTTTATGCCTTTCTTCCTCTTTCTTTTTTTTTTTCCCCCCTTTTGAATTTAGATTTTATACCTTTCTTTTATTTATAGAAACTAATTGAATACTACCCTCACAAAAATAATTTAAAAAATCAATATATTAGCATCCCAACAAATTTAATCATATTAATTAGAGAATCTCTAATTTGGAAATTAGTTTCTCCACCAGATTCGGCTCATTCATAGATATACTTCACATATCTCGGCCTTTTCTGGATTTGATGCAATGGAAATCTACTAAACTTGGCAGCCACTAGATCTTGTGTCTGGATTGCCAATTCAAACTAAAATTTCAAAACTTTTTTTTTGTCTTTTTTTTTTCTTAAAAAATCAATTAAAATTTTATTTAGTTTTTGAAAAATCAAACAACTCTAATACAAATATTTTAACTCAAACCGACCGACCAAATAGAAGCTTACCTGATTCTGTGCAATAAAATCATAGTCAAAACTTTTGCTTTTTGAATTTCCAATGTACACCCGAATAACTCTAGGCAAACTCATATGTTGTGTGTATATGCAAATATATATATATATATATATATGTGTGTGTGTGTGCAAAGTGTATACTTATATGTACTTGTGTGTGTATATAAGTGTCGCATGTAAATATTTCATCCATGAATGAGAAGTTTCAACTAATTCTATAAATAGTCTCTTAAAGGACCTTAAAAACAGGAAATCGTTTGAGCGCTTAATTGCTTTTTCATATAATGAAAAGCCAAGACCAAAAGAAGCAAATAATTGTGGTTTATCTTGAAGATTCTATGCATTATGAGTTCAGAATTATCGTCTAATTTTCCAGTTTTTCAGTTGTCACTTTTAAGTAAATTTTGAAACCGAATTGTTTATATATATATTTTTTTGGTAACTAATATTTATGTGATTAACTTGCTCAATTTAGATGGCATGATAAATTTTGAACTCTGAACTCTTTTGGTGATATTCATTAGTCTCTTACCTGCACATTTGTAATTTTCTTATTTTATCTCGAATATAACCACACTTAATTTAGCATGTTTCGGTCTCTTTTTGATAGGTAGGTTTCACTAACTTTACCTAAAACATAAAGAAAAGAGATCCATTCTTACAATCATGTTTTATGAAACTATATGAGGTGGTATATATATAGTCAAAACGGACTATTTCCACATATTACAAAAACACTTGACAAGGACATACAAGTTTTTTTTTTTAATTAAAAAAAGAGTTGTGTGTATTATATGGTTCAAAAGAATATAGCTGTTCACGCGTATATTTGTTTACATATATATCTATACATATAGAGTGACATTTATACATAAATAAACGACATGTATAGGTCAATAAATCTTTACAAGTTTCCCAAAAAAAAAAAAAAAAAAAAATCTTATATGAGTTAAAATCCTCCACTATAATTAAAAAAAAATCTCGATTATATTTTTGATCATCGGATGATAGTGGTTACCGGCACAACTTAACGGTAATTCTACACGTGACTTCACTTTTAAGTGAAGAGTTCAAATCCCACGATCTTAAGTTAATATATATATCCGAAAGACGATCAAGCAGTCAATGGTCAACCCATCTCTGGCTTCCAAAGTGTCAGCTTCACCTATGCTCGGGATACTTCTTTTACTTTCCACCCAATTTCCTCCCATATTTGCTTGTTCTTAATGCCAATTTCATGAATTTCTTGTCGTTGTGTTTCTTTAAGGAAATTTCTTGCCTTTCAATGAACAATCGAGAAGTAGAATTTAGAGCTTTATTTTAGACATGCTTGTTGTTGATCAAGGCGTGGTGTCGAGAAATGTTATGGGAAATTGAAAACCCGAAAATTGCAATTTAAGAGCTAGGAAATGTCAATCATGTTTTTTTTTAATTTTTTTTAATATGTATATTAGCAAAAAAAAAAAATTTGGTGTTTTTTAATCACTTTTCTTCTGCGACAACATGAAGAAGAATAAGTCTAACGTGACATTTATCTATCAAAATAATTCTATAAAAAAAAATGTGACCTTGTTCACCTTAAAGTTTATTTCTATTTTTCATTAATTTTTGGGTAAAAATTATATATCAGTTCAAGTTTATCAAGCGAAATCCTTTTAGACTAGGGTGAGATGATCACCCAGCAGTTATTGAACTCAATAAAGAAAAAGCTAATATTTTATAAACATTTTTTAGGTTTCATGGTTTACAATTTGGCTCAATAATTTCAATTGCAAACCAAACAAAATATGCATTATTGACTTTATGGGGTCACCATAATTACAAAGGAAACCATTATTGACAACTAAATCAATCATAATCACCAAAAAAAAAAAAAAAAAAAAGGGAAAGAATTCTCATGGAAAGGTTAACAGGTGACAGATACCAACCAATCCAATAAACTCGACAGTACCCCAACACAATTCCTTCCCTCAAAAAAAAAAATAATAATAATAATAATAAAGAATTCGCAAAACCCAACACACAAAAATGGCCAACATGGTTAAGCCTCTTATTGCAGTTGTGATCATGAGTTTTCTCCTCAACAAAGGTAAGGCTATTTTTCTTTTCCATGACTCCTAATTAAATTTCCTAATTATAAATAATTAAATTTATTAATTTAGTAAGATGGGTTTTGTTTTTTTGTTTTTTTGGTGAAATATATGGCAGGGTTGAGTGGAAATAATTGCAGCATAAACGACATAAACATAGGAACGGTGAGGAGTGGGAGGGAGATAGAGGGGAAGCCGGAGTGGAACGTGACGGTGATCAACAACTGTGGGTGTTCTCAGAAGTCCATAGAGCTCAGCTGCAAGGGCTTTCAGACGGCTGAGCCTGTTGATCGTTGATCCTGTTGAAGTCAAAGGAAGGGGACACGTGTCTCCTCATCAACGGGTCTTCGTTGGTTGGGTTTCAGTCTGTGAGATTCTCCTACGCTTGGGATCCTCCCTTTCTGCTTTTGCCTCTCGACTCTTCGATTACTTGCTGATCGCTTTTAGGATTTCATCTTGGCTTGAACATTTGTTTTTACTGTCGTTTGAATCCAATAACATATGGTTTTTCACTCTCTATAGAATTGAACTCTGGATATTTTCACCAAGATGAAGAAGTTTGTTGTCGTTTACAGCATAGAACGACCCTAAAAGTATTCATGTCGTTTTTGCCTATTTTAAAACGACGTGTCGTTTTTAATTTGAAGTTCTGTCTTTTTACTCGAAAAACGACATGTAGCTTCATGTATGATGTGCCGGTTTTCCTATCGTTTATTGGAAACAATTTGTCTTCTGTTCTAGTTTATCATTTGAATTAGCATCATTATTGTTATTTTTTCATAATTGTTTTTATTTTTAAATGTGATTATTTTCATTGTTATTTTTGTTAATACTATTATAATAAGATCCGACTCAGTCTCCTCATAATTTATAGATTCGATCTTATATCTTTTGTATTAATGCTAAGAATATTTGAACTAAATCAATCAAATGAATAATTTTTTACCTTTAATTAAACTAATGGTAATTAACCGCCTGGACTATTTATGAAAATGAACTGAATATGAATTCTTTAATTAAGTGGTATTCTATTGAAGAACTACGGAAAACAGTCGTGGCTAGCTCCAGAATTGTAACAATAGAAGCCAAACATTGGGATTTTTTTTGTTTCCCACCCTAATGAAGCCAAATATTGGATTATATTTAGTGCATCATCTGATAGGGAACAAAGAGAGAGAGAGAGAGAGAGAGAGAGAGAGAGAGAGATTAATCTCCAAATATTAATTTTTCAATAGTAAGTGTGATAAGTACTCACCACTCACACATTTCTATAAACATATGAATAAAAATATACACAAACCATAATTATAAGTTAAAAAATGACGTTAAAAAAGAAAGACAGAGAGATATCAGAGAACATTACATCACCTTTGTTTCTTTAATTATTTTCTTTTTTCTTTTCTTTTTTGAAAAGGGCCTATGTTTGATATTTTGCACTAGCCAATTTTGCTAGATATCTTTTCTGGTTTCTTTCTCCTCTAGAAAGAATAAAGTACATTATTTTCCCCTTTTTTGCGAAGGAAAATAAATTTTTCTTTTTAGTATTGCCAAATCTGACATAATTATGTAACCGGCAAATTAGACACACACATATACATAGAAGTTTCTTTCTTTCTTTCTTTCATTTTTTTTTTAGAGGAAATAAAAATCACAGATATATATATATATATATATATATATATATTATGGATACAAAATATCTTACTGATTTCTATCATCTCATTTCTAGGAGAATATAATCAATACATTAATAGCACATATTTTGTCAGAAAATCTAGAAACATTTATCAGGCATTAAATTGCTTGTAACATATATAGAAATAAAATCAACTGTTACCATCTTAGCAAATTCATAACCATATTAATCCTAGGGACGACTCTATAAATAGGTACTCTCAGCGTTAGTTTTTCATCTTATATCACTAGACAGACGAAGCGAAAAAATCCTTATTGTTTTAGATATCTTGATTGATTCAATGGCAGTCATCATGAAATTTCTTTGCCTTGTTTTGGTTTTCATCACTCTCATCGTCGGAGGTAATAATCATCAAGCGCAAGCCCCTTGCATACTCGTCATTATAGATTTTATTAAACAACCATGATTTTCCAGTTGTTACATTTTATAGATTTTAATGCGGTCATGATTTATCAAATGTAACATTATGATTTATGTATTTGTTAAATGGTAATTAGGAGTGGAGCCACCTATAGTTGAGTGAGGGCTTCAGTCCCTGTAAACTTTTCTTTTTCAATTTCATTCTTAAAAACTTTACATTTTGTACTAAAAATTTGATTATTTCTAAATAAATCCTTATAAAAAAAAATTATAATTTAGTGTACGCCTTCGTTGAAATTATAAGTTGGTTCCGCCATTGATGGTGATCATGATTTCTATATTGCAGGGAACGGCGATCAGTGCAGCATAAAGGACATTAAAATAGAACAGTCTCCGACCGGAGCGAAGGTGGAAAGTAAGGCGGAGTGGTCGGTGGTGATCAAGAACGAGTGTGTGTGCTCGCAGGCGAATATCCAACTAGACTGCAATGGATTTCATACGGTGAAACAAGTTGATCCTTCTATATTGAGCGTCAATGGTGATCACTGTCTGGTCAACAATGGTCTACCCGTATACGGCTTCAAAAGTATCAGTTTCACCTACGCTTGGGAAACTCCCTTTCCGTTCGACACAAGTTCCTCCCAAATAGCTTGCTCTTGAGAGCCTTTTTATAAATTTAAAATATTATGTTTACGAAATTTCATGTCTCTCTCTTTAAATAAGAAGGTTACTACGTAACTTTTAAAGAGCTCATAAGTTTTGCTATCCATTTGAGTAGAAATTATATTATATATAAAAGTCTCTTGGACTTGTTTCTTTCTGGACAGTGGACACTGCCTGTAGTTGATAATTTTTGAAAGGTGAAATAAAAATGATGGAAGACAAAACTGTTCTTTTTTTTTTTTTTGGTCGTTTAATCATTGCGCTTTCCTGTTCTGTCGTTTTTCACTTTCACTGTCGTGTCTGCCTCTCATATTTTTAGTATGTGTTTAGTTCGCCGGTTGGAGTTGAAATTTTTAAGTTGAAGTTGATTAACTTTTTAAAAATTAATTTTAAATTACAGTCAAACTTAGACGCCAAACAAACTCTTATTATATAAATATATGTATATAAATGGTAGCCCTAGATTAGATCTTATATCATTTTTGTGGTTCATCCAAGGGTTAAATCGTTTACTGTGGCTTTCAAATTTATTTTCATTCCGTATTCCTATCATTGTCCGTGTTGTTGACGTTCATGCTTTTGTGTCTTGTTGCTATCATCTTCTTTTGTTTTATTGTCGTTGTCGTTTTAAGTTTTTCTGTCGTTTACTTTCCCCAAGAATCAAGATCATTTTTCGTTAATGTTCCTCTCGTCCTTCAAGTTGTTGTCTTTCATATTTAATTGCCGCTTTTTCACTGTCGATTTCTCACTTTCCGTCATCTTCCCGTTCTTTCAAGTTGTCTTTTATGTTTAAGTTCACATCCCTGTTGTTCGAGTTCTTCTTATTGTCGTTCTTCTCTTTTTTTTTTTTTTTTTGTCGTTTTTCATGTGCCCGCCATGTTTTTCAAGTTGGCGTGGTTTCTTCCCTTTAATGTTGGTGTATCAACTTTGGTTTCTTTCTTCTCTCAAAAAATAAATAAAATAAAATAAAATAAAATAAATAAAAACACTTTGGTTTCTTACTTGTTTCGGCTATCTATTTTCAAAGAACAAAGGATATATATCGGGAAACAAGAGCCACATAAAGCGACAATAAAGGAAAACAACAGTAAGAATGAAGACGACATGGAAAGAAAAACGACAGCACAAGTGGAAACAAAAGACAAACTGAAAGGACGTCGAAGTATGCTTATCAAAACAACAACAATGCGAAAGTATAGGCAACATTAAAAACGACAATGGACGTGTGAAACACGAGTGCCAGAAGCAAAGGTTTTCTTTGTTGCCTAAATGTTGTTGCTCTTCATGCGCAAAAAAATGTTGTTGCTCTTTTTTTTTTTTTTTTTTTTAATTGCATGAGTCTAAATAATCATTTATTAAATTTTGTAAATAAATTTCAAACCTAGAATTTAAACCCAGAAACTCTCTCGTAAACTGATGAGCTAGCCCAGCAAACCTATGTTATTTCTCTTATTTACGAAACGAATGACATGTGGCTTTACAGCATTTTTTTTAATTTATCAAATGCTGATATTTCAGCAGACAAGACACTCACTTGCTACTTTTTTAGCTCTTTCGTTTATTTTATATTTATTTATTTATTGTATAGATTTTTCCTCTTTCTTTCTTGTAAAAGTTGCAACAATTTATCTAACACTTGATTTCCTTAAAAAAAAAAAAATTATCTAACACTTCTTACCAAAAAATAATTTATCTAACGTAAAGACATTCCGATTTATACTTAAAATTTTTGTGTGTCGTGCAAAATAATAATATATGGCTTGTCTTCTTATCTTCATTGTCGTTTGGGGGAAAAATTCATGTTGTATTTTTCTTGTTCGCTTCTGTCAGACATTTAAGGGACTTTGAGTTTTGAGATAATTTTTGCACATATTTTTAGACAAGAAATAAAAAGTTTATTTTTCAAAGATAAAACCTATAACTTTCCAATTAAGTGAAATTTTTTTTTTTTAACCTTCAAGTGAAATACATTTATTAAAGAGCTTCATGAAATTAAAAAATAGAAATGTTCTAATAAGAATTTACAAAATTTTTACTAAAGTTCTGACAAAAGTTTTAAGTGATTTTGTAAGAGTGTTAGCAACAAAAAAAAAAAAAAAAAAGTTTCGTAAGTGCTTTTTTAAAAACGTACTTTTTTTAAGTCTATTTCTACAATATTCTAAGCCTTTTGCTTATTCATTTGGGGCAATATCAGGGGAAAAGTAAAAGAAAATAACTTCCTTTTTTAGTAATGCTAAATCTATCATAGTTTTTTAAGGGCAAATCTTTTATGAACTTAGGGTGGGGGATTCGATTTTTACACCTAAGTTAGGTGCGAAAATTATTGTTGTATTATGCATGTAACAATTGGGACAAAATCTTATAGACACGCACTTGAATAAATTTCTTTTTTTAGAAATAGACAAATAATTTCTAATAGCACATATTTGGTCAGAAAATCTACAAATATTTATCAGGCATAAGCTTTTTTTTTTTTTTTTTGGGTCAAAATTTAGGAGGATTTGCGATATATCTTGTGCTTCTCAAAAAGAAAAAATAAACAAGAACGTGATTTTATGCCCTTTATAATCATCGAATTATAATGCTTATTATTATATATAGAAATAAAATCAATCATTACCATCTTGACAAATTCATACCCGTATGAATCTTTGGAACGACTCTATAAATAGGTACTCTCAGCGTTATAGGTTTTCATATCACTAAACAGACGACGCAAAAAAATCATTGTCGTTTTAGATATCTTGATTGAGTCAATGGCAGCCATCATGAAATTCCTTTGCCTCGTTTTGGTTTTCATCACTCTCATAGTCGGAGGTGATTATCAAGAACCCCCTTGCATATATCTTCGTCGTCATTATAGATTTAAACGGCCATGATTTTCCAAATGCTATATTTTATAGATTTAAACGGCCAAGATTTACCAAATGTCACATTAAGATTTCTGTCCACGTTAATAAAACACATGCAAATCAGGGGCGCAGCAATCCGTAGCTGTGTGAAGGCTTCTTTCCGTGTGAACTTATTCTTGTTCAATTTTTATCGTTAAAAATTTTATGTTTTTTATTTCGTTCCATTAAAAATTTATTCTTCTTATATAAGTACTCGATTTTTTTTTTTTTCCTTTAGCTTATCTCCATTGAAACTATAGGCTGGCTCCATCACTGACGTGATCATGATTTTATATGTTGCAGGCAATGGCGACCAGTGCAGCATAACCGACATTAAAATAGATCAGTCACAAACGGGAGCGAAGGTGGAAAATAAGCCGGAGTGGTCGGTGACGATCAGGAATGAGTGTGTGTGCTCACAAACGGATCTCCAACTAGACTGCAATGGATATCAAACCGTGAAACAAGTTGATCCTTCTATATTGAGCGTCTCCGGGGGTCACTGTCTGGTCAACAATGGTCAACCCGTATACGGCTTCAAAAACATCAGTTTCACCTACGCTTGGGATACTTCCTTCCCATTCAACCCAATTTCCTCCCAAATAGCTTGCTCTTGAGAGCCTTTTATGAATATTATGTCTATGAAGTTTCATGTCTCTCTATCTCTTTTTGAATAAGAAGGTTACCATGTACTATTAAAGAGCTTATAATCTTAATTTGTCGTCGATTTCAGTACTACTAAATATTACATGAACTGTGGTTAAGTTTTGGAAGGTGAAATAAAAATGGTGGAAGACGAAAATCGGGCATAGCAGGGACAAGGCAAAGTAAAGATTAGATACTATCTTACCAAAACAAAAAAAAACAAAAAAAGATTTGATACTTTACATTAAAAGAAAATTAAAGTTATACGTTGAATCAACGTTAAATGGGGAATATCAAACTTAATGAAGAATGCAATATGGAATTTATGGTCTTACCTTACAAAGAGATTACCCAATGTTGAGTCGTTGACCAACGAGTAAGGATTATGAATTCTCTTGGACAAACATTTTTGTGTGTGTCCATGTTTGTCGATTATTTTCATAGGTAATTTAAATCTAACAATTAATTATTCCTCATAAAAATAGACAAGTTTGTATATATAAAACTTTTTAATGCATATTTAGCATTAAATGCTCGCTATTGGTTGTTTCGAAATTGATCTAATATGCCTGTGATGAGATGTTGAGAACGGTGCTTAAAATAAAAAAATAATAATAATAATAAAAAAAAGAAACAAGTCAATTAATTAACATAATTTAGTAGAAGTACAAGATAATTTTTTTAAGGAAAAATTTAACAATGTGCTAGGGCGCTTCAAATTTTTAAAGTTTGGTGTCGTTTAGAAAAAAACCTCTCTCCTATCAGAGATCTCAAAAATTATATATTAAAAAAAATGCTGTTTACAATCTATGAAGTAGTAGTGACGTCTTAAAAAAAAGTTGGTACAAATAGGCAGAGCTGGACAGGAGAACTGTTATGTTTTTTGGTCGTTTAGCAGTCGAGTTTTCTTTTTGTTGTTTTCACTTTGACTATCTTATATCTGCCTCCCATATTCCTTTATTTATTTGTTTATTTTAATCTGACAATATCTTATTTCATTTTTGTGGCGCTTTCAAATTATTTTCGTTTAGTATTCCTCCCATTGTCCAAGTTGTTGACGTTCTCCTTTATTATCGTTGTCGTTTTTAGTTTCTTCTGTCGTTTTATCATTCTTCAAGTTCGTATTTCGATAATGCTCCTTTCATCGTTCAAGTTGTTGTCTTTCATGTTTAGTTGCTGCTTTTTCACTGTCGATTGTCCTTTAGAATTGTTATCTTTTTTTTTTCCTCTTCAAATTTAAGTTTTTGACTCTAATGTTATTAAAAAAAATATATTATTGAACATCAGTAGTGTTAAGTATCATTAACGAATAAATGGTGGATCTTATAATATGAGACATATATTTTATTTATGGTGGTGTTTACATCTACGGTGCCCCAATTATATTTCTTGCTCAAGTTCATCATGTTGTTTTTCTCTTTGATTGTCGTTTTCCATCTGCCAGTCATGTTTTCAAGTTGGCGTGGTTTCTTCCCTTTGTTGTTGGTGTTCTAACTTTGGGTTTTTTATTTTTATTTTTTTTTTATTTTTTGGTATCGATAATCTATTTCAGAAAAAACACAAACAAATATCTGAGAAAGTGTTGAGAAGAGAGCCTCATAAAAACGACGACAAAGGAAAATGACAGTTAAAAGAAAGCGACATGCAAAGAAAAACGACAATACAAGCGAAAACAAAAGACACACTGAATGGACGATTAGGATATCGATATCAACTTTGAAAACGACAATGGAAGCGAAGGATGGCCAAAAGAAAAGGTCTTCTTGTTGTTGCTCTTATGTAATGTGCTGACATTTGAGTAGAAAAACATCTCTCTTGCTATTTTTACTGCTCTGTCGTTTGCTGCTGAAAGACATTTCTTCTTTCTAGTAAAAGACGCTATTATTCAACTAACAAAAAACCATTTCATTTTATGCTTAAATTTTAAGTGTCGTGATCAAAATGACATATTGCTTTGTTCTTATATTCATTGTCGTTTTTAGAGGAAACAGATATGTCGTTTTTTTTTCTTAAAAGCTTTTGTCGGACATTTAAGGGATAGTTTGACATAATTTTTACACATAATTTTAAAAAAAAAAAAAGAAAAAAAAATAGAAGGAAAAACAATAATGTTTTGAGGATAAATTCTATAACTTTGCATTAAGTCAACCATTTTTTTAAAGAGCTTAATGAAATAAAAAAATTACAATAAAGGTTACAAAATTTTATTAAATTTCAGAACAAGTTTTGAAGTTTTTGCAAAAGAGCGTTTAGAAGCTTTTAGAATGTATGTAAGTTTTGGTTTTGCTATTATTTGACAGAAGAAAAAAACGAAAAAGAAAGAAGATACTCTTTGGGAAAAAAAAAAAAAAAAAATTTCTAGAAGACCATACCACATAAGCCTTAAACCCAAAGATACCACCGTTCTCTCTCTCTCTCTCTCTCGTCAAATAAAACTTACGACACGTTGTTTACTGTCGTTTACAAAAACGACATTTCGTTTCACTAAAATTGTATTCCGTTTTTTCTGTGGACCAACGGGCCGATTCGTCACTGGTCCAACTCACTCCTTCGAGGAACCGAGTCAACTCGTTCATTGTAGATAAAAACACACACACACGACACGACCTTGGGAGGGAGGTTCATTGGAGCAAACATGGCCACTCTCTTGAAGTGCTACAAACCCTTGTTCTCAACCCACCTATCTTTCCTCTCTAACTCGGTTCGGACGATTCCACTCAGCGCCCCCCGGCCCCACACCTTCTTCAAGCTCACCACCAGGAGCGTCCGCTGCCTCGCCTCTTCGAGCTCGCCATCCCCGCCGTCGGTCGCCGAGACAATCGGCGCCAAATCCGACGATTACACGGCGGAGATTCCATTGTCGCCGGAGCTGTGGGTGTACAACACAATGAGCAGAAAGAAGGAGGTTTTCAGGCCCAAAGTGGAAGGAAAAGTCGGGATGTATGTCTGTGGAGTCACCGCTTACGACCTCAGCCATATCGGCCATGCTCGCGTCTACGTCACTTTCGATGTTCTCTACAGGTCTCTTTATCTCTATTTCTCGTTCTTTGTTTTTCTACTGTAAAAAGTTTGTAATTTTGGATATCAATTGGATTTGTTTGTTTGGAATTAGGCAGATATCTTAGGCATTTGGGATACCAAGTCTGTTATGTTCGAAATTTCACCGATGTCGATGACAAAGTAAGTTCATTCCAGAATTTGAGCAAAAATGCTAATTTTTTTGGGTTCTTTATAGCTATATTGGACGTGTTTACAGTGAATTTAATTGGGTTTTTTTAGCTGTGTAAGAAATACAGTGTGTTATTTGGAAAGGGGTGGATTGCAGATACCGATTATTTTCCGCATTGGTATGACAGGATAGCATAGCTGAGTCTGCACTTTTCAAATTCTGTAGATAATTGCTAGAGCAAATGAGTTGGGGGAGGATCCTCTCAGTCTGAGTAGGCGCTACTGCGAAGAGTTCAATGAAGATATGGTCTATCTTCGCTGCCTGCAACCTTCTGTGGAACCACGGGTGTCCGATCACATGCCGCAAATTGTCGATATGATCAAACAGGTTACTTGCTCACCTATACTCTTTAATGACTAGAAAATCCCACTGTTTCGATCTTTTGTACCCTGCAAAAGGTATAGGAACGTAAAAACCAGTTTTTGGCTTCGTAATCATTCTTGTGATGCCCCATTTCGTGTATGATTTCTCATTGTTTTTTCTTTCTTTGCAGATTATTGATAATGGGAATGCCTACACGGTTGATGGTGATGTCTACTTCAATGTAGACACATTTCCAGAATATGGAAAATTATCGGGTCGGAAGTTGGAAGATAACCGAGCTGGTGAGCGGGTAGCTATTGACTCAAGGAAGAAAAACCCTGCTGATTTTGCTTTATGGAAGGTAGTTCTAATATGCCTAACTAGAATGCAGAGTCTGTTGCATGGAAACGTCTAACCAACAAATATGTAACATAAAACATACTGTTGCTCTCATCCGACCATCCAGTTTCGTATAAGATTTATGTTAATTCATATCTGAAAGCAGTCTAATTGGTTAAATCGTACTCACATAAACAACTTACTGAGTACAACGTTGGCAGTGAGTTGCTGGTCATAGAACTACTGTATGCATGCAAATTTTTACTGGTTTATTTTTATAATAACTTTCTAGTAGAAAATGTCTAGTAATAATAAGATTGATCTACACCATGAAAACTGTAATTTTTAGGATACTGTTTTCAGAGCAAGGTAAGCTAACCAACACTCTCCTTTTTTTTTTTGGCAGTCCGCTAAGGAAGGGGAACCTTTCTGGGATAGTCCTTGGGGCCCTGGAAGACCCGGTTGGCATATTGAATGCAGTGCCATGAGTGCTGCTTATCTTGGTTATTCTTTTGACATACATGGTGGAGGAATGGACCTTGTGTTTCCCCACCATGAAAACGAAATTGCTCAGAGCTGTGCTGCCTGCAGGCAGAGTAATATAAGCTACTGGGTACATAATGGCTTTGTCACTATTGATTCCGAGAAAATGTCCAAATCCCTCGGTAACTTCTTCACAATTCGGCAGGTAAAATAGATGACCATTTTCAGCAGTCACTTGGCCTTGTTACACTAGAGTTGACGTCATATCCTCTTCCTCTTTAACCCATGTCTTCAATATTTGCCTTTCCAGGTTATTGACCTCTACCATCCTCTTGCTTTAAGACTTTTCTTGTTGGGTACCCACTATCGATCTCCAGTTAACTACTCCGACGTACAGCTTGAAAGTGCTTCGGACCGCCTTTTCTACATCTATCAGGTACAATACCATCTAGATCATCCGGACAAAAATAGAACTCGGTCTCATCAAATTCATTGCTTTTGGGTTGTTGATGGAAGATGTAGTATTTTTCTTGGCTTTTTTGCGCCATCAACATTTCAAGAGATGTTGGTTTCCCTTATGCATCGTTTTGAACTCTCGCTGGTTATATACTTAAAGCATACAAGACCAAGGACTTTTTTTTCTTTTAATAACCGCTTAATCTTGTGTGTTTTATGATTTGATGATATAATTACTAGATATAAAATTCATTTAATTGCAGACTTTACGTGATTGTGAGGATGTTCTGAGCCAACATGATGTGACAACTCTCAAGGATTCCATCCCACCCAATACTGTGGATGAAATCAACAAGTTCCAAAATGTTTTTGTAGCTTCAATGTCGGACGATCTTCACACTCCTGTTGTCTTTGCTGCACTATCTGATCCGTTAAAAACCATCAATGATCTCATACATACTCGCAAGGTATTGAATGATGGGCGTGTAAATTTGCTATCATTATGGATCAATGAATATACAATTATTTAATTACATGGGATGCAACTTATTTAGGATTTTGTTCAACACCAATGTAAATGCAAATTTTTGAGCCTTGTTGTCATCACATTGACAAGGGCGATTTGGATTCTTCCTGGAGAAAAGTTGTGCTATTGTCATCCGTTGGTTTAAGTGCAGGGAAAGAAGCAAGCTTTACGAGTAGAATCGCTTGCAGCTCTAGAAAAGACAATCGGGAATGCGCTGGATATTTTAGGATTGATGCCTGCAAGTTACTCTAAGGTACAGAAATTGGTTCCAAACTGCCTACTTTGCTCCGTGACATAAAGGTTTTGCCTTTCCAGTTTCCCCACTTTCGTGATTTTGAATCCCTCTTAAAAGTGATTGAGCTGCATAATGCCATGTTGCTGTGATAGGCTGGATTATCTTTTTGTAGCTGTGACATGATCTTCTGTTTAACAGATTTTGCAGGAGCTACGAGAAAAGGCATTGAAGCGTGCCAAATTAACGGAAGATCAAGTATTGTACAAAATCGAGGAAAGGACTGAAGCAAGGATAAAAAAAGAGTATGAAAAATCGGATGCAATTAGGAAAGAATTAGCAGCTGTAGGTATTGCTCTTATGGACAGCCCAGATGGGACAACTTGGAGACCAGCTGTACCTCTTGCACTACAAGAGCAGCACTGTTCCACAACCTGAACGACATGTCGGAAGCAAGATTGTTATAGATCGTCAATGTAATTACAATAACATATCTGGATGAGGGCGTGAGAGCATTGATTTCCCTCTTTTACAATTTTATGGAACAGATTCAGGTGTTTGATTCTGTATTCCCAATCGGAGAGAGAGCGCGAGCCACTTCATTTTTGGCAAATTTTAGGATCAAACCTTGAAATAAGTTTAGTTAAGCATGGGGGAAGAATTTTTTGGCAAAAAGATTTTGTTGTTTTACTTTAACCTTTATTCTTCCCCAAAGTGCAGTTGTTTTCGTCGATAACTGTAGTTCGACTTTTGCCATAATGGTTTTCATTTTCGACAGAAAGGTCACCGTATGCTCTCTCCCCATTATAAAAGAACCCACCTATGCTAGCACCACAATTAATATAAAGCGTGTCTATCTGTGCATCACATATTGTGAAACTCAGTTTTTTGTGTTATGCACTATTGGTGCCCCAGAATTGCTCATTGTAAAATACGTTCGGAGTTTAACTACTAAGTAGAAATAGAAATAATAATTAATGGGAATAAATGAATTAGACAATAAGAGTAACATCAATAAATTGCAAAGTGGAGACGAAGCTCCATAAACTTATTTACTATAAGTAAATTGATTAAAAAAGACAATTTTCTTTCAAATCTTCCAACGTTTCAGACGAATTGAACAGCCAGTATGACTAGAGAGAGGAGAATGAACCTGACAATGGATCAAACTGTGTATGTATCCTAAAAAGAATCTCCTGCCGATATATGAACGTGACTGTAATAATCTAGCAGTCTTCTCTACTCAAACCCCGAAGCATTGCTGTGAAGATGATGCTCCAATGAAATATCGATGCAAAAATCACTCAAGATCCAGATCAACAACCAAACAAAGGTAAGCCGGGGTGTCCCTTGGATAAGCTATATGTATTTCCTTGATTAGGCGAGAGAACACACCTTGTCTGAAAAGAGAGTAAAATGTCAGTTGCCAAACACGAGCTACACTCTCAACTCAGGAATATACTCCAGTGGAATCCATTTGAGAACGAAAAAAAACTTAAAAAGACAACAAAAGTGAGTCGAGCAGACTTTGCCTTGTCTAATGCTACTACAGCAAAAACGATTGTCATCTATATATGTTGCTTGGACTCCCATCATCCATGAACCTACTGATATATCATCGTGAGCATATGTCTTCAACGAAGCACTGAAACGACAACGAATTTGATAATTAGTTATTGGGCATTTATCGAAAAATACAAGATCAATATTTACATTCTATCCCAGATTAAAAATAACCAAACAGAGGAATTCAGTTGACCGAATGCCGGGACGACTCTAAACTCTGTTGTGCTTGTACTTGACACAATGCCCACACATTACATGCGATGGTAGTACAACAGTTGGGCTACAACTACAATATTTTGTGTTTATACATATTCAAATGATCTTTTGGGCCAACTTGGATATAGGGTTCCAACTAAAATTTGTATTTAAGCTACTCAAATATTAAGGACGTTATTGTCAAACTTGGACAAAACTATTACACTTAACAACTGAGAAAAAAAAAAACCTCATGCATATCAGTTTCATAAACTGAAGATGATCTTCATTTCGAACTAGATTTATCCTTGACAACTAACCTGTTTACGTAGATATACTGTGCCAAATTCTTGGAGAGAATAAAAAGAGAACCAGATGCATGCCGGAAGTACCTGAGTGGGGGAAAAACTTCAGAAATGTCCATCGTTGATCAAGTGTAAGAAACACCGATTATATGCAGACAAAACACATGAACAGAATACCACTAAGTACAGAAGAATACAGGAACAGAATAAAAACACCACTTACGATTTCTCATCACCAAATTTCCACCATTCGGGTTCATACCAAGGCTTTCCCCTGAAATCAAAGTCAATTAAAAATTAAAAAGCTAAATCCCAACAACCTTCAGATTATGCAGATGACAAAATGCAATTACAATAATTGATGGAGAATTTTAAGTAACAATGAACTATCTTCAGACTATAGTTCCTTGATGAGAGCACAATAACTACACCACTGACACAGAGGAAGCATGATTTGTAATCCCAATAAAGTTGAACAAAGGTAAAATATAATACATACTCTTCAGCTACCACATCTCCAGACTTCATGCAGCCAATATAAGAACTATTTTGTCCGCGACGATGTTCAAGAAGTCCAATTAGCACCTCTGTCATGTGAAGAAAATAGTGTTCAATAATATGACCAAAAGTTTTGATGTTCAAAGTCATCCCAGCTTGTAACATTAAAAAGAGTGAAGCTCAACCAAGGTCAAGGTCAATGTTGTCATCGACTTTAACGTAGAATTCTGCATTCCAATTTTGGACCGCTGTACTGAAGAAGTATTTTGCTTTCTTGGGCAACTCTTCCTGAGCTTCCTCATGACCTTCCTGCAATTTGCATGGTTTAAAACCAAGCAGTCAGTAATTAACGATGTACAACTTTGAAAAGAAAATAATCAACTTTATTGTGCATAACAGTTAATTGGTACATCAAAAACGTTCACGCTATTCAAATCACCAATTGTCCTAACACATATCAGTTCAATATATTTCAGTGCCTCTTTGGACAGAAGCAATGAAACTGCAGCAACTGCTGAGAATTATAATCCTTAATACTTACAAGAATAAAAAAATCTTTTGTTGAACGATTCTCCTTATCGATATTGCGATCTAAACTATCACCCCGGTTTGCACTGCCAATACAAAATACAATTTATGTTAGAACTTAGAAGAGTTGGTCCCCCAAGGACTACTGTGATCTTACCATTGATAATGTTCAAGTAAAACACCATAAAGCATATAAATAAGAAAGCGAAAGCATAAAGTGTTAGAATTATGGGGATTAAAGGCTGAGAAAAAACCTCCGACCAATTACAAAACGTATGACCACTCCTCTCTCTTCCAGTTTTCTCAAGGCTTCACCTGCAAAAGCCACAAAAGCAATTTAGAACAATTATTTGTTAAGGACAAACATATAATCCTGATGGTAATCCGTTCTGACCCAAAATAGAGACATATCACGTGGCATTTTCATCCTCAATTTTTCATATTTTATAGTCAAACACATACATAAAGAAAATCATCCCTAAAAGGAGCAAAAAATTTAATTTTAAAAACTACGGAAATTTTTCTTGGTTTGAGAGTTGTAAAGATAGAATTATACAAATAACAGCCTCACAGCCTGCATAAATCTTTGAAGTCAGTAAAACTTAGGAACAGATTTTTAATCTTTGCTACAGCGGATCTGAACTGACCTCTAGGCATCCAAGATCCTCTGAACACATTTCTCTTCAATCGACTACCAAATCCAGTATAAACTCCGATAACAGCAAGCAGTTGAGAAGAAGAAGATCCACTTTGTTGCAAATGGTTCTTCAGGTACCCTTGGCTCTTCGCCAATGTCAGATCCATCTCAGCTTCCACAATCCTCCTCTCCAGATCTCTAAATACCAACACAATCAAAACATATATATGAATAACGGTTAGATACAACTCCAATGATGTGAACCAACAGGAGTAAAAGAAATATTGAAAACTTACTTGCATCCAAGGACCGCCAACTTATCATCCACTGAAAGAATTTTAGGTCTCTACAAACAAAAACAAGCAAACATCTTAAAAGACACTTCTATTAGTAATTAAGACAAGATAAGAAGGAACTCATCAGTTGTGACTAATCCTCAACTCGGTGCATAGTTAACCAAAAAACCACAAAAATTAATTTTGAAAAAAAAAAAAAAAAAAAAAAAAAAAGAAGGATCTCCCACTCTTAAGCTTCACTTCACCTTAAAGCTTCTACTTTTAATAAAGCACCACCAATATTCTCCAGAAAAGCTACTGAAAACAAACCTGGCCCATGTTTTTCTGGAGAAGATCAACTAGTAACATTCTGTTCTCTGCATCCTGCCATAACCTGAATAGCCAAACAAGAAAAATCGCAGTCTTACATTAAGGATGGATTTGGTTCCATCAAATCGGGGCCGTGGATCTTAGTCCAAAACACAGTGCTTAAAAAAAAACTGAAAGGAAATTAAAAAGAACAGAAAATTTGAAACATTTTCATAGACAACAGCCAAAAACTAACAAAAGATATCCATAGCAAAGTCGAACAAGACCGATAAAGTCCGAACATTTTCTCGGAATCCAAACAGGTAATTAGAGGAAAAAGAAAAAAAAAAAATCAGAGGAGGGTAGGATCGGACCTGCCAGCGACATAGAGCCAAGCGAGGCAAGAAAACAAGGCCATGAGGAGAGAGGGTTTCGAGGTCTGAATAGGCTTTGATCTCCATCGTCTCTCCGATTTCGACGTCGTCGTTGGCAAGCTCTCCATCTCTGATTCTCTCACACTACTATGAGAGAGAGAGGAGAGAGGAGAGAGGAGAGGGAAAGAAGAGTAATAGTAAACGCCGAAGACAAATGGGGAATGAAATCTATAGGCGCGTAAAATGGGGGCAATTAAAGAAGAATTACCACAAACGACTGCAGATAATTTATGGTTGTAACGGACAAAGCTTTTGAAAACCAGGGAATTGTAAGACGTCAGCAGTGCCGTAGTAATTCTGCTATTCCATTCTACCGGAAAAGGAAAGAGAAGATCGGAGGGAGTGGACTTTGATGTGTGAGCGGGCCGAGTCCATTTCAGGAGGGAAGTTCCTGTTGGGCCTTTAAGCAGGCCCATTAGTTGGCCTGTAGGACTTTGTAGGTCGTTTGCGGGTCCCGGACCTAGTAAGTTATCTATTTTTTTGACATAAATAAAATAATTTTTTTTTTACAGTAATCAAAATTTTGAAGCTTTAGAGTGTGTTTGATAAGAGAGAAAGGTGGAAGGAATGAGAGATGGATTAATAGAAAGATATTAACGTTCATTATTGTTTGATAGAATAGAAAAGAGGAAGAAAAAGATTAGGAGAAGAACTCCAAATCTTTTAAAATAACTCCAATTTTGATCTCTCCTCAACTGAAAAACTAATAGAAGAATTTTATACCAAACAACATAAGAAAATAGACCACCTTTTTCCTTTTCCTTCATCTTGGTGATCTATTACTCATTCCTTATTTTCTCTCGTTCCGACCAAATGGATCCTAAAACTTGGAGGAAACAATAATTTAATTTAAAAAAGGACAAGATTATGGTTTTTAAAATTGAAAAGAAATCAACAAATTAATCAATAACGTAATCAAATGCAAGATTAAACATAAAATGGTTTTGGTTTAGTGGCATTGAAAATGTTTTGGCAGTGGCCATGAAAGTTAGGATTCAAATTGAATTAGAATTTGTTTTCTTGTAAATCGTTACAAAACCAATAAGAAAAGAAATTCTTAACACTAGTAATCAGCAAAGCAAGCACCACTTTTTTTTTTTTTTTTTTTTTTTAAATATATAATTCGTTTACGTGTGAGAAATAGTAGATGCCTGTTATCAGATTCAGTTGGACGGTTTGGGTGAAAGGTTGGAAGCACATTCGAACTTGTTTGTATGTCAACTTACTAGGTATGTGATGGAACCTTTGATGTCGCAACTCATATGAAGAAAAATAATAAAATAAAATAAAATAGAGTGAAAATGAACTGCTCCAAGTCTCCAAACTATAAGTTTAACACAAAATGAAATAAAAACGTCAAAGGCAATAAGATGATCAGATATCTACTGAAGTTTATCCCTAACCAGTAATCAAGACAACGCTAAAAACTTTTCAAGGCAGTCATTAGATGAGAAGTATAATGTGACAACGAAATTTTTTCAAACTTTTTCCTTTGTGGAGTTTTGCAGAACATGAGAGCCTGTCGAAGTGGTTCCGAGTCACCCCGCTTCCTCGTCATGAAAATTAAGCCCTAGATGTGCACAGATGGCTCGTGCTTGTTATTATCTCAGCTCCCTAACTGCTTCTTGCAGCCCCAGGCAAAATGTTAGCCAGAGATGGAACCCCTTGGCTTCTCATTTCTTCTTGTGCTCGTCTTATTTCTTCGGGATCTGTCGTCAACGCACAACAGATTTCATATGGTCAGTCACGTAGCATGAACTACTAAGTAAACAGTCAATATAGTAGCAAGTAAATCAGCCGTGAAACAAATCGAAGTCCTGATCGTTAACAGAGCAGGAGCTCATCCACTAAAGATTAAATAAGCATCTAATTGCAAAGACTCTTTTCATGCATAATCATACATGTGAAGTATAGAGGACTTACCCACGTTCTCCATTAATTTGGGCATGAGAAACACGACAATCACCATAAATCCGATCATCAAACCCATAGGGCTTTTCACAACAGACATTATGGAGAAGGGTTCCCTTATCTGAAATCACACAAGAAAAAACGAGGTTAAAAATCGACATTATAAAACAGCATGTTCCAAATAATGATTCCGAAAGTTGAACAAAGCCCACCTCATAATACTGTTCATCCTTCAGTGGCTCTAAAACAAACTCATTTAGTCCCCTCCTGGTCTCTGTCAGAGCTGCTTGAACCTTGCCCGGGTTCCTAGCGCTAACATCAACTCGGACCTAAAATTTTTTATGAAAATTAACACAGAGAGATCAGATCCACAATGATATACTTAAAAATAAAAAGTAAAAAAAAAAAAATTAAAAAGTTTGATTTGCAGATAGAAAGGAATAGAAAACCTACCGGAGAAAAGAAATATCCTATTGCCGACACTTCAATAAGATGAGTCCCCGCTGGCACATTATGGCTTTAAGCAAACATGTTTAGGATAACCAAGAATGCGTAACGATGGAACAACCACCAATTCATTCTTAAATGTGTGTGTGTGTGTGTGTGTGTAATCCAACTAAAAAGTCATAAAACGAAAAACTTGACATTATAAACCCTTTCAGAAATTGAAATTTACATATCTTCTTGACTTCTACCATTAGAAGAACTGAGGTGTCATAAACCGAACTTAAACCGAAGTAAAGCATAAAGATGGTAGTAGTAGGATACAATGAAAAAAATCCATCGGGTCTCAGAAAGGTAACCCTTTGGCCACCATTGAGTATAACCTTGATATTCGATATTTTCACAGGAAGGCCAAATCCTTTAGCCCCAAAGTCTGCCAAAACAAATTTGTTTATCACTGATGTGCATGAACCAAAGGTCAAATACGACCAAATCATAGAAGAAGGTAAAAAGTAACCAAGAAGAACACAAAAACCAATCTCTTCTTACTTCGTAGCACTCACAAAATTCCGAAAGAGAAAATAACTCAAACCCTTGATCATAATCAAAAGAGGAAGCTTGACAAATATCTAATGTGCCCAATTAAGTAGTTTATTCTTTTAAAGCCGAATTAAGTTAATTAATTACAGTCTAGCACAAAAATCAGATGAAAAATTGACGCTTTCAGTAACCTAAGCTTTCTCCCCATATTCAGGTCACTAGTTTTCAAAATCTGAACTTAAAAAAATAAATAAATAAATTATAATTAAATCTTGAACACAGAAAAACAGTTCGAAGGAAGAGTTTGAATGGGTACGTACTGGGGATCTTGACTCGACCATGGATGGAGAAACCCTCACCGGACCTGCAAAAGTAATTAACTTTTAGAAAAAATTATAGGGAAAAAAAATTAGTAGGATAAAAATTCGGTAAAACAGTTGTTTATCTGAAAAATCATACCCAGGCAAAGCTGCAAGGGAAGAAGAGATGAGAGTGAAGAAGAATTGTACGAAAAGCAGGAGAATGACCGATTTGGATCGTATCCTCGACGCCATCGCTGGATTTTCTCGTGCACGGGGGATTCCTCGTTTCTTCAGTTCCTTTGAAGGTGATTCTGTAATCCGGTGTTATGCGCTTTAGAGACTTACTGTGGGTGCAAGCAATCGTGACCGTTCCCTCCATTTGGGCAGTAAATGAGGTTTTTTTTTTTTTAATAAATAAAAGGCAAGAAATGAGTTAATAAGTGGAAAGTTTTATTTATTTATTTATTATTATTATTGGTTTTTTTTTTTTTGGAACTGGAGAGTAGTGGGGTAGGAGATTCAAACTTTACATTTTTAAATAAAATCAATTAGAGATTTTTTGCTTAAAAACAAATGGAGATTTTTCTTTTGCTTTTTATTTGCAAAATTAATTTGCAGCTAAATCCATTACTTGTAAACAAATTTGTATTGAGATTATTAACATACGACCATTTAACTAGAACTACACATTGGACAAAATATATATTACGGTGAGAAGATTCAAATTCTGATGTAACTAAGCTAAACTATACATGCAATCACAAATATGCAGTAAGATTAATGCTTAAAATCTTTGATTTGTATCCCGAAATTTTAATACCAATTTGTGATACATAACCTGAGAATATAATAAATAAATGTTTAAAAAACTATTACAACAGTTAATATTAAAATCTGTCAACTAAAAGCTAATTATTCACATGACTCATAAAAATACTGTCAAAATAAATTGTTTAATACTATTACTCATAAATTATTCTATTATCATCCATTTATTTATCTTGCCACATTTTTTTTCAAAGGGTAATGGTGATGACGACAATGATCTAAATATCCAAGTATATCGGTATCACATCAATCAGTTTGAAATTGTTCTTGAAGATATACACTTGAACAAATACACAAAAATAAAAATAAAAATAAAACAAAATAAAATAAAAACTCAATTTTTCCCCTGACCAAAATTGAAAATAAGAATTTATTACATGAAGGGCTCAACGCTCAAACCTGACCATGGCAAAGAAGACAAATCCAAGCCTAGGTCTCGTTTACACAAATCTAAGAACTACTTTACTTTCATCTTCTTTCTTTTCCTCTGAACAGATGCCAGTAGAAGTTTCTTCTACTCTACAATATCATTGAAATTCGAATCGAGTATTTGGTATCTGAGCATCATGGCGGAGAGTGAGAACGGCCCCACAAAAGAATCAGGATTGCCAAGCAAAACCAGTGGATTTTTTAACAAAATGCTATAAGCCAAACTTCTTGGAGAACCAGTCGGAAAGATTTGCTATTACAAATCCAGCAAACACCTGCAAAACACCACCCCGAAAGAGCTCATACATGAAACTATGCAATTGTAAACTACGGATTAGATATATATATATATATATATATATATTTCCCTGTTTAAACCACATTATACCTGAGCTGAGCCAAGAATGTAAACGGCTGAATAGTGACGACCATGGATCACCATGTCGGCCACCATAGCGAGCGGGATGGTGAGTGACATGCCCAGGGTGGCCACCAGCGGAGTTGTCCACACAACACACAGCGCCCTATGGGGAAAAGTAGAGTTTTGAATGAGTGAAGTTAAAGACTATAGTGTAGCATAAATTACTACATTGAAGAGTAAAGGACGGAACATACCAAAAGTAGTCAGAGAGTACACTTCCAACAAAGCCATTGGCAATAACGACTTCTTCCATTTTGGCAGAGTGGGGGATCGTAAACTTTGGTTCGATTCCCAAGGCTGACAATGGCCAAACTGAAAAGACAGAGAGACATATTTCTCATTTAAGCAAGCAATTGTACACAGGTTTTTTTGAAAGTTAAAAACTTGAGCCAATTTTGGGTGTATGAATAAAGATTCAGCCATCAACAAGAGGGGAAAAAACAGAAAAAGCAAAACACGGTGGCTCCGAGATTATTGGGGTCAGATTCATTTCTTCAAAAAACATATGGAGTCTTGCTTGATATCTAGACCTAAAAAGTTCTGGCCATCATCCTCAAGACACGCTTTGAAAGTCCAGCGTAGAAGGTCAGGAAGCGTAACACCTCTTACTCCAAACGCAAATGAAACTTTAGCATTTGAATTCGTTGAACACAATGAAATGCAAAATCGTAAAAGACAGCACAGTCGTTACTCGTTAGGGCCAAGGAGCATCTCAATCTACTGAGAGACTAGGGAGAGATTGATATGGAATGTTCGGGCTTACAGGCATTAGGACAATTCTCAACAGTATCAAGTCTTAGCATTAGATTAACATTGTAGGAAGATGCTTCCAGGGGCCGGACCAAAGTAGGACAAAAGAACAAAGTCAATCTGGGACATGGCGATGACAGTATAAAAAGCATAATTATTTTCGTATACTTACCAAGCCACCACAGTGCTACAAGTGTAAACAATCCAATATATCCGAACAACTTTTGCACATCAGCTCTTTCTCCTTCTTCACCAGCAAACTTTTTAAGAAGCACTGCAATTTAACAACAATGTTAATAAGAATAATTTTACCTGGCTGTACAAATAATTTGATAAATAAAAAATTGAAAAAAAAAAAAGGGAGGGGGGGGGGGGGGGTGGTGGTGGAATCGAAGTTGCCAACCTGTAAAAAGACCATATGACATAGCTGAGAGAAGGCCAAAAAGATCTCCAACCAGAGAGCGTTTACCATTCCTGATTACAAGTATCAACCGTCAAAGTAAATCCAACAAAGAAATAACAACCATAAAAAACATATGATATAGATGAGAAAATATAAGACACTGGAAAAATAACCACAGATATTTCATTGAAATTTGGAGATGAGAGTCAATATGCTTTCTATTGAAATTCATCCCAAGACACATTCTTATAGATCTCATTCAGATTGAAACTAACATCTACTGTGAATATGCACCTCAACCCCTCTCCGAAAAGGGCGCCTCCCAACTAGCCAATTACGACTCTTATGAAAGTTCAGTAATTAATTCCCACATTTGATCTACTTAAAATTATATTCTTTTCTCGACAGGATATGCCTGCCTATACATCTCTACAATCACGGGAAAGATGCAGACTACCAATCTATATAATCAAGATACTGCATTCCCAACAGATGGCAGAGAAAAAGTCACAGCCTTCCAACAGTCGTATATAACAAATACTAGACAATTAGCATGTATTGTTTGGTCCAGACCCCAAAGGGAATTCGAACTTACGCAGAAGCTCCCAAGTCTGATTCATCTGCAGCCCAAGTTTTCCCCAAAGTTGTCATTACAACACCAGCCATGCTAACAAAAACAGCAAGTACTTTGGCTACATTCAAAGAATCTTGGCCCAAAATTGCTCCAACGAAAAGAGTAAAGAGTCCTGAAGTGGAGGATAATACTGTTGTACTTGCAACACTTGTATGAGCAAGTGCTGCATTAGAAAAGTACTGCAACCACAAAGCAATTGCATTAAAAAAGAAATTTCGAAATAAAAATGTATTTATTTTGACAATAAAAGCATGCGCAAATAAAAACATGCAGGATGTAATGGAAAAAATCCACATCCTAAATGGTTCAAAACCCCCGGTATGCGTGTGGGAGACTTAATAACACCTCAACTATAATCCCAAACTCTATATGGTAGCTGTCCAAGCAAAGTTCAATGTACTTGTGAGTTACGACACCAACCTTTAAATTCTTTTTAACATTTTGCCTTACGAACCTTGTGGGACATCACATGCCCTCAAAACATTGTATCAACCTGTTTGCACACACTGCCTCATGAGTGGGAAAATACAAAGGTTTTGTGGAGTATCATTTCTATACACAGTAACCAGGCCTAACATTTGAATGGCACAACAACCGGGCCAGGCCTAATAGATTTAACATTTGTACAGCCCAACGGTTGACATATATTAGTGACAAACAACAAAATTACATACCATGCTCAGAGCTTTCGGTATTACAAAGGTATGACAGTTACTATAAACATGTCATTGTAAGGCCAAATCCTCTAAATAGGGACCTGTTTATCAGAATAAATTCTACATAAACGTCATAAAAGCAAGTTCAATGGATTTTTCTATATGCTAACAACTCCCTTCCAGAACGCACAAAGTTAGTGAAGAAAAAAGCTTTCCATATTCATGAGCGCAAGAATCATGATCAAAGATTTCTTGAGGAGAAAGGTTTATATGTTGAAAAAAGTAGCATTGGAAAGTTCCTTACTTCTGTCATGAACCAGATAGGCGCTATGTAGAATCCATAGGTAGCAACTTCCCCAGTTGTAAGATTTCTCTCTTGTTTGAAACCATGTAAATCATCTTTATGTCGAGCAACCAAAGGTCTTCCTTCTGCATGAGGAGAAAGGTTTGCTTCACTATCTTTTCTGGTCAACGTCCCCTGAAGTTCCAATTCGTAATTTTTCTTTAGTGGAGAACCAAACCCACCAGAATATTCATTCATGCTTTCCAAACTTTTACCACCTTTTGAAGAGCGCCGTTTAGTGTAATTACACAACCAATCCTTAAGGAACGCTATCGGGAGATAAACTACCAAAAGAGAAGCTCCAAGATAAGTTACTGCGAATGGCTGCTTATAGTCCATAAATATACCCTATACATAGAAAATGCCCATCATGTTAAACACCCATCATAATATACACATTGCAAGTATCGATTAGATGGAGTCATGGAACAACAAATTATAATTCGACAATGAGATTCTTAAAACTTGACAAATTAGGCGAATTTATGCAGCATTTGTTAAAGATATTTCCCAAACACATGATCTCTTGCTGGAAAATATATATATATATATATATCTCTCTCTCTCTCAAAGATACAAGCTATTTGAACTAGTCATGAGTCTGTGGCGAGATGATTAAATGATCAAATTCTCTTTTTCAATGGTGTACTTAATTAAAAAACAAATAAAAACTTGTCAATAACAGAACTTCCATTTTGGAACGGGCAAAGCAAATGACCGAATTTCGGAAACTTCCACACAACAAAGCTCCAAGGAGCCAAACGATCAACTGATAAACGATGTAAACTAAATTCAAAACTATTGTACTTTTTGCCATTTCTAACAAGCTTCACAAAAAATATCCTCCTCGTACGAACAAAACAGAATAAATTATCAAATTCCACCATTCCAACGTATAAAGTCAACGCCATAAGCTACAAATCACAACCCATCAACTCAAATTCATACGCATTGCAAGAAACCAACTTTCCATCAAAATCCCACCGAACGTTAAATCCAAAACTCTCTAAACAACATAAAATCACAAACAAATTCAAACAGAAAAACGAAAACAAAAACAAAACAAAACAAAAAACAATAGAGGAAATTAGAAACAAACCTGGGTGACTTCTGCAGATGTGACCCAGATAATTACAACAGCGGCTATGAGGAACAACCCAGCTTTGTATTTCCACCCCATCACGAACCGAACCAAACCCAGAAAGGATTCGCGAGATTTCGGCGTGTCGGTCACAGATCTTTGACCGTGGCTGTGATATTCGAGTGGTCACCGGCGGGTGAGGGCGAGATCTCGGGAGGTGGTGTGTCCGGGCTAGGAGAGAGAAACCTGGAGGCGGATGGTGAGGGGAACAAGGAATTCGTCCTGCGAACAAAAATTAAAAAGCCAACAAACGAAATTGAATGGGAAAGAGAGCGAGAAAGAGAGAGAAAGTGGAAGGGAAAATAAAGGAAAAAGAGAGGGAAGTGTTAAAATTAAGGCAGGTTGATAATAAATGGAGTTGAAATTTTGTTTTCGTCCTCCCACGTAGTAGCTCTGCCTTTAAATAACAATTCCGTCCATTTAGAAGGAGCAATCATTTTTACATTCCATATATCTATTATGATAATCGATTATTTATATTTTTTTAATGTTGAATTGTTTATTTGGTCCTTAAATAGTTCAATTATATATAAACTTGCACTTGGTCCTTTTTTTTTTTTTTTTTGTTATTTATTAAAAGTTTCTTGAACTTTTTTTATTGACTTCTGTAAAATTTAATAGAAATGCAAATGTGACAACCATATATATATATATATATATTTTGGGTTAAAAAATAAAAAAAGAATCAAATTGTATCATTTTTAAAAATTAAAGACTTTAAACTAGAGATAAGGAATTTAAACTATACACATTTAAATAGAATGAAATGTGATATTACTATTAAACTATGTCTATAATTATAATGCAATTTCATATCTTGTTCATAGACCAGATAAGTAATTTACAATATATTAAAAAATTAAGGTTAATTACTATTTTTATTATTTTAGATTTACTAGATAAGAATGTGTTTTAAATGTCCTCGATACTATAACTTTGAATTTTAAAATCAAATTGATTTGTGATCATTTAAAAATGAGTTTTTTGTTGTTTATGAGATATTGAGTGAAAAGGTTAACGAACTATCATCTCAGGAAAAGAAAAGGTTGGCGATAATCCTAAAATCACAAAGAACTAATAATTGACTTAGAGAGTGTAAATTTGATATAAAAAAATAAAATTCATAGTATAGATTAATCAAAATACACAACGTATTCCAGCAAAAAAAAAATTACACAACATACATTTTTTGTAATCTTAAAATGCATGGTGTAAGATAACAAAAAAAAAAAAAAAACTAAAATAACTTTTCTTTTTCTCAATTTTCTTCATTGTTTTTTATTGATTGAATTTAAACATCCTCATTTGTTTTGCTTAATCATATATTGTCATGTCCCTCTCTATCTCTATCTCTTTTCTTTTTATTTATATTTCGCGCCTCGGATAACCAACAAAAAAAAAAACTAAAATAACTTTTCTTTTTCTCAATTCTCGTTATCGTTTTTTATTGATTGAATTTTTAATATCCTCATTTTTTGGTTTAGTCATATATTGTCATGTCCCTATCTCTATCTTTTTTCTTTTTATTTATATTTCGTGCCTCGGATTCTTTCTCACGTAGTTTTTACATCTTCGATTTGTTTTAATTAAAGAATGATTTTAGGGGTGAAAAAGAAAGGTATACCTCGTTTAATTCATTCTATCAACGTGCATGTATACTTGAATTTGACAAAGAATTGGGATTTTTCTTTTTTATTTCATAATGTCATACAGAATTGGCCATTTGTTTGTGTCACAAAGTGCAGTTCAGAAGGAAAAAAAAAAAAACATTTTTTCTTTTCTTTTTTCTCTGAAGATTTGCCTATAAACTTTTTTCAAATTTTGTTTTCCACTGAAAAGTATCCCTTTTTTTAAATTAAAAAAAAAAAGGTATCCCAGAATTTTGGTGTAATTTGGGTTTATATTGTCCCCCATTTATTTTTAACAAATTTTTATAAGATTAAGATGAGAGAATTTAAACTTTACATATTATATAATCAGATGTATAATTATCATTAAATTATGTTTACATTCACTTCATTTAAATTGGTAGGAATATTTGTAGAGTTTTCTTGAATGAATAAAAAAACTACATATAAAAGAAGTAAGTTGCATATTAAGGGCCGTTTGAGGCGTCATTTGGAGACGGTGTTTATCATCTGGATTTTTAAATAATAACTTTACATCAAACTTTTTCTCTCTTTCATTTTCAAAAAACTCAAATTTTAAAAGTCTATAATTTTCTCATTTCAAATCGGAATGAGATGGTTTTTATGTCAAAATATTCATAACGATGAGACGAACAAAATAATATCCATTTTGTATTTTTTTTTCCCAACACATTTCAATTTTTTGCATAATTTTTTACATTACAAAATTTTTTCTAACGTTTTCCTTCTAGACACATATTTATAACCCAACATTCAAAACATCATCTTTAAATGTCCCTCCAAACGAGCCCTAAAAGGGAAAATGTATTCTGGAAAAATAACAAATATAAAAGAAGGTCAAATATACGGAATGGAAATGAAATAATACAAAATAGAGGACAAATATATGGAATGGAAATAAAATAATTAAAAAATGCCTCGAGCACAGGCTTGTAAAATCGGAGCAAGGTATTTTATCAAGCAACTAAACTTGGCCCTTTGTATCAAAAAATTAATTTCTAAACCCAGATATTACTTTAGAGGAAAAACTTATGGTAGAAAATATATTTGTCTTACATTATTTTAACTATTAGATTAACTTTTAAATGATCTAAATATATGAGTGTTTATATTAAAAATAACAGTACGTAACATATAATGTTTCAATTATAAATCAACCAGAAATCCAATCCAACAACTAATTAAATATACTTAGTTATAGGAATAAAAAAAGACTTGATCTAAAGTAAGTTATTTGTTAAGAATAAGTAGAAAACATGCACCAATAGGGAGGCTTGGCTTGGTCGTTTTGTTTTTGTTATAGAATAATGTTTACTTTCACATAGCTAGATTGACTTACAATAAAATTCCATTTTTATCGATTCCTTACTATGTAATGTGGTTGTTTTTAGGTGGGGATTAAATAATAACAAAAAAAAAAAAAGTCAAACACGAGAAAAAGATTGTAGTGACTTATTTGTAGATGCCACTATTAATGGGTAGATTTCCACTCCTTGCTACAAGCATAAATAAATCACCATGGGGATATTCTCTGGATATAAAAAATAAATAAAAAATAGATACTCTTTTGATTTAAATTCCGGTTGAGCGTCTCAAAGTCTTTATCAGTCCAACTTCCAACAAATAAAAGAATATAAAAAATTAGAATATAAAGAATTCAGTAATTTAATAATAATTTGGTGGGTGGGTGTGTGATATGATAAGAGTAAAGCTTGCAATAACGACAACTCGTTTAAGTTTGGAACTTGGAAGTTGGATGTCTTTCGGCTACTTATTGCAACCAATTTCTAGAATACAATGATGTAGGCCCTCTCGTTAATATATCACTACGGATATCTTGATGGTGGTTGAATAATTCTTAGCAAACAGAAAAACACATGCTTCATGTTGTATATGCTCATATGCTGCTAAGTTTTTGGATTCCAACAGCTGGTCATATACTTCTTAGCAGCTTTATAATAATAATAATAATAATAATAATAATAATAATAATAAACTGTTCTTATGATTCATAATTAAATGAGTAATAAATATTAGAGATTCATCCATTAAAAATAACTCATCATATATATAAGAGTATAAATATCAGAGTTTTCTTCAATATAACTTTTTTTAAAAAAATATATATATATATATATAACTAAAGAAATTAAATAAGGAAATATTAAAGGTAAAAGGGGGGAGAGAAGAACACAGATATATATTAACGTGGATGTCTCACGTCCACGGATTAGGAACAAAATTCACTAGTAAAAAACACAATAAAGGAGTTCCATATATATATATATACACAAAACAAAATCTATCCAAATCTACTTTACAAATCTAAATTTACAATTCAAATAAATTCAAAATCTAAACTAAATGAACAAAGAAGATAACTCCTTAAATACAATCAAATCTAATCTCCATTATTACAAATAAATAAACATAACTACTACATTGGAAAATTATAGCAAATAACATATTGTTATTTTATAAGTACCTTTAAAGTTTATAGCATGTTTTTTAATATATGATAAATTATAACATATATTTCTGATTATTTTTAATAACAAATTTATGTGCATGGTTTTATATTAGAGAGACAAGAGGAAGGAGAATAAGTTTTTTCTTTTTTTGATATTATGTGATCATAAATTTAATTATGTTATTTATTATTATATTTAAAATTTTATGCTATAATTTGCTATTATTCTTTTTAAAAATGCTATTTTGCTCTTTTTCCTCTTATAATAAAAGACTAGATATATTTGCAATCACACCAAACTCATAACAAAAAGATGTATAACTCGTTTATAATTAAGACAATTTTCAATATATCAGAACTTCACATGTTGGAGATTTAAATAAACAATTATAGCAATTCCTTAAAACTCGAATCCACCATCTTGGTCACTTCTCTCATGTCGTTATTATAAGCATGCCTTTTTTTTTTTTTGTCAAATTAAAAGACAATAATAAGTTGTGATACTGCAACGAGTCAAAAAACATATCATGTTCCAACACCCAAGTAAGAAACATTAAAATGACAAACTATGATGACTAACTACTCAAAACAAATAAATTAATCCCTACAAGTGCAAGCACCAACTCTAATAATCACTATGATACACAAATAGTGTCATAGATATATTTATAGATGACACCCCGAACAAAACTTCATAAACTAAGTCTCACATGAATTTTTCACATCAAGACTCTCTTATCTATTTCTTTATCTTTATTTATTTATTTATTTATTTATTTTTGGGTTGCCAGAACAAATATTATTATTAAGGTCTAATATACATTAAAAATTAAAAAAAAAAAAAAAAAAACCTATATTTGTTGATGCACCCATAATACCTCAGCAACAACGGTAGCAGCCTCAGCATCAGAAACAGAGGCAGCTCTGACGCTCCTCAAAATGTCGGCTCTAAACTCTCTCTTGTCCCTCTTCTGCAGCCCTTCTCCGACTTGTATTTGCTCGGCGAATCTCGCCACGCAGTTGGCAAAAGCCGAGCTCCATTTGAGAAACTCGATCCCAATACTCCCACACTCTACCTCCAATTCTGTTCTCTGCAAAGCCATCAATTTCTTCACCAAATCCTCTCTTAGCATCTTCTCAATCACTTCCCTCGTTCCCACAAACGCCATCTCGAAAACGCTATGCATCGCCGCGACGCTGACCTGTTTGTCTTCTGAGCCCAAGAGGCTGATGATCCTCGGAATTTCCCCGTCCGCTTCGATTTCGTCTACCAACGGAGATCCGATGAATCTGATTAAGAAATAGAGGACGTGCATCGAACAAAGCGAGGAAATCGATATCAAGGCGCTTATGATCGGGCTCATCAGAACCAGCCCAACGAACACGTCTCTGTTGAACTTAACCAGGCCGAGAACGATTACACAAGCCTGGTTTCGAACCCGCTTGGAGCAATTCGAATCGCCGCAGATTATGAATTCGATAACATGAAAGACTCTTCCTCGTAAAATCAGCTCTTGGAAATCGCTATCGAAGCCTCGAGACAATCGGTTTCCGAACACGATCAGGGCCTTCACCTTCTCATCCTCGTCCTTTGACTTTATAAACGTCATGACAAGATTAACGACAATCTCTTGGTCTACATACGACTTAATCTTGGCGTCGATTGAACAAGCGATATCGAAAATCTTGTACTTGGCGATTTGGCGGCGGATGAGGGATGTTATGTCGTAGCCCTGTATTTTTTTTAGCTTTTCCGATAGGTTCTTGATGTCGGTAAGCAATTCGGAGAGGCTAAGGAGAATCGGGTCCGAAGAAACAATGGCGACGGCATCGACTTTGGTTCGGAGCTCTAAAAGAGCTTCAATGGCGGGTTTTGAGTCCTGTTGGTTGAAGATGTTGGATATCGGGTTGATTTGAAGATCTTGGGAAGCTTTCTTCAGAGATTGAAGGAGTGACAGGACATGGTGGTTATCTTGCTTTTGAGGTACGTCCATGGCTTCTGGCTTCGTAATAAACGAATCTGCGTCTCTGTTTGAGAGAGAGATTGAAAAGTAGAAAAGAACGGGGAGGCTATAAAGGGATTGAAATTGAGTAACCCCACGAAACAATTCAACTGTTGAAAAACCGACGTGTTCGTACATTTCACAGTACAGACATGTTTGATCCTCCGTTTGGATACCATGTCTTTTGGAAAATCCATTTTTCGACGTAGCTCCAAAGCGACAGACTCCTTTTGTTCTTTCTTGGAAGTTTTTGCTGTTAGAAATTTCTTAGCCAGCGTATAATATAGACATATACATGTATATGTACCTATATGAGTTATTCATGTATATATATATATATATGCATGCTTACTGATACTCTATCACGTGCTTAAAGGGGAATAAAGAGTATAAACTTGATGAAGCTTGTTAAGTTGTGGTGCCTAATTTATATTATTTGTAAAATTGCCTTACGCAGAGATAATACGCAGATCGACTTTTGTATCGCCGTGGCCCCAAAAGGTTTATGATATCTGTGAGTTGTTTTATTAAGGGTATTTTGGTAATTTCATATGTGATTTTGGTTGTCTTAGGTTTTCGTAATTAGATTTATCATTATAAGAGGTTAGCAAAAAAAAAAAAGATAAGATTGCAAATTTTTCTTGTAAAACTTCTTGATCGTCCTAGTGAATGATTGCAGTGACTGTAACAGAACGTAATCTCACATTAAAGTAAGGTTTTGTAATATTTTTCTTCTGTGATTTTACTATTATTGGTGATATAAAATTTGGACACTAATTCTCAACAAATTGAATCGGTCAAGTTGACTCTCGTCAAATGGGTATTGTTGATTTTTTTGTTTTTTAATGGCCCATATCAGGAGTTCTATATATCGGACACATTTAACATAAGCGTTAAACGACACAAGGACAACTGAAGACCATGTGGTGTTGTGATTTTTAATGCCAAAGAGATAATTATCACAGATTTTCAAGTCTTTATACATTGTAACGAAAGTAATGTGGACAAAAAGACATTAATCGTCAAGGATTGAACAGTTTAGGGATCGTTTCATCGAAATTAAATTAACAGAAATCAAAGTGTCATTTGTTAAAAGATTTGGGATAATTGTCCACAATTGTTCTAATTAAAAAATGTCATTCTAAAGGCATCGCACAAGAATTATTTTGTAATTTGTGATTATGTATGTATTTCTGTCTTTCTTTAATTGGCATTTTGTGTTCGAGAGGATTATCTCAAATGCCAACTTGTTTCCTTCTTACTTTCACTGTTTTCCGACGTTAACCCCACTCCCAATTGGGGTCCTGCAAAAAGTGGTAGCGTAAATTTTTATTATTAATAATATATTTTTAAAATAACATAATTGATTGTGCTAGGGGGCTCCGGGAGCCCCTAGTATTTGTGCTTTTAATAGCTGCCATCTTACGCTTCCAGTACATTTAAAAAACAAAAACAAAAAAAAAGGAAAAAGGTCTATCCTGCCCCCAGCATGTGTTATTTTCTCTCTATTTTTCTAGGAGTAGAAAATTCGAACTCCATATTTTGGAGAATACCATGCACGCGTTTTTTTTTAATTTTTTTAAAATTAAAATGAAGGGATTCAAACTCTACACTTTTAGATAAAGTTAGACGTGAAATTATTATTAAGTTATGACTGTAATGACACGTGTTCTCTTTTATGTATGCTTTACAAATACAAATTATTATTATTGTTGTTGTTGTTATTATTTGGATTTGTTGGAGTCGTTTTATCTTGAAAGACCGCAAATTTTCAAAACAAATATGCGGATTATTATAACTACAACACACAATTAAAATAAATGTTATTTGATACTAAGATGACATAAATTATTAATAAGGAACAACGGAAATGAGATGTCGTATTCTTTTTTTTTTAATATGTCAATTTCTTTTTTTTTTTTGGGAATAAAATATGTCGTTTTCTTTGGTTAATAGCAAAAAGATGACTATTTAGCTAAAAACGCTCTGTCAATTATTACCGAGGATGCCGGCCGCAGCCCGCATATTTAAATAAAAAGTAACTTGTCGTTTTAGTGACAGAAACGACATGTGTTGCAATGCAAGTCCCATGTCGTTTACTTAAAATAGACAGAAGGGAATTTTTGACAATAAAAAACGCGTGTCGCTCTGTCATTTGAATTGAAACTGTACTACTTGTCTAAGCAATATGTCACTTTACAAAATTTTATTGGAAATTCCTATATAGATTTTCAAGTCTATCTAGAAATTTTATTATTATTATTATTATTATTATTATTTTTTGAGAATTCTTATTTTTCAACTTTAACCGAAAGTTCTTAAAAAAAGTAAACTCTTGTTAAGGGTTATCTAATCACTTTTTGTAACGACCTTTAAACTTAACAAGCCAAATTCGCTTCTAGCAAATAGGTCGTTACATGTCGCCAAAGTAACATGTTTTTCCAAAAAAAAAATCGTTTTTTTTTAAATTTAGTTTCATAATATGGTAAATAAACTAAATGAAAACACTTGATCAAACTTTCATATCCCATTAAGAAGAATCGTCGTTTTTTTCTTGAAGTAAAAGAAAAATCATCTTTGAAGAATATATACATGAACTCGAGGGAAAAGAAAAGCCCCTCATTATGTTATCTACAATAAGTCCACAACAAATTACAATGAAGAGTTTGGAATTTGGATGGAGTCTTTCTTCATCGGTTGCCATTCTATCAAAAACAACAGCTTCCAAATGCAGAAAATGAGCAGTACAATTTGAAGAATTTGAATTTCTAATTCCAGCCAATGTATATATACATACAAAAACAAACACTCACAAACACACAAATAAAGTGTACTAATTGTCATCATATAATGGCTTTGTCGGATAAACTTTCTCGGAGTATTGGCTGAGGAGTCCACTTAAGATGCACGGTTAACCTTCCAGATTTTGCACCATCTAATGGAAAACAGTCCTGAAATTCCCCTTCCAATAGGACCCTCGTAAGTGTCGTGATGACTCTCCCAATTTTATCCTGAGTTACATCCAGAATTTACCGTACAAAATTAGTATACGCAAACAGTAAAACAGACAACGGGTGCAATTTAGAATACTCAGCGGGTGGGAAGGGAGGAGTTTGGATAGTAACTCTCAGGTTTGAAACCTGTTAGCATTTTCATTTCTTTTTAATAAGTTTAATTTGAGATATCTTTTTAATAAATACGAGTCATATGTCCCTTACAGTTAAGAAAAAGGTTCAATTTGGAATACAAGTCATAGTACTGTTTTGAATGGATATTTCACAAAAACATACCTTCCCAAAGGTGTCATGATCCCAAACTTCCAGAATCAACATTTCATGCAAGGCGTCCTCGACTACGAAGTCAAACGTTTGGTTCCAAATTGGATTCAAGTTCTCATTCAAAACCTGATGAAGCACGTAAAGAATTAGTTCTAGCATTGTTCTTATCGTTTATCACTTCACTGGAGAAGTTATATGTAGTATCTCATTGCTTCTACAAAGAAGAAAAATTAAAGATAATCATAGGACATATTTATTCCACAAGGGTGCTGAAATACAAATCTCACCCTTGTTTTGACTCTGGTTTGGGATTTCTTCATTATGAGGACAACAAAGGGATCAGCTTTTCCCAATAAATCGACTACCGGTAAGTCTTCAGCAGATATCACTGTCACAGACAGTACACCTCTCACGATGACCTCCTTCTTCTTCTTTGTGGCGGTTTTAGCAGGATCAGAATCTTCGGTGTCAAGAGTTCGACTCTTGAGGGCCTTCTCTAGACTTGTCAATGAATTGTCAGGATTGAAAGGGTTTACAAAGTTACTCTCTGTGCCAAAAGGACAGTACAAGAGTTCCAAATGCACCTATAACATTATTATAGAGCACGTTAGAATGTAAAACCTTAAGTCCGCGCACCTCTTGTTAGTTTAAGCTTTCAGGATAATTGGTAAACTAACGTGGTATCAAAGTAAGTGATAATGAATTCAAAGTACGGTATTTCCTTAAAAATATCCACAGAGTTACTATATTTCGGGAGGAGTGTATTAGAATATAAAATCTTTTATTGGTTTGCCTTCTATCAGCTTAAGCTTTTACAAGAATTCCTAAACTCTGCAATGTATGGAGGGAATGAGAAAATGAGAAACAGTTGAGATGATATTACCTGACCCCGGTTTTTAGTATCTCTCTGGACCTCTAAATCCTTGACCAGCTTCAACCAGACATCCTTCACTTTACCTGGCTTGAGATCCCGAAGAGGCACGTGAGCACAGCCAATGAGTTCAGAGGCCTGAACCCCTTCGTCATCGAAAACTCTTATTGTCAAGTGCTGAGTAGATGCATCTTCAACCACGAACTCAAAGTGCTCATTCCATATTGGATTCAGTTGGTTATTCTGAAAATGTGAATAAAGAGCACGATTTAGCGGAATGGAGAAAAGAAAACAGAATACAGAAATAGATAGAGTTGAACATTGCTTACGATAGTTTTACTGGTTTTCGTTTTTTGGGGTAGTGGACGTATGAATAACACAGCAAAAGGATCCGACTTCCCAACCATGTCTTTATTTGTCAGGTCCTTGGCTTGCACAAGCTTCACTTCTAATATCCCGGTAGGCTTCAACTCCAAATCGCTACGACACAACAAAATCTTGGTTGAGGAGAATATGATTTTGCCATTTCAATCATGAAAATCATGGCTTAGAGTTTTCTCTTTAGCAGTATGCAATAATTGATTTATTTACTCTTAAGTACGACCTTAAATCTAAAATACCTGTAATCCCCGGGTAAAATGGGAACAATTTTGCGAACTGGCCATGTTATGGAATCTTCGATAGCATCTCGTATCGTTTCCTGAACGAGATGGTGTGTGACAGTATTATTGGAAGTGTATCACATGCATGACTTAAGCTTAAATCAGAACAAGAAACAAAAAGGCAGTAGACAAACTCTTCAAGGAAATAAAATTACAAAAGAAGTAGATTAGAGCGCTTTGTTCAAACCTCAATGGCATCAGAAATTCCGGGGATTGTTGATATATCACCACCAACAATTTTAAGTGTAAAGTCCAGCTTTTTCTGTAGAATGAAGAATTTAAAGAATTTATACTTTGTCTTTATAAAATTTTCTCAATTATGTCTCAGCTAAAGGCCATGAAAGTTCAAAAAGTTAGCCTAAAGAAGATAAACGATATTTACCTTTTCTCTCAAGGAATAAGAAACAGCTCCAAAACAGGGGAACTCATCAACAAGTGGCTTGAAGATTAACCTGAAAACCCCAGTGAATCCAATATTTTTCACCTAGACAAACAAGGTAAAACCCAAGAAGACAGAGAATTACAATAAATCTTGACTAAAAGACCTTTCATTCAAAGGTTTGGGTACTCGTCATGAAGATCTTTAGAGGTTTTTGTCTGATGATGCTTATAAACTCAGCCGAGATAAATAACTTTTTGTTCCCCCCGAAGTCCCATGTATGATTTAGTTGATCTTAAGACATTTTTTTGGCGAAAAATAGAATTCGTTAGGTAGAGATTATCTTAGCAAACCAGAATTACCAGATTTGTTATTGTGAAACCATCTTTGTAATTGTACCTGTATAGGTAGTCCAACACCGAGTCTGGTCTTAACGTCGAGTACAACATTCGGATTACCGTCCCATTGCATCTCCAACTCCATTGTAACTCCATCAGCATCACTTTCACTTTCAACAATGGAAACTCCTATAAAACAAGTAGAACCAACAAAACTACTCAAGAAATGTCTGACTAGAACTTTATCAGTAACAGTTCTCTAGCATGAACAACTACCAAAAAACATGGATAACAATATCACAGAAACAACAATAACAAAAAAATTATTTTAAAAAATATATATATGAAAAATACACACTAACCTGTAAATTGTGGAGCCACAGTGCCAAGGGTCAACTTTGAGAACTTAAGTGAAGATAAAATGGCGGGTCTGTACTGTTCAAGTACCGGTTCCACATTACTCCTTATCAGCGCCGATGCTGCCTACCCCGCCATAACGCAACCCCGATAATAAAAAAATGGCGAAACTTCGAATGAGGCACTTTATTCTTCTCAGAAAACAACTCTTACAAAAGGGCTAAACCATAAAAAATGAGGAACACATTACCTCATCAACGTATGGCCAAATTTTGTCAAGATGGTGATTCAACCAATTTAACTGTAGTTACAATGATGTTGGTGTTAGTAACCACAAAATCATATATAAATACCACAACAGTTCAGTAACGTGGCGCGTCGGACAAATTCAACTTAGACGAACGAGTTTTCATAGTCTAATTATATGCCTAAATCGAAAGTACATAGGTACATGGAATTGTGGAACAGAGAAGAAAACTCAACTTCTGACGCTGAGTAAAGACGACCCAAGCTGGATAAAACTCAGCTGGAAGAATCGCCTTCGAGTCTTTCACCGTCATTCTGGCAAAGGCCGCCACTGTTTGTGCCTAACTTGCCAAATCCACGACAGAAACAAATGAACAAAACAGAGCAACAATATATATATATATATATGTATGTACAACAAATAACGTAGAAGATATTGTGAGTGACTTTGTATTACGTACCAAATCGGAACGACGCCTGGATCGAGCTCTACCGGCGCGAGCGAAGGCGACGACCAAAACGACACCGACGGCGATGCCAATAATCACGCCGGTGAAAAACGACATCTTTTTTTTTGTTTTTTTTTTCTTTTTGGTTATTGTTTCCTGTCGTTGACAATAGAGATCATGACCCGATTGAATTCTTAACGTGACCAGAGAATTCAGTATGTGTTTCTGTATTTGTAAATTCGGATTGAGGACAATCGGATTTGAGATGTGCGAAAAAGAAAGCTTTTAGCATTGTGTTTGCATTTGATAAACTAATGGATTGACCGATATATTGTTTGGTTTTGGAATTGGAGTTGGAAACAAGAAAATAATCTGTTCTTTTCTTTCGCTTTCGTACCTTTCAAACACTTCTTTTCCTTATAAATATAATCATTATCCTTATTTTTCTTTTTTTCCTCCATGTTTTTCTTTATTTGCAACTACTTCCTTTTGCTTTGTGTTCACTCTTCTAAATTTTTTCAATCTCTTTTTTTTTTTTTTTTTTTTCCTTACATTGTATCAACACAATAATATAAAGGGGATAAGACTTTCACACAATAACTTTTTTTCTGGAGGAAAAAAAAAAAAAACTAGTGGGACACGTACTTCATGGTGTGGTCTATATAATTTTATAATAATTAATGTAGATTTTATAACTTGATGATGTATTTTCTAATGTTCGTTAAAGAATATTTATGTTTAAGAAGAAAGAAATTGAATATATAAAGTAAAACTCATGAAATTTAATGAAAGTTCGTTTTAGTTTTATCATTATTATTGTTTAGTTGTTCAAAACTATATTTTGAAAATGTTTTAGAAAATTATGTCATTAAAATAATTAATAAAACGAAGTTAAAAAAATGAATTTTTAATAAAATGAATTTATGGCAACGACTAATAATATTTTCTAAGGCTGTAATAAAAATATGTTAGCAGGGACATATTTGAAAAAATAATGAAAAGGTACTAATTCATATATTTGAAATTTAAATTTTTTTAGGGTAAAGAATTTAGATTTTAGGAAGAAAAGAAAAGCATAAATTTTGTATTAAAAAATTTTAAAATTGAGAAAGTGAGAGGGTAAAAAGTAGAAAGGAAAAAAAAAAAAAAGAAAAAAAAAAGAAGCAATAAGCAGACCATGAACATAATATAGTAAGGATATCAGGTTGTAGATTTATTCATAAAAGAGTCAACTAAAATATATTTGCATATAGCTTTCGTACATAAAAGAAACAAGGGTTTCGATATGCAAAAGTGAAGCTTCTAAGATTTCATGGTGATCAAAAAGGACATAGGTGATATCTTTATAGTTCTGTTTAACGTTAAAATGATCTACTAATATTGTAGGTAAAATGGAAAGTCTTAATTCTAAACCTTCAACAGTTATGATTCAAAGTTTTAAAAGTTCACTAACACATAATTTATATCAATAGACGTATTTTGTCATATTATGTGACTTGAATATTTAGAAGACTTATATCAATACACGTATTTTGTCATGTTATGTGACTTCAATATTTAGATGAAAAAAAATAAAGATTCTAAATAAAACATACTTAGCACCATTGCCACTGTCACCAGAGGTGCTAAGCTTATAATTTAGTCATGTGAAATTCGACGACACACAGTGCTATAAAAAATTTTCTTGAAGTGTATATTTCAACACAACGAGTTGGGATACAAGTGAAAAGAATTTAGGTCTCATGGTCTTTATCGTGAAACAATGAGAACAATATGGACAAATGAGAAAACTTTTTGGAAAATCATATAATAATACAGATAAACATTAGTTAGTGGTATTGGATTCTTGATTTGTTAAACTAATTAATCTCTGGCGTGCCCCAACCGTAATACCCACCGTCCCATACTACTTGTCGCGACTTGCCTGCATTTGTCGGTTTGCACTACACGTGATCATATCACGTGATTCTTGCACTTCAACTTACGCACTCATTACCGGATGTAAATCCTGTATCTCCTTATTTCTATCGGTGTCCCTCTAATAATATCAAGATAAATAAATTAAAGATATATATTCAATTGTAATATTATATCAAATTAATTAAAAGATTTTATTAATTATATATGTGTCATATTTTTATTAAAGGAATAGAAATATGATAAAAAAAAGGGGAATATAAACTAAATCCCTCATAACGTGCATTATTTGATTTAATTAACTTTGTTTATTTATTTATTTTTGCATTAAACAAACATTGCTGAGAAGATAAATCTAAAATGTTAAGACAATTTTCATCGGCTACGTAAAATAAGCAGCCTATAATATAGGCTTAAAATAATAATTATATCTCCTTTAATAAAAAGAAAAAGTCAGAATGATATTTGCCTTGGAGTCTTGTGACCTTATCTCCTAAAAGGTTTCATTGAATAGATCGTTAGCGCGACATGGGGGAGATTATAAAAGTAATATATGTAATTTTCATCCAATAAAAATAACATGGATGTATGAGTCACTGTTGGTGTTGGTGATGATATAACGATAAGGGATGGACATTTCATAACTCTGTCTTATATCCTTTATAGATTTGATATATTTATATTTACGTTTAATTTTTAACAGTTAAAAAGTAGAATTTTTGTATTAATTAATTTTTTATCATTAAAAATTGTGTTCAGATATTTTTATCTCATCCTACCAAAGATTTATTATTATTTTTTTAAAGTAAAAATTTCATTAAACTCATTAATGAGATACAAAAATATCAAACATAAAAAACCTCATATCACATGAGACAAAACCCTTCAATAAGAACGAATCTATCAGTAAAATCTGATAACATTAAAAAAAAAAAAAAAAAGACGTATGCTTGAGGCTCGATAACGGGTATATACCTCAGATTATTGAAATAGAGCATATGTAAGGCTCTTTTTGACAAAATCTCGACAATCAATGGATTTTCTTGATCAATCGATGGTCAAGACTTAGTAACATGAGGGCCACTAGCGAGATCAAAACATCGTCAAGACTTAGATTTGACGAATAAACAGCCAACTCAGAAGGTGGAGAAACCACCTTCGTTGTTCTAAATAACAAAAAGAAATAAACACCTAAAGAAAAGATGACGAAAACATTATCATTATTCCACACAAACTTACATACCACAAAATAAAAAAAACCAATTACACGAAAAGAGTCATTGCCGATAAAACGAACTAGATCGTTGAGAGAAACTGAGTTCCTGAAACCGAGCTACTGCAGGACCTTCCCAGTGCATGACAACCATGCACCACCACCAACTATCTTATTCATGCATTACTCCTTCTCACGACATCCATCATCTTGTCACATGTTCGTCTCTGCCAAGACACTCACCTTATGATTTCCAGCTTCATCTCCAGGGCGGGAAATCAGAAATAGACTAAAGATTGTCATCGGAATCCGGCTCCAAAAGAGAAAAACGATTAAGAAACCTTAGTTCTCACGCGTTAGATAGAGAGAGGAGGGGTGGGGGGAGGGATTAAAGGTTATTTATTTATATATAGCATTTCCCCTATATCCGTTTATTGGAACACAAATCTGTTTAGAATAAAGGAAAAGTATCTTATCTAACAAGTATTCCTGCCCAAACCGGACCCAATACAGCTGCCATGACCTCCATGAACGGAACCTAGCTTCTCTCTCTCTCTCTTTTTATTTTATTTTTTTAATCAAAGAATAGCATGCACATCAGAGCTCGAGCGAACGACCCATTTAATTTTTTAATATTACTTTTTTGTGACTAAAACTATTTTCTTTTCTTTTATTTTTGCTTCATTTTATTGGTGCTTTATTTGTTTATTTATCAGGATAAGAAAGCATTGCCATTTCAGTGGTGAGTTGACCCACATGAATATCAGACAACCTTGTGAAGTGTCGACGCGATATTAACCTGCCATATCTAAACTAGACATTCCATGTTAGCATATGTTTTTTGGATAGAAATTCCATGTTACCATAAGTTGCTTCTACTGTACTTGTTCTTTTTCCCTCGAAATGACTAATCGTATCTTTTGGTTCTTTTTTTTTTTTTTAATCTTTTAATTTTTTATTGAATTTTAATCTTTTAATTTGTACGATCTAGAATACATTATGGGGGTGTTTGGTGTGTAAGTTTGAGTTAAGATTTGTAAGTTTAAATAGTAAATTTTTTTGAATTTTTTTGAATTTTCTGAAAAGCCAAACAACTTTTGAGAAAAAAGATAAAAAACATGATAAAAAAAATACAGTTTAGTTTAAACTAAACTTTTTACCAAACAAGGCCTATATATGTACCAACCAAGCATCTACTTGATTTTTTTGAGGTCTTTTTTTTTTTAAAGGACTAACCAAGCATCTTTTTTATTCTTCAGGATTATGAATATGATTTTATGATAATAAAAAATATCTAGAGTAACTAATATTCTTCCCCCCCCCCCCCCCCCCCCCCCTCCCCCATCTCCCTCTCCCTCTCCCTCTCCCTCTCCCTCTCTCTCTCTCTCTCTCTCTTATTTTGTCTTCGCAAAACCAAACTAATGTTCCACACCTTTCCACCTCTTTGTTATTACTTTTTTTTGAGGTTATTAGTTTTAGTTTCAATTTTGAATTTCATTTTTTTATTAATAAATTCAAATTTTTTTGTTAATTGATATGACAATCTTTACCATTAGAAAAATAATAATACTCAAAATTGGTAAACAATTTTATATTAAAATTATGATTCCAAATATAGTTTAACGGTAATTTTACGCTTTACCAAAAAATATAGAGTTTGAATTCCACATAATCTAATGGTAATTTTACATTTAACTTCACCAAAAGAATATAGAATTTGAATTTCACATAGTTTAACGGTAATTTTATATTTAACTTTACCAAAAAATGTAAAGTTTGAATTCTCCACCTCCCAACATTTTTCTTTCCGCTTTTCATCGTATGATTCTATACCTTTAACTATTTAAGCAGAAACAATATAATGATGGTTAATATAAGTTATATAACCACTATTAATTGATCATTTTCGCTCAGAGGAAAAAAAAAAAAAGAAAAATCATTTTCGCATGCAAACTGCGTGAAATTCTTCGGGAAATTAATTTAGAGATGATATATACGAATCGTATAATACGATATATATCAAATCTTCATTTACAGCTACTTGCCAACTGTAATTTGATATCGTTATTTATTTAATAAAATACGCATATTAATTCTTTATTGACGTGATGTATTATTAGTTTCCATATATATATATATGTATCTATATTATTCTAAAAATTTCAAAGATGGGATCTCAAATAACCACTGACCAGTACCGTTCATTCTTTTCCTTTTTAATTCTTCATTTCATAATTAATGATATTTTCAACATTTACGTGAGCATCTAATTCATGTCTAGTTATACTTGAACAGTTATTGAAAAGGAAATGTAGTTATTTTTTATTACTACTATTATTATTTGAATAAGTGTATTAGAAGAATCAAATTTGGTGGTAGCACATTGACATCAAGTGCTGATAGATAAAGTTACCAAACATGTTAAGGTGAATTTCCCATAAATTATATGTACATTCGCATAACATTTTGATGCCTTGTTACCAATAAAATAGGAGTATTACATTCTCCCTTTATTTATTCCAATTCCTAAAATTCAGTTAACTTCATCTGCAAATTCACTTAATAAATCAAAACATTATCCTTATTTATTTATTTATATTTATTTGTTATTGGTTCATGTTATCAGGTCAATACTGATAAAGCAAATATGAGCAAGTTGAAAAGTAACTAAAAAGTTAATTAGAAGAAATAAATCAGAACAGGAAATACAATTATCACCTTTGAGTGAATGCAAAGCAAGTTCTTACGTATATTCTTAACAAAACGAAATAATTAACCAAAAAAAAAAAAAAAAAAAAAAACAATTTGAAGCCACATTCAAATGTTTTTTTTTTTTTTTAATTTGCAAATTTGGTTCATTCCGGGTCAATTATAAGCCACGAAATCAATAGAACTAGAAAGAGTGTAACTAACAAGAAAAGTGGACTATAATATTCTTATTACGAGAATTACAACAAACTGAACCATTATTATTATTCTTTGCTAATGTCAACAAATGTGAGTGAATTGTTTATTTTGATAATATATTATACAACATAAAAATGCTTCTACTTATAATTATAGTACGATAATTTTAAAAATAACAGTGGGTTGGATTAAAAAAAACAATTTATAACAAAATCTCCTCCTTTTTTGGGTAATGATGATAAGCATGGTGATTAGAGTTCTGTTTTTTTTTTTTTTTTGGAGAAATTATGATTTAGTTAATGATCTTCTAATTAGTACGCTACAACTCTGCTAGCTTTCTTTTCTTTCTTTTTTGGTTTTTGTTTTTGTTTTCCCAATATCCTCACAAGTCACAAGAATTTACTTTTGGCAGTAAAATATGGCACGAGGGGTGGGATTATTAAAAAAAAATATATATTTTTTGAAAAAGAATTAAAAAAGAGAAGTGAATTAATTTATTTTTTAAATTTCTTTGAAAACATTTTTAGAGATCTTGATTTGGTATAATGTTATATAAACACGAGTAACTCAATCATAAAAATGAATTCAACTAAAGACAACATTTCTATAATATGTTTTTTTTTTTTATTTGGTGAGAGTTCGACTATACATGTTATAAAATTAGGGACATGTGAAATTGTAATTAAATGACATTTGTAATCAAAATTATAAATTAAACAGTTGCATATATTTTTGTGAAAGTTCCAGAGAAATCGTAAAGTGGAAGAACAATTCTTTCCGAGAGCACGTGTCACGGCGTGAGAGAGTCTCATGTCATATCACTTGGTATCGTCGAGGATATCATAGCGTAGTCGTGCTCCTCACTTCATAACTGTCCGTCTCTCTTTCTTTCTCTCTCCGACGCTATAAAACCCGGAAAGCCTTCGCTTCTCGTTGCTTCAATTCAAATATACGATCACCACTTCACAAGAGAGAGAAAGTGACACACACACACACATTCACATATATATATAGACAGAGACAGAGAGAGAGAGAAATGGCGGGAAACGACTGGGTGAACAGCTATCTGGAGGCGATTCTGGACGCGGGACCCAATCTCGACGACGCAAAATCATCTCTGCTTTTGAGAGAGAGAGGCCATTTCAGTCCCACTCGCTACTTCGTCGAGGAGGTCATCACCGGCTACGATGAAACCGATCTTCACCGCTCCTGGGTTCGAGTACGTTTCCATTTTTTTTTTCTTTTTGTTTTGTTTTGGTTTCATCTTCTCAATCGGTTTGATCTTCCTTTTTTTGTTCAATTTTGGTTTTTAATTTTTAATTTCGATTTTTTTTTTAAATTTAAGGCTGCGGCGACGAGGAGTCCGCAAGAGAGGAACACCAGGTTGGAGAACATGTGCTGGAGAATTTGGAATTTGGCTCGCAAAAAGAAGCAGGTTTATCCTTTTTTTTTTTTGGGTGAAATTCTTTGGCGTTATTGAATTTCATATGATAGTTGTGTTTCGGCAAAGACGTAGACTTTAATTGTATTTGAATTATTATTATTATTTTTTTTAGCTTTTCATTTGAAATCATGTTTAGAAGTGAAGGATGCCCTGTCTGAATGTTCTGCAATGTAATATATTTGGATATTAGGTTTTTGGTTTTCTTTTTTTCTTTTGAAGTGCCCAAGTTTACTCATTTTTAATCGATCAGTCAGCAGAAACTAAAAGGAAAGAGATTTTTGGCCTATTGGAAAAGTTTAAACGAGTTCACTGCTACTTGTTCTGAAATATCAATTATATATCATATGTTGTTTTTGATTTTGGCGTTTTTCTTACAGAGTATGGTGCGTATTAGAAGTAGTACAAACTGCAAATCCAATTTTTCGGACATCTTTTGCATACAAACAAGAATTTCTTTTCGTAGTAACTTTTTTTTTTTTGGATTTAAGATGTTTTTCTCTCTGTTTGTCCTTTTTTAATATATATTTTTTTGGAGCAGCTTGAGGGAGAGGAAGCTCAGCGTACGGCAAAACGGCGTCTTGAGCGTGAAAGGGGCCGCAGAGAAGCGACTGCTGATATGTCAGAAGACTTATCAGAAGGAGAGAAGGGGGATACAGTCAGTGAACTGAGTCAAGGTGATAGCACCAAAGGAAGAATGCCAAGAATTGGTTCAGTTGATGTGATGGAAAACTTGGCTAATCAGCTCAAGGATAAGAAACTCTACATCGTATTAATAAGGCATGAACTCTTATTTCCTGACCAGCCATAATTTCGAGGAGAGTTTCATGTTTTTAGATTTCTTTTATTAACATAAAACGAAGATAGTTATAATTCTGTTTCTTTCAATACAAAATGACTTAGCTGATTCTTAACATGCATGGTTGTATCTTAGTTCTTTTTAACAATCATTTTTATGCAGTCTTCATGGCTTGATACGCGGTGAGAACATGGAACTTGGTCGAGATTCTGATACAGGTGGTCAGGTAACGTTTTTCTATAAGATTTTTCCACTTCTCCATTTGTATTATAACTTCCCAGTACTTATTTTAGATCTTGAAATTTCTTGTCATCAGGTCAAGTATGTAGTAGAACTTGCCAGGGCCTTGGGCACAATGCCAGGAGTTTATCGAGTTGATTTACTGACGAGACAAGTATCAGCTCCAGATGTGGATTGGACTTATGGTGAGCCAACAGAGATGCTAAATCCAAGAACCTCAGAGAACTCAACACAGGAGCTCGGGGAGAGTAGTGGGGCTTACATCATTCGGATACCATTCGGCCCAAAGGATAAATATATAGCAAAAGAGCTTCTTTGGCCTCACATTCCTGAATTTGTTGATCGTGCAATAAACCACATTATGCAAATGTCCAGGGTTCTCGGCGAGCAAATTGGTGGCGGACAACCAGTTTGGCCTATAGCAATCCACGGACACTATGCAGATGCTGGTGACTCTGCCGCTCTTCTCTCTGGAGCTTTAAATGTGCCGATGCTTTTTACTGGCCATTCACTTGGAAGAGATAAGCTTGAACAACTTTTAAAGCAAGGGCGTCAATCAAGAGAGGAAATAAATACGACGTACAAAATTATGCGACGGATTGAAGCTGAGGAGCTATCCCTTGATGCCTCTGAAATTGTTATAACCAGCACTAGACAGGAGATAGAAGAGCAATGGCGCTTGTATGACGGCTTTGATCCGATACTGGAACGCAAATTGAGAGCAAGAATCAAAAGGGGTGTTAGCTGTCATGGCAGATTCATGCCTCGCATGATTGTAAGTATCAAGATACACTCTTCATATTATCTTTGCTTTAAATCATGCTTCATAGTTTCCAGTAACGGGGACGAGGAAACTCATTAATTTTCAAATTGTAATCGTAAGATTACCCATTTTAATATGTTGTATTTTTCTTTTTAAAATTGTCTTTCTATTAGGTAATTCCTCCTGGAATGGAATTTCATCATATTGTCCCACATGATCATGGGGATATAGACGGTGAAGTGGAGAGAAACGAAGATCATTCTGCTACTCCTAATCCGCCAATTTTTCAAGAGGTTATTAACTATTTGTTCTATTCTATGCTTCTTTTATAGTCAGAGCCATATAGATTTGCCATTTTCCTCAGATTGTTCTGTCGTAACAAATAATTAGAGATGCACTCTTTTGCAGCAGCAGATTTATCGTTAATTTGAAAATGCTTTACAAATGAATTTCAATTGGCAGATTATCCGTTTCTTTTCCAATCCACGCAAGCCGATGATACTTGCACTGGCAAGGCCAGACCCTAAAAAGAATATTACAACTCTAGTCAAGGCATTTGGAGAGTGTCGCCCATTGAGAGAGCTTGCTAATCTTGTAAGTATCTTTTGACCTCAATGGTGTATAATATTTTGAATTCGGAGACCAATAAAATACACTGTCGTTTTTTTTTTCTTTTATTCGTTTACAAATATTTTCATATGTAGTTCCTCATAATTTTTCCCTTTTTCTGTTGATGCAGACACTAATAATGGGAAACCGTGACGATATTGATGATATGGCAGGCACAAATGCTTCTGTGCTTCTTTCAATTCTTAAGCTGATTGACAAGTATGATCTGTATGGCCAAGTAGCATATCCGAAACATCATAAGCAGTCTGATGTTCCTGACATCTATCGTCTAGCAGCAAAAACAAAGGTATATGGGTTATACTAATGCAAGGTCTTTTCAAGAATCCAGCCTTCGATTCCCATTTGGGCTTTCCATTTCTAGTGCACATGTTATTGGACTTCTCATTTCAATCAGTTTTTTTGGTAGGGATTTCATGAATCCAGTTTTTGGGTTCACTTCTCATTTCTAGTACGCATGTAATTCGTCTTCTCATTCGTACAAACTCTTCTTTTGTAGGGTGTTTTCATCAATCCGGCTTTCATCGAGCCATTTGGGCTTACTTTAATTGAGGTGCTTGTTTCGAACTTCCCTTGTACCAATCCTAAGTATCAGATATCAATTTAGGTCAACTCCAACGTGAGCTTCTTTATTTTTTTTATTTTTTTTTTTCGAATACAGGCTGCAGCTTATGGTTTACCTACTGTTGCCACAAAAAATGGAGGTCCCGTGGATATTCACAGGGTGCGCTTTTTTTTTTTTTTGCCCCCTGACTTATCGTTTTCTTCCAAGCATAATCTTATATTTATTTATGGCACTTGTTATGGAGTGGTGTTTCTTAGTAGCTTCTTCTTACAGGTCCTTGACAATGGTCTACTGGTTGACCCCCATGATCAACAAGCAATTGCTGATGCTCTTCTGAAGCTTGTTTCAGATAAGCATCTGTGGGCAAGATGTCGGCAAAATGGACTTAAAAACATTCACCTCTTCTCGTGGCCTGAGCATTGTAGGACGTACTTATCCCGAATAGCGACTTGCAAACAAAGACAACCTCAATGGCAAATAAGTGATGCTGAATATGACAATTTGCAATCAGACTCACCTAGTGATTCCCTGAGAGACATTCAAGATCTCTCCCTCAACTTGAAGCTTTCATTGGATGGTGAGAAAAATGAAGGAAGCGGTATAGTTGATAACTCTTTGGATGCTGAAGAGGGTGATTCTGATGGAAAGAACAGGATAGAGAATGCCCACTTGACACTATCTAAGGGCATGTTAGGAGGCTCTCAGAAGTCTGTATCCACAGAGAGGGAAGATTCCAGTACTGGTGCCAATAAATTTCCAGCATTCAGGAGGAGGAAGCATATATTCGTAATTTCAGTTGATACTGATACGACCTCGGAGTTTCTTGAAATCATCAAAAAGGTCAATGAGGCAGTAGGGAAGGACAGAGATACAGGATCCATCGGATTCATATTGTCAACATCCTTTTCTATACCTGAAATTCATTCCGTTCTGACCTCAGGAGGTTTAAGCCCGTCAGATTTTGATGCTTTTGTTTGCAACAGCGGTAGTGAGATCTACTATCCATCTTCAAACCCTGAAGATAATAGTCCTTCCGGGCTTCCCTTTGTCGTAGACTTGGACTACCATTCACACACTGAATACCGATGGGGCGGAGAAGGTTTGAGGAAGACTTTGGTTCGCTGGGCATCTTCTATCAATGATAAAAACGGAGGAGAAATTGTTTCACAAGATGAATCGGGTTCAACCAGTCATTGCTATGCATTTCAAGTGAAGGACCCATCATTGGTAAGCTTCTCCACTACCAATTTACAGTTTTGGTACTCCACTGGCTCACCAGCAAGACATATACTTTCGATTTTTCACTTTCAAATGTCTTAGCTCCGCTTTTCTTGTAATGCCGGTGCAGATCCCTCCCATTAAGGAACTAAGGAAACTTATGAGAATTCAGGCTCTTCGGTGTCATGTCATATACTGTCAAAATGGTACAAAACTGAATGTTATCCCCGTGTTGGCTTCTAGAGCTCAAGCCCTCAGGTAAGTTCTTAATCTCAATACCACATCGTTTCGTTTCGATTGTTGAATTAGACGTGTTGTGTTTCCTATTCAACACCATGCAGAAAACAGTTGTAAGTGACTAATTCATCTTCTTCAGGTACTTATATATCCGGTGGGGCATGGACTTGCCCAGCGTTGTGGCGGTTGTGGGAGAATGCGGAGACACCGACTACGAAGGATTGGCTGGCGGGGTCCACAAGACTGTTATATTAAACGGAGTTGGAAGCGGGTCTCGGAAACTCCATGCCAACAGGAATTATCCTCTGGAAGATGTGATTTCTTTCGACAGTCCTAACGTTGTTAAGACCGACATTGCCAACAGCACTGACATAAGAACGTCGTTGGGGAAACTAGGACTTCTCAAAGAGTAGGGACTCACAGGACAGCGTGTTTTATTTTCAGCTGGCTTTGCTGTTGCGGCCAAACTATGTGTAACAGCTGCGTGGTTAAACTCCCTTGTTTTGCTAACTTATCTATCTTACTAGCATTTTGCCACACGAGAATTTTAGTTGTGGATTTTTCAATAAATCCTTTTGTTTCCTCTCTTATTAATAAGATCACCATTCCGTTCTCTAGTCGAGTTTGTTTGTTTGTTTGTTTTATTATCATAATTATTAGTTTTTAATTTTCGTCAATTGTGGATTGATAAGGTGTTCGTCTTTCTTGTGTATGGTTTTTGAGTTACTCCCACTACGTTAGTCAAGATATATGGCAAGAAAATATCTAGCATAGATCACACGGAGGCCGGAGTTGGATTATATGAGGACTCTCTTCTCTCCTTGTATAACTTTTTAATTTTTATCCAAAAAAGAAAAGTTTGTTTTTCTTCTCATTCTTGGATTTTTGTACCACTATTAGGGGATGACAGTGGAGAGAAACTGTGGTGTTGTCGTTTAAGTTTCGAGTGGTGGCCTATCAGGTTCATAAAAAAGTTAAAACAGCAACATGAAAACACGCAGCAATCTAAAGACAACATCAACATAAAACGGCAGCATGTTCGAACAGCAGCGTAAAAGAAAAACGACATAAACCAAGTAAACCACATCCACCGAGAAACGACGTCAAACAGAAACAGAACCTCGACGAACGACAAAGATTTAAAAAAGACAAGAAAATGACAAAAGTAAATAGAGAGACAGAAACGCTGACATCAACAAACTACAATAAGTCACTAGAACTCGAAATTGGAAGCCGCCTTAGAAACGACATCATATCGAACCCAACATCAAAAAACGACAAAATTATTTTTTTTTTTTTGGCTCGTTAACAAACGACAAAAATCTTGAAAGCAATAGAGTAGGTTTTTGATAAAGAATTTATAATTTGAAAGATATAGAATAAAAATAAAATATATATAGTAGTTTTCTTGAAACAAAAAGAAGTAGGAGATGAGATTACTGTGCATCACGCGATATGGTAGATGTATATCTCAGCTTACATTTTTTAAATAAAATAATTTAAAAATACATATTTAGTTTTAACATAAAAGGGAAAAAATATAAAAATAAAATAAAAAATAAAAAGGAAAAACCAAATAGGAAAAATCCTTAATTCAAAAAAAAAAAAAAAAAAGGAAAAATCCTTGGATATGTATTAGTTTCGAGAATTTAACTTAATTTAACTTAATTCTCCAAAAACTAGAAAATAAAAAAACAAAAAATATAATTAACTTAATGTTTTGAAACTTTTATGAATATAATTAGTTAAGAATTTCCTAATTATAAGGAAGCCTCAGTTTTAAACCCTTAAGCCGGCATTGGATGTAGAAATCCAACTCAGAAACAAAATCTACTTGAAATAATAACTAGTTCAAGTACTTAGAAGATTCTGACCGTTTCCAAAGGAGTCCCAGTTTCACTCAAACTTGTACATTCTTTCACTCCCATTATTAATATTATAAAAACCTAACCAAAGCTTTAAACTTCTTTCACAGCAAAAACTATATATATATATATATAATATATATATATATTGTATATTAGCAGTGGAAAAAAAAAAAAAGAAGAAGAAAATCTTAGACATGAGTGAATACAAGAGTTGCACCAGCCCCTTTGTACTCTACCCTTCTCTCTTTCTGATCCTCCTTTTTTCTTCTTTCATGAATCACCATGTCAACTTCTATAACTTTCTTCCTTTCTCACCTTACAGCCACACCCCAATCTTCGATGCAAACGTAGACATATCGAAGAACGGTTTTTTCTACGGTGAATCAAACGTGAACCGCACCGAGTGTTTGGATGATCATCAGCAAAAGAACCAGACCAGTAGTGTTTCAAACACTGTACGTTTTATACATACATACATATATATATATATATATATATCGTGATCATTGGCTCAATTTTCTGGATCAGTATTATAATAATATTCTTGAGAAGATTTAAGTTCTGTATTTGAAGATTTTTTTTTTGGGACTATTGTATTTTTTTGTAATTTTTTTAATGTAGGTGACAAAGCGGAAAAATGAAGATTATTATGAGAGAATTGAAGAGGGGTTGGCGAGAGCCAGAGCAGCAATTAAAGAAGCAGCTCGAACAAGAACCTACACATCCTACAAAGCGGAGAATTTTATCCCAAGGGGAACAATTTACCTCAACCCTTATTCTTTTTATCAGTTAAGATCTTTTCCTCATCTACTTCTATCTCAATTGTTTTTTATTTTATTTTATTTAATTTTTCTAGCTAACGAGTTGTTTATAGTCTTTGAATTAGTGTGTATATAATATTAGCTAAGAGTTTTGATCAGCTGGAGTGTTTGCTTGAATATTACATGGAAGATTTTTTTTATGTTTAATTTTATTTTTTGAATAACTTAAGAATAAGGAAAAACCCAGTTTTATAGATTAATGATGACCTGAAGTTTAAATTCAGGTTTTGCCCAACAAATAAAGTAGGGAATTAGATTGACCACTTTTAAGGTCCAAGTAATTACAGATTACGTTCAGCACTTACTGGCCAAATACAAACCCAGCTTATTACTTATATTAAAAAAAAAAAAAAAAGTACTTGAAAATAAAGAGGTTAAAAAATCATGTACATGCCACAAAATTGGGTGTTCCCAAGGTTATCAAGATGGAGACTTTTGGACAAATTGGTACAAGTCTACATTATAGAGTCTATATAGCAAATGTAGCATGGTATCATGGTGGTGTGGAGTGGGGTGCAACATATGCACAGTTGGGTAAGCCTTTTTTGTGCCTACACCTCCTTACCCCCAATTTCACACAGACCCCATTTTGGACCCTTTTTTTTAAATTTATATTATATACATATATATATACACACACACACATAGGGTGCGTGTATATATATAATAGAAGAGTTGATGGATAAAGTTTGTTAATTTCATTAATTCTGTACCTTTTTGGCATTGGGGATGGTTTTGTACTTGGTTTGTGGACTTAGTTCTGTTGTTAGGTATGAAACTAGAGAAATGTCACAATCCCTTGAACTCATTTATACCCAGTACCCTCAGCTAAGTATATATGTGTTTGACTTTAAGATGGTCCCCCTGTGATGAAATAGGGCATTTAATTAAGGATATTAAGCCCTAGTCCTCAAGCATGTTGCAGGGTTAATCAATATTTACTAAATAGGTGAATAATTTGTAATTTATTAGTTTTGATACATAACGAGTGACCCATATTGACATAACAGAGAAATTTTAAGTTACACCAGATGATGTAATGTTAGTTTTCATTGGGACAAACTCAACGGATAGGAGAGAACGAGTTTACCTAGGTGTTGCTAAATTTGAAATCTAAATGTTAAATAAGCAAAAACTATGGATGCAATGTTAGTTTTTGTTGGGACTAGTTCAACGTATAGAAGATAAGGGATTTGACTAGGAGCTTTTAGATTTGAAATCTAAATATGAAATAAGCAAAATTATATGTGATGTAACGTTAGTTTCCGTTGGGACTAGCTAATTAGCGGGTAGGTGAGGAGGGGTTTGAATAGAAACTCGTAGATTCGAAATCTGAATGTTAAATAAGCAAAAACTATAGGTTTCGTACAGTAAAATACACACACATATATACGTATATATCTTTTTGATATGATAAACATCTTTTTTAAGTAAAATTCTGATATGCATGTGTTCTGAAATGATCAGGAGCCATATTGAGATGGAAAAGAGATTCAGAGTGTGGGTTTACAAGGAAGGAGAAATACCACTGTTTCACATGGCACCGATGAACGACATATACTCCACGGAAGGAGTTTTCATGAATGAGTTACAAACCGAGACAAGCCCTTTTTTAGCCAAGGACCCCAGCGAGGCTCTTGCGTTTTACATCCCTATTAGTGTCGTTTTCGTCATACAGTACGTCTACAGGCCCTACCGTACTTACGACCGGGCAATGCTTCAAGCTGTTGTTGAAGATTATATTGGCACCGTTTCCAACAAGCACCCCTACTGGAATAGAACTGAAGGAGCTGACCATTTTCTAGTTTCTTGTCATGATTGGGTACGTAGATTTCTTCTCCCTTCTTGCTCAATTTCTCTCTAGGATTAACAAATGTCTGATTGACAGAGTTTTCTAAAAGTTACTTTTGACTTCATAAATCCTAAAGCTATTTCTAAAAGTATTTAAATAATCTGTTATAAGAGCTTCTGATTTCTAGAAAAGTTTCCTGTTAAAAGCAAAAAAAAAAATAATGATTTTCGGGAAAAGCTCTTCTATAGGCTTTCAAGCTTGGATCATAGTTTAAGGAAGATATTATAAACTTAATTTAAATATTTTTATTAGAAAACTTTAAAATCAGTTTGACTTCCAAAACTCTTTTAAAAATATGGTTTCCAAATACTTACTAAAAAATCATAGCTTTTGCTTTTATTTTTTTTTTGTTGACTAAAACAAAAACTCTACCAAATAGGTCCATAATATTTGGCATAATGGTTTTGCAATTTTAACAGGTTTTTGTTTTTCATGAAGTAAAACTAATATGCAAAATTAAATGATATTTCGGTTGCATAATGATACATGACTCTTGAAATTGACATGTAAATGCGTGATTGGTCAAAAATTAGTGGTTGTAATTCCTCGTGTCGTTCTTTATGAAAATTGCTTTATAACCAATTTATACTCTTGTTAATTACTAATAACTTCAGGCCCCAGATATTTCAAGAGCTCACCCTGACATTTTTAAGAACTTCATCAGAGTACTCTGCAATGCCAACTCTTCAGAAGGTTTCCAACCATTCCGGGACGTCTCCTTACCCGAAATCAACCTACGTAAAGGAGTTTCAGGCTTGCCTGATTCCGGATTCCTCCAGCCTCCTAATAACCGCTCGATTCTAGCCTTTTTCGCCGGTGGACCACACGGGTTTGTGAGAGAAGAACTATTCAAGCATTGGAAAGAAAAGGACAACGAGATTCAAGTCCATGAATACCTCCCCAAAACCCTAAATTACAATAAGTTGATGGGTAGAAGTAAGTTTTGCTTGTGCCCTAGTGGGTTTGAAGTCGCTAGCCCTAGAATCGTGGAGCTATATACACGGGCTGTGTTCCGGTAGTGATCTCTCCTTCCTATGTGCTGCCATTCAGCGATGTTCTTGATTGGAGCAAGTTTTCGATACGAGTTCCATTCAAAATGATACCAGAGTTAAAGACGATCTTGGAAGGGATTTCGGAGGCCGAGTATTTGGAGATGCAAAGGAGAGTTGTTCAAGTGCAACGACATTTGTGCTCAATCGGCCGGCGAAACCCTACGATCTTACGTATATGATGATGCACTCGATTTGGCTTAGGAGGCTTAACGTGAGGCTGTAGAAATTTGATGCCTTAACGATGAGAGTTAGGATTCTTGTGTACATTAATTGCGTTTTAATTTTCCCTCTTGTGATCTTGTTTTAGATTTAATATGTAGCAATAGAAAGTTATTGTACTTCAACAGAAGTAAACGAGAGATTACGCCCAAGAGAAAAGTAAATTAACTGCGTTAATGGTTATTAATTTTGTTGAAGGAATTAAAATTGGTCTTAAAGATATATTAAGTTATTAACAAGTAAAATAGGATATTGTGTGATAAAATATGCCAATTTCCGCTTCCTTTAGCTAATCTGAGTTCAAATCTCTTGTAGTAATTGAGCGTGAACTGTTCATTTAATTAATTGTATGGAAATCACAGATAATGAGACCACGTACGTAGTAACTAGTAAGTATCTACCTCTTCAATTTACCAAAAAAAAGTATCTACCTCTGCATATGCTTGTACGTATTAGACCGTTTAGGTTATTGATACGCTCCCTGCATATATATATATATATTATATCAATGTCAATGCTATATTTATTATGAAAATTATGAAAATAATATATTTAAAATGTTAGGTATCAATGCATAATGTTATTTTTGTACTAAATCTACATATTTTTCTATTATCGTTAAAGTTTTAAAATTTGTAAAGGTAAATTTTAACATTTATATAATTTAAAAGGACAATATTGTAATAAAGGAATAAAATCTAAACATTAACTAATAACAATTAAATGTAAATTTGAATTTAATAATATTTGATGTAAATTTATCGCTAAATTTAGTATTTAACAAATTCAATATGAAATATAATATTCCATTGAATTGCAGTTTTTTCACCTAAATACAGAAAATTAATATTGGTATGACACTTTATATTGGAGATCTCTTAACGTGATTGGCAACTTATTTGCCACACTCTCTGAATACATTCAAGTAACCCTTCCTTAGCTCCAAAAACATAAGTTAACCCTTCCTATATATAAATCCTACTTTTTTTTTTTTAAGGTACCCTTGCTACCTTTTATATATATATATATATCGATATAGATATAGATACGGAAACAGTGCACGAAGAGGGAATTATAAGTTGACCAGTCAAGACTCAAGATCATCATTCGGTATTTCCTCTCTATCCCTATAAAACATATTTTGTATACTAAGGAATCTTTAGATCTGTAGTTCTAGGATCGAAATCGACGATAAATTCATTATTTATTAATTAGAAAAACCTACACCACAAATTTTGGGAGCATAATTTTATTTTCCTTGTGCCTTGTGGAGAATTAATTACATGTTTTGATTAATTAAAAAAAAACCTCTATATTTTTAATGAGCATCATCAATGCTGGATTTTTTGTGTATAATATGAGAACTGTTTGTCATATCAATTTTGACATCGTTACAGAATCTATAATTATAATGTTTGTTTATGTAAAAACAAAATTACTAACTTTCTTCAAAATATATATAATTTATCAGAAGGAAAGTAGTAGGAGACAAATCTTTGGACTTTACACATTATTATTATATGCTTTCTTACCTTCATTTTGTTATTGGTCCAATCTCTATTGCCAATTATTATTTGCTAGTCTCATTGTATTGATGTCAGTTTACCCACGCATTATGTCCCTCACTAAAGGTAAAAGAAAAAGGGGGGGGGGGGGGTGGGGGGGGGGGGGGGGGGGGAGGGGGGTGGGGGGTGGGGGGGGGGGGTGGAGAATGAGAGAGTATAGACATTAAATTCTTTTGCACACACAGTCGAAAACACCACTTTTTTTTTTTTTTTTCTTTTCTCTGCAGCCATCGAGTGGGAAATTACTGCGCAGAGAATAATTGCACGCGCACTACATAACTTATTTACCAATTTTCGTCTACATTCTCTCAACTATGTATAATTGTAAAAAATAATAATAATAACAATAATAATTGAAAATAATTAAAAAGGAAAAAAAGAAAGAAAGAAAACTATATCTATGCACTCTGCACAACTCTAAAGTTAAGCCTCCTAAGCCAAATGGAATGCAACAACATGTGAAAGACGTCAAATCTCTTAGCAGGCTGGTTCAACTCGAAATGCTTTTTGACCACTTGCAGCCCTTCTTTAAGCTTCCTGTACTTCTCCTCGGGAACTGCACTCAGAATCTCCTTCAACCTAGGAATGTCCGAGACCTCGACCTTAATCGAAAACTCGTCCCACTTCAGGACATCACTGAACGGAAGAACATAATTCTCCGACAAGATCACCGGCACACACTCGGCGTAAATGGCCTCGACCACTCTAGGGGCTGGCCACCTCGAAGCCGCTAGGGCAGAGGCAAAACTTGGAGTGAGCATGAGGAGTGGTAGGTCTGGTTCAGGTCTTTGGGGAGGTATTCGTACACTGGGAGGTCCTTGTCACGGCCCTTCCAGTGGTTGAAGAGGACGGGCCGGATCGGGCCGTGGAGCCCGCCCGCAAAGAAGCCGAGGAATTTGCGTGGAGCGTCGAATGGCGGCGGGGTGACGAGTTCTTCGGGAGTGTCTCCGGTTAAGAGGTGGATTTCCGGGAGGGTGACGTCCTTTTGAGGGTTGAAGCCTTCGGTGGAGTTGGCATTGCAGAGGACCCGGATGGAGTTTTTATACACGAAGGGGTTGCCTTCTGATGCATGAGGGCCCCTGCAATATTGTGTGAAAATTGAATTAGAAGGTGATTCAAATTATCAAGAAGAATTATAGCCAGCTTATTATGTTAGTATGTTAGTAGAGACGTATATATAATCAGAAAATTTTTAAATGGATGTATTTGGATATAGTCAATTTTTAGTGAGGATAAATGAGAAAATATAAAATTTTGCAGTGGTGAAATTGAATAAAAAAAAACTTCAATGGATGGAAGACACAAGAAATAGTAGCTTAATGGAATCCAAGGTTCTGAATTGGTTTAACTTTTTACTTGGACTCTTAATATTGTCGGACTTGGATACCAAACAACATAATATCCTTTATTATATATATGTATTTATGTATGTCTATGTATATGTTCTAAATGTTTGCATGCATGAAATCCGGTGTATTTATATTTTGAAAGATGGCACCCATAGTTTTGAGTTATAAACAAATGAGTTGTGTCTTTTTTTTTTTTTTTTTTTTATGTTAAAAAATAAATAAATAAAAGTGTAACAACATTAATTCCACTTGTGAACGTATATAAACCAAATCATCAATTTAAAAGTCCTTATTAAGTTGGCATTAATCCCTTTCTCTACTCATTTTTTCGTGTGAAGAAATTGAAATATATAGAAGCTTTAAAAGTTGGATATATGACTACTGAAAATAGCACTACAAATGCAACCCAAGCATGCCAAAAAAGTTGTGAATGTAAAGGATACGAAAAAGTTTGAGAGGGAAATTAGAAGAAAGAAAAAAAGAGACTGAAAGATATATACGTACAAATTATATATATATATATATATAGAGAGAGAGAGAGAAGAGAGAACTCACCCAATCATGACAGGCAACCATGAAGTGGTCAGCACCATTGGTTCTATTCCAAAAGGGATATCTGCCAGAGATGAGATTAACGTAATCGGCAACATAACGCCTGAGAGGATTCTGGTCGTTAGAATTGGGCTTGTAGAGGTATTTAACCATCCAGGTAACGCTGAAGGGCATGAAGTAAACTTGAGCACTTTCGCCTTCTGTCGTCCTGAATCGACCTGGCCCTTGTTCCATCTCGTGTATGAACCTTCCTTCCGTCGAGTATATGTTCTTGCATGGCCCGTCATGTGCTATTGGTAGGTCCCCTTCCGAGTACACATACACCTTGAATCTTCTCTCCATCTCCCTATAGCTCCTGCATTAATTAATTTATTATAAAATCGTTGCTAAATTAAACCTTAATTAAGCCTTTAATGTGTGTATATATTTATATTATCTGTTGGTAACAAATTCACAAATCATGCCTACTATTATTGGTACTCGTGTCTTAAGATAAGGGCATGTTTACTTTGGCATTGAAAGAAAAAAAGTGAATTAAAGGGAGTAGTTTTTTTTTAATTATTTATTTATGTATTTACTTACAAACAAGCAACAAGAGCTAAGTGGGTCCCACTAATACGGGAAATGAAAAAAAGGAATGTCAATAATCCTTATATTTCTACTTATAATATATTTTAATAAGTTTCCAAATGTGAATAGTTGTTTAATTGTATAAAAAGACATTTAGTAATTACAATAAATAAAATTAATATTAATAAACTTTAATAAATACTAAAAAGGGGAACCAATGATCCGTCGCTTTAACTTTTTTCCAATCGTATTACCATTTTTGGTAAATGTTCCCTGAGAGTAGTGCTACAGCTACCAACTTCATTTCAAATTTGAGTACTAACTTACGTAACAGTTGTCATCTTTTCATAATCTTTAGTTTAAAAGCTTTTCAATAAAAAATGACAACTCGCATATCACATAAATTGATATTTAAAAATTGAGATTGGAATAATCCATAGCATTTCTCAAAATATAATTATCTCGAAAAAATTGTCCCCAGCTATTTCTTAAGAGCTAATACTCATCAATATAAATCATAAATAGGTAGTCTCCCGGCCTAGAAGTCACAATAAAAATAGACCTCAATATTTGGTATCTTTGTAAGTCAAAGTCGGTATTCCATTAAAACTTATTACGCTTTTTTTGGTAAATATTAAACTTCTTACTCTTGAACCAGCTAATACTGGTCCCAACTAATTATAACTTCCACAAGTATAATATTAAAAAATTAAAAATAAAAGTCTCCCATGGATGAAATATTATTGTTTATGGACTTTTTAGTGCCCCCAACTAGACGCTGTGAGGCCACTTTTTCAGCAGCAATTGAGTGTGTACTCTGGGGGGATTAAGTGAGTGCGCGTCCTAACGTTACTTGAAGAAATTCTCTCATGAGAAACAACATAAGTAAAAAAAAAAAAAGGTTTTATGCTGGCGATGATTACAAGCTACTAATTATTAAGTCGTCTTCCACAAAATTAAATAAATAAATAAAATAGTCAGAGAGTCCTTTAACTACCTATAACAAACTAAAAATTAAACTTCCATTTATTTTATATTCCAATTATATTTTAAAGGAAAAAAGGCAATATAAATATATATATATCTATATATATATATATATATGTATGTATGTATGTAACGAACGAAGTGCGTGCTTACTGATAGAAAGCGCCGGGGTTATGGTACACCCTTGAGTCGGGAACGTAATCCGTGTCGTTGATCAGTGACGAGAAGTTTCCACTCCTAGCTGCTTTGTAAATCGCAGCTCTCGCTCCGGCCAGTCCTCTCTCGATCTTTTCTCTCCCTATATTCCCCATTTTTCTCTGCAAATTATACCATATTCCATCCATCGATCAGCACGCACACACACACACACACATATATGTATATATTCAGTATTTATATATAAATATACTTCCACAGATTGAACTTGAAAAAAAAAAAAAAAAAAAGATAAGTATGCAATAATTTTTTAAATGGAGGGATCGGGTGAGAGTTATTATTACAACTACGGTTTGGTGTTGGAAAGTCTGGCGTAATTCCGGAGCTAGATTCAACAGAACTAGCGGCTCGGAAATTATGATCAGAGCTAAGAACTTCTTCGCTCTGAAATTTATTCAGAGGCGCAGAAATCGTCAGTTTCAGCTCCGAATTAATACCATTAGTCATCGTCGGAGGATTAAAAATTCCAAAGTCGGCCACATAAACGACGACGATCAGCGACACGATGCAAATCGAGACAATATTGTCTCGGACCACTGCAACCTTTCGTCTTCTTCTGGCGATGACCGCTAATCTGCTCGGCCATATTTTTGAAGAAGAAGAAGAAGAAGAAGAAGCAAACTAGCTTAATTTACTACTGTTTGGTTGCCACGAAAAAAAGAGAAAGTGAGGGAAAACGCGGTTGGGGTTGGAAATTTGTGATTGTTGTGCAGAGAGAAGGAGGAGTGGAATGAAGACCGAGTGCGTGTGTGAGTGAGCCTGGCAATCGCTCTCGTGAATTTATAGGCAGCTGAAAGCGTGAATCGTGAAATTACCGATTTAGCCCTGTCGAGTTCAAAAAGAAGTTGGAATCAATTACTATAAAATAGGAATATTAATAATCCAATAAATAAATAAAATGTGACCAGAACTTGTCTTGGTTTGAGCTTTATGTAAGTTCTTTCCTAGTTTAAATTGGACACTTTTAATACAGTTTTCCTACTTTCATCAGGATTCCTTTTTCAAAAATCAAACTTCTTATTTACCTTTTTTTTTTTTTTTTTTTTTGGTTGAGGTTAGTGTAAGTAACACATATTCCTAATGAGAATTTGATTTGGATTGTGATTGAGAAGTCAAGTATGAGCTGCTCTCGTCTGTTAATTTCTCTCATATATATATGGATAACTTTTAAAAAAAAAAAAAAAATTGAAAACACGCGTATAATAACGTGATTCGTGAATCATGATATATCTTTATACTGCTTGTGGTGTAAGTATTTATTTTTTCAGTGTGAAGGGTGTTGTTTTATGTATTTACTATCAGAAAAGTTAATAGGGAAAGTTATTATTTTGTATGTAATTGTCTTTGTTAGGAACTTTTCTTTTATTTGTGATTATTGTAATTTAAAATAGGTAACTTACTCAATTTTGTATATTATAAACTTATATTTATTTTGGAACTTTTTCATAATATTCCTCAGTAATAAATTTTAGTCCGTGGAAAATACGTCCACGTTAAATATTCATGTGTTCGTTTCTCCTCTCTTCTTACTATTATTATTCTCGTCTTATTTAATTTCTATATTTATGACTAAAATTAACATAAAATGTGACACAATAAAAAAGGAAAAATTAGAATCATAATTTTACTCTTATAATTTTGTCCAAGTACCAAAATACAAAACGTAACTTGCAATAAATTAACTCTTACTTTTTTTTTCTTTAGCTGAAAAAAAAAACTTACTTTTTTTTGCTGATAATTAATTAACTCATACTTAAAGCATCTCTTTAGCCTCCATTATGCTTTTTTTTTTTTTCCCCCTTTTAAAGGGGAAAAAGGAGAGCAACTAGTGAGATAAAAGAGTAAATAGCGTGTTTCTTTCTTAGCCTCCATTTGGTATTCAAGTTTAACTCTAATTAAACTGTATTTTTTATTTCAATTTTTATCTTTTTTTGAAAGGTCAAAAAAATTTATAACTAATTTTGAAAAATCAACTAATTCAAACTAAAAAATTATATCTTCAATTAACTTACCAAGCGAAGACTTAGTTTCTTAGTTGTTTTTGTTTTTTTTTTTTTTTGGGCGTGCGATATGGGGGACGCAAAGGAGACCGTGTGTTTTACACTTTAGAATTGACTCAATCATTCTTTATTTAAGTTGACTTACCAAAATGAATTAGAGTTGGACTTTTTACATTACTATACTTCGATGGCGGACACGTTTATCATCTTTTCTTTTTTTTTTTTGAAAAAAGAAAATTATCAACTTAAATTTCAAATTTAAGTGATTGTTTTTTTTTTTTTCAAAAGGAAAAAACTTTATTTAGCTTTTTATCTCAGTGTAATATATATATATATATATATATATCTAATCTATCTATTATCTATTACACAATTAAAAGAGAGAGTAATTAGTTTCTTTTAAGTTTTTTTTTTTTTTTTTTGAGTTTATACGGGAGTTTCGTCTTGATTTTTTAACTTGGTTAAAAAATTTCGTCCAAGTTTTTTTTTTTTGAAGTTTTATAAAGGAGTTTTTATTAGTTTACTAATCCATCCCAAAAAGCTTAAGTTAAAGGGTTATAAAGAATGCAATTGAAGTGGGTTTGAATTCAGGACCTTCCGTTCTGATACCATGTTAGTTTACCAATCCATCCCAAAAACTTAAGCTGTTGGAAGATGGGCCAACAGTATTTTATATTTCAACCTTTCAAGGTTTTTTTTTTTTTTTTTTTTAAAGTTTTACAAGGGAATTTTGGTCTTTATTTGTTTGGTCGTTTTGCGTTTCTTTTTTCTTTTTTCTTTTTAAATTCTTATGTCATTTAGACAATGTACTATTTCACACATGTGGAGAACGTGCTACAACTAATATATACATATATACACACACATATATATAATCTCCAATCTCATATCTCTTTTATATGTGTATATTTGGAGCAAAACTTTTTTCTTTTTTTTTTATGGTTGTAGACATAACCTATTAATAATTCCACACATAATTCCATCAAAATGTGCAAAGTTTAAATCCCCTACCTTCAGATTATAAAAAAAAAAATATAATTGATAGAAACTGATAATTCGTTAAAAAATTAATTCAACAATTTATAATTATTCTTATCAATAATGTATATAAAAGATACTATCATAACAACTTACATATATAATATAATCACTTTTTTCCTATTTAGGGGCTAAAATTTTGTCAACTATTACTGTGTACCCATCTAGAATACGATCCATCTTTAAATTACTATTTTCACATAATTGAATTTTTAGTCAAAAGAAAAAAAAAATAGGGTTTTTTAGGAGGGAAAAAAAAAAGAAGAAGAAAAATATGTTTTCCTTCTCAGTTTACGTTATCACTAGTGGGGGGCATGCGCACATCGAAGGGAAAAAAATTAAAACCACGAGCCTGTTTGTGAGCAGATCCACAGTGATTTTATTTTAGATCTGAAAATAAAAAGTTTTTTCTTTTGACTGTTTCTCAAGCTTCGTTGTGTTGGTTTTCTAATAATGTTTATGAAAATATGTATTGAGAACATGAAACAATGAACACATATGTTTGGATCAATTTTTCAAAACAGATTATGAAAATAATTAATTAATATGATAATAAAGCACATTATTTAATCATGACATTTTACAAAAATAAAAATATATTAGATAGTAATAGAAACAAAAATTGATTATAAAAAAATAAAATTGTAAATTATCACATTATAATAACTTATATAAGCAAATAACTATAATTTTTTTTAAAGTCGTTGACTCTAAGTATGTTGCATATATTAGTCAACACACTTAGCTATAATCATTGTTTTTTTCTATTTGATCATGTGTTTATTTATATGACAAATTTAGTCATGGACCGAGATCATAAAGAGCATATTGCGAGTAGGAAATGGGAATAATAAAAGGAATTGTCAATTCTTTGTCTCCACTTGATATTGATTTCTTATCAAAATGAATAAATATCAAATTTACTTATATACTCTTAATAATTTTTCATATACCAATGATTGCTTAATTATTTAAATAGACATTTTATTAATTACATTTGATAGAATTAAAATTATTGAATTTAGTAAATACTAAAAAAATAAAATGAGATTTTATTTTTTTTACATTAAAAAGAGAATAGCAATCCTCTTTTTTATGACTCTATTTATTTTTCAATTTTAGTACATTTCTCATTACATTTTTTAATTCAAAACGAGTCCCAAATGCATTCATCACATGTTAATCCGCACGAGTACAATGAACCTAAATATAATTTGATCGTCCTTCATCCACATCTTGTCAATCCCTTTTAACTAATATATATAGTACCTTTAATAAAGAGGTGCAAATTTAGTTTTATTAGTTTGAATTTTAATAAAAGAGGTCCAATTATTTGTGACCTAACTTCCTGTAAAGGGACAACATGCATGATGTAGGTACATGCAAACAGAGTAACGAAATGTTATTACTGGTCTCCATATGGGTAGAGGGACATAACAATATAAATGTCTAACACTAATGCTATATTTGTATAAATGTGAAAATAAAACAATTTATATGTTTCTTATTTTGTGTTATATTATTACAATAATCTAGAAACATCATATTATCATGATGACAAAAATATTACGAACATCACTTCTGCACGACACAGTAGTAACAAACGACAATAAATTAGTAAAACGATGATATTTAAGGGAAAAAGATTGAGAGAGCTTTTACTTTTCTTTCTTTCTTTTTTTTTTTTTTTCTTTTTTTCTTTTCTCTTTTTTTTTTTTTGAAATGTTTACCTTTCTTATTTTGTATAGTATTAAACATTAATTTTTAACTATTTGATTAATTTTTAACGATTTAATCTATAAATATTCTTGTTAAAAACTTACTACATATATATATAGAATGATTCTTGTTATAAATTACATCATTGAAAAGTTAAAAAAAAAGATTAATAATAATAACTAACTAACTAAATAAGGAAATTACGGCATTTAGAAAACGACATTCTCTTCAGGAAGCGATATAATCTTAATCAACGACATCATCTTTTAGAAAGACAAAGGCTTAGCAAACGACGAATCTATTTAGCACACCGACATCATCTTTCAGAAATGACCTTGAAAAAACACATACTCATAGAATTGAATTACGAAAAAAAAAATAATAAATAAGGAGTAAAAAAGAAAGAAAGAAAAAGAAAATACTTAGGAGTAACCGACCGCATCTAAGAAACGCTCAATATTTAAAAGAACGACATAATCTTGAAAAGTGACAACATCATGCTACAAAAATTACAGTTATCTTAGGAAAGAACAGAATCTATTTGAAAATCAACATCACCTAAATAATCGAAATCATATATATATATATATATATATATATATATTTCCAAAAGGACACAATTCCAACAAAGTGACGACATCTAATAAACGACACCAACTCAAAACGACCTTGTTAATCAAGAAACGACAACATTTTAAGAACTAGCAAACATCTTAAAAACTAAATAATTTATCATGGAACAAACTCGTAGTATGAGTCTATGAGATACAATAATATCCAAGGAAACGACAACATCTTATGGGGATTAGCAGGTCTTAGAATAATAGAATCGAGTCCCTTATATAGCCCCCATATTGTATCGAATTCGATCAACCAAGCCGCAAGTTAGCCAGGTAGAATTTGGAATTCTTCCTATTAACTCATCATGTCTCAATAAGTGACCCTATCTTGACAAAACGACAATCTTACTGAAACGACATCATTTTTCCAAAAAAGAAATATATCATATTAAAATTTAATTTTCTTTTTCTTTGTAATTTACATACAGCCTAGAAACAAGTACTTCATAGTGCTGATTTAGTTATATAATACATACAAATCCGTCTACTGAAACGGCCACCAATATATAATTTTAACCTGACAACCGACACGACAAATGGTTCCTCCTTCAATAATACCCTACCCTTTTTTATTTACATCCCTATACACAGATTAAACTGTCCAATATCCACACACACACACATATATATACACACACACACACACACAACTTCCCTTAATTCTTTCCCTATTTAACATCTACATCTATAACTATGACTGTCAAATAGGTTATAAATTACTTGATGGTAACAAAGTTGTGAGAGAAACGCTCAATTTGAGATTTAAGCTTGTCGCCAAGACCAAGAAGAGAATTAGCCGCCCGTGAAGACCTATCGGGTGAGGTTTGGCCTAACGTGTGTTTCAGTAGTGGTGGTGACTTGAAGGACAATAGGGCTAATCTGTTTCTTCATGGACTCCACCAATTCCATGTCAACTTCTTCGTTCCCCGAAATGTCCCTCACGTAGAACGCGTTCACCGCCTTCTCTCCTCCGTCGCGACGTCGGCTCGCACCACCGCCAGCCCGTTCTCTCGCAGAACCCGAGTTATGTCCGACAACAGCCCTACTCTATTCTCTGCCCACAGCTCTAGCCGGATTCCCTCGCACACTCTTCTGTCTATTGCTGCCTCTAAGCATTTTATGATTCTTTCTTCTCGCCCTCTGTCCTCAAGGCCTTCCCGTCTACATGTCGTATGAAATACTCCTGAAAACGACAACATCATTCTCCGTTGGTATAATAAAATGTGAAAACATTATCAATCCTGGTGGGCATAACCCAACAGATAGCTAGATTAGTTAGTTCAGTAACGGCGCATACTAAAATTAAATCCTATATTATAACTTTATATCTCAATATGACCGATAATTTCTTGCTTTGTTGATACAACCAATTATGAGTATATAGGTTAAAGGAAATAGAGTTTTTTAATGAGGACTTAGAAGAGATAATTAATTTAAGTGTGGACAAAGAGAAAAAATCACAAAAAAAATTTAGACTAAATTTAAATTAAACTCGAGACAACGTGGCCTCCGCCCTGTAATATTTAATTTTATCAAAAGGTAAAGTGCTCGAATTCCCCATCTCTAAATTAAAAAAAAAAAAAGAAAAAAAAAAGAAAAAAAAAGAGAGAGAGAGAGAGAGCAAAACCAGGGAAAGGTATTTGATAAAAGCAAAAATGTTTTAAAAAAAACAAAAAAAAAAACAAATGAGAATCAACAGACTCCAAATCACATATAGAAGACATGAGCAGTTATGTAGATTTTTTGCTCCCCTAAATATGGGAGCATTAATGAATATGAACGCACTATATTTCATTCCCTTATTATATAGACTACATGAGCCACATAATAATGTGACAATAGTACAGTTTCTAATTGTTTTTTTTCCCCACATAACTATAATAATTAATTTACAAACCATAACTTAGTGAACTAAACCACAAATTATTATGCCTTGCACAATAGTAGTATCTAACAACATTTAATTACTTGAAAAATGAGAAAAAAATCTGAACAACTTTAGAAAAAAATATTTTTATATGTTATTAATACCTGAAAAGCAATACCATCAGTGGAGCTCAAGCAAGCGGGGAAGATCAAGTAGTGCAAGTCGGTGAGAGTTGCAAACCGTATCAAACATCAGCCGCGCCGATCCTGCTCTCCACATCACAATGGAGTAACCCTTCTCTTCACAGCTCTCGATCTTCACCCATGTCGTTTTCCTATTCCCCCTCCTCCTCCTCCTCCTGCTCTTGCTCCTGTCGTTTTTCCCACCCCAAACGGCTCCGCCTCCGCCACCGCTGCCGTGTCGTCGAAGTCCCGGACGGAGAGCATCAGCTGGTGCAGCCGCCGCTCCACGTTGGTGGACTTGGCACTCGTCCCCTGGTTTGCCGCCCGGCTGCTCTCGCCGGAGCTCCGGGCGGCGCGGAGGACGTGGTGAGGCGGTCCTCGATCGAGGCGAGGCGCCGGGGATCGGCTGCGATCGGCTTGTCGGTGGACTGGTCAGAGATGTAGGCGACGCAAGCCAGGCAGGCGTTGTGGCTCCACGAGTGAGCCTCCACTATGTTGCACGGAGGTCGGCGAGGGCTGCTGATATCTCCGAGAACAAGCCGGGCCGGTCCGTGCCGGTAATCTCGATGGCGGTGTGCTCACCGGCCTGGTTGGTTTCGGGTTCCTCCCATGGCCCCGCCGACCTGGCCGAGTTCTTCGGAGAGTTAGGCCTGGTTGTGCCTATTGCCTGCCGTTCAATCAAATCTTCTCCAAAATTAGTGCCTCTGACAAATTCGTGATATATATATATATATACATATTTTTATATGAACCAATATATATATATATATATATATATATACCTGCTGCATATTGTGATGAATTTGTCATCTGTGATTTTATTGCCATGCTCATCTTTAACATGAAACACTGCACAAAGGAAAAAAAAAATACATTTGAGATATTATTATATATATATGGGTTGGAAATATATATATATATATATAAATATGTGGTATATAATACTGACCATCCATGTACCATCCAGCATCAGAAGAGATGTAGCTCTTGCAAATGGTGAGATTCATGTCTGTTAAAATCTGTACAACTTGCAATAGGAGGCCTTCCTTATTCACGCTATCAACCTGTATATTCATATATACGCTTATCAATCATGTTATTATTATTATTATTATTATTTTTAATTTCTTGAACATTTTAGTTTATAAATTTTTTTGGTTACCTTTACTACTGTGCAATCTTCAAGGCTTTCATTGTCAATGCAAGCTCTACAACTGCCCCAAAAAAAAAAAAAAAAAAAAAGGATTTAATTCAATAAAAGTGATTAATTAGAAATTGGAAAAGAGAGTTTGAGAGAATTAGCAGTGACTTACGGAGGGCCATATAGCCTC